>CM077161.1:1927186-2118401 GCA_039583875.1 Platanthera guangdongensis
CGTTTGACGAACTTTGGCAAAATTCGTCAAGTACAGACTTAAACTAAACCTAAGTCTTCTCCATTTATCATTACCAAGCTGATTTATAAAGAAGAGATGATTTCTTTCATTCCAGAGGATTTGGTGAATATATCAGCCCTTTGTAAATCAGTGTAGATATAGACAAAGTTTAATCTTGTTTTTATCTACACACTCTCTTATGAAATGATGTCTAATGTCTATATGCTTTAGTCCTACTATGATGTACTGAGATTCTGTTGCTATGGACTATAGTACTTGTGTTAATCATAAAGTAGAGTTGAATTATTTAAGTTGGAGACCATAATCTAGTAATTGATTTTATATCCACAGCATCTGAGAGCAACAACTGCCTGCTGTAATATATTCTTCCTCAGCAGTGGATGTAGATATAGATGACTGCTTCTTACAAAACCAGGACAATAATCTCATACCCAAGAACTGGTAAGTTCCTGAAGTACTCTTTCTGTCCACCCTGCATCCAGCAAAAATTAGCATTTGAGTATCCAGTTAGCTCAAATTTCTGATTCTGTGGGATACCATAAGGCCTAGACTAGGACAACCTTTTATATATCTTAAAATCCTTTTTAAGAAAATAAGGTGAGATTCTTTTGGGTTCACCTGGAAACCTAGCACAAAGGCATGTGGCAAACATTGATATCAGGTCTGCTTGCTGTAAGATACAATAAGGGATCCAACAATGGCCCTATATAGTTTCTGATTCCATAGGTTTCTCATGTGCATCTGAATCAATTACAGCATTATGTAGCCATAGGTGTCTTCTTAGCTGAGGACATCAGCCATTCCCAAACCTTTTGATAAGCTCTTTAGCATACTTAGCTTAGGAGATGAAGATGCCATCAGGGAGCTGCATCACTTGGAAGACCAAAGGAAGTAGGAAAGCTCACCCATGCTACTTATCTCAAATTTGGAATGCATGAGATCAGAAAATCTCTTGTACAATTTGGAATCAGTAGACCCAAATATTATGCCATCCACATATATTTGTACTAACAAAATTTGATCCTTATGATGTCTAGTGAAGAGTGTCCTATCTACAATGCATGTAATGAATTTATGCTCTAACAGAAAGCTGGTTAGAGTCTCATACCAAGCTCTTGAAGCTTGCTTAAGACCATAGAGAGATTTATGCAATCTATAAACATAAAAGAGATGAGTTGCAGAAACAAAACCTGGAGGTTGTTCTGCATACACCTCTTCTTTAAGTACTCCATTTATAAAAGCACTCTTCACATCCATTTGGTAGACCTTGAATCTCTTGTAAGCTGCATAGGCAAGGAATATTCTGATTGCCTTCCAGCCTTGCAACAGGGGCAAAGGTCTTGGTCATAATCTATTCCTTCTTCTTACATATATCCTTGAGCAACAAGTCTGGCTTTATTCCTTATTATTACTCCTTATGCATCCAGCTTGTTTTTTTGTAGACCCATTTGATTCCAATGACTGGGTAGTCTTGGGGCCTTGGAACCAAATCCCAAACTCTACATCTTCTCAAACTGATTTAATTCCTCCTGCATTGCAATGATCCAGTGGGGATCTTGCTCAGCATCAATGGATGGATTGAGGCTTCAATCTGAGAGAGAAAATAGGCATGCATCAAATCTTGGTTGAGTTGATGCCTTGTCTGTACACCTGCTGATATGTCTCCAATAACTTGAGATCTGGGGTGATCCCTAATGTGTGACAAGATCATACTGGTGGAGCTGGTTCTGCAACAAGCATTAGGAATTAATTCCTCCTATGGAATTATAGTTGCTATTGATGGAATATCAATCCCTTCATTGCCTTCATCTTCACTTTCTTTCAATGACTTGTGGAGAAGGATGTGTTTGAAACCTTCTTGGGTAAGGTTTAATCCATCCAAGCTCTTCACACAAGTGATGTACCTGCAAGTTGCTCTTGGTAGAAATTTCTTTCTCCTTGTAAGACATGTTAGCCTCATCAAAAGTTACATGAATAGACTCTTGTCAATTTTTAAGGTTGATTTGTTATAAACCCTATAGAGCTTTGCTTACTTGGGAATATCCTAGAAAAAATTCCTCTCTTCAGCCTTTGCCTCAAACTTTCTAATATATCTTTTATTGTTTATGTGGATATAACAAATACAGCCAAATACTTTAAAATTGTTTATTTTAGGTTTTCTTCCCTTTTAGTAATTCATAGGGAGTCCTATTCTTAACCTTATGTATCAGGCTTTCTATTCAAGACATAGTTTGTAGTGTTCACAGCCTCTGCCCAAAACGGATAGTGGCATGTTAAGCATCTGCAAGTAATATACCTGCAACATCAATGAGTGTCCTATTTTTCCTTTCAGCTACGCCATTTTGTTGAGGAGTTCTAGGAGCTGAGAAGCAGTGCCTGATACCTTCCTTCTCACAGAAATCATACATAAGAAGAGACTCAAACTGTGCGCCGTGATCACTTCTGATCTATGCAACATGAGTAGAGAACTCAATCTGTATGGTCCTGAGAAAATCTGTAAGAATATTGAAGGTATCTGACTTAGATCTCAGAAAGGATACCCAAGTGAACCTGAAGAAGTCATCCAATATCACTAAAGTTTAGGATTTCCCTCCTAGGCTTTGTACATCTATGGGTCCAAATAGATCCATGTGTAGCAGATACAAAATCCTAGGTGAATCACTTTTATTAATGGATTTGAACCTAGCTTTAGTTTTCTTGCCTAATTGACAAGCCCTGCAAAGACCTTCCTTCTTGTAGGGACCAGAAGGTAGACCTCTAACAAGGTTGTCTTTAGATAACCCAATGTATTTTAGATTTATATGACCTACTTTTTTATGCCATAAATCATTCTGATTACTAGTTATATTAAGCAAATAGATATCAGATTTGGCAGATAAGAAATTAACTAAATATATGTTGCCTTGTCTATTTCCAATTAAAACTGTTTGTTTATCTTTATTAGAAATAATATAGGAAGATGAATTAAAATTTACCTGATCCTTCATCACATAATTGACTTATGGAGATGAGGTTATGCTTCAGTCCTTTGACATAGGTCACTTTCTTGAAAGTGACAGCTCCAATCTTTACTTCTCCAAATCCCTTTGACTGGCCACATTTGGAGTCACCAAAGATAACCTTTGGCCCAGGCTTGGACTTATAGTTCGTTAGTATGTCCTTGCAGCCTATCATGTATTTGGAGCAACTGCTGTCCAGATACCATATTTGATTATTTACTAGAAAGCTCTTCACCTGTAGTAAAAATAGTTAGTTGTTCTTGACCCTGGTTACCTTGGGTCCTTTCTATTGTGTTGATGAGTGGAAACAGCACCGGGGACACAGATAACATGGAGGGAGTGTTTGGTCTCTCAGTCTAGGAGAGGGGAAGGAGAAGGTTGCAGGGATAGAGGAGAAGGAAGCTTCTGAGTGCTCGAGAGTGGAGCAAACAACTTGCTCAAGGAGGGTTGCGGGGATAGAGGAGAGGCTTGATCAATAGAGAGGGTTGATCAAGAGAGGAAGAGGAGGTTGATCAGGAGATGTCGAGCAGACAGTTACTATGACGATCGACCAGCAGAGAAGCTCAAGGAGCGGCGAGGAACTTGAAGTAGAGAAAATAGCTTGCTGAGTGGAGAGCAAGGCTTGCAGAGCAGAGAGCAAGGCTTGTAGAGCAGAGAGCAAGGCTTCCTCAACAGAGAGCAAGGCTTGCTAAGCAGAGAGCAAGGAGAGGGGGCCCTAGCAGCGACAACAGCACACTTCACCCCGCGGCCTAAATGCCACTCTTGCGATGGGCTTTCCTTTGATTAATAGCAAGAGGTTACAAGCTTACAAGTACACCTTCACAACAAAGCATTAAAGGGGTACAAAGGGGAGCTGGCGGCTAAGGGAGAAGAAGTTGCCAGAAAGCAGAGAAAAGAAGCTGCCAGAGACTAAGTAAAAGAGGCTGCTAACAGCTGGAGGACTGGGAAACTGAGTCCGCAGAGCTTGCTGGAAGGCTGTAGGTAAGCTGTGGAGGACTGCACGGACTGGAAAACTGAGTCTGCAGGGCTTGCTGAATCAGCTGATGGAGGACTGCACAGACAAGAAAATGGAGTCCGCAGAGACTACTGGCAGGCTGATGGAGGACTCGCGGACTGGAAATCTGAGTCCGTAGGGTCTACTGTCAAGACTTGTCTCCACCTATGGTCCCCCAAATGAGAGGTATCAGGGGCTATTTATAGCTCGGGGAGATCTTCAAAAAGCGAGGCCCAGTGTCATCATGACGATGCGGACTCCGCGAACTTGAAAATGTAGTCCGCCAGGTTGTCGAGTGAAGCAGGCGGTAGGAGGCCGGGAGAGAACGGAGGCCGCCCCCTTGTGGGCGGCCAGGGCGGACTCAGGGGGGAGTCCGCCCGGCAGGCCGGTGGCCGCCCCATTACGGGCGGCCTGGGCGGACTACGGAGGAGTCCGCCTGGTAGGCCGGAGGCTGCCCCCTTACGGGCGGCCTGGGCGGACTCCGGGGGGAGTCCGCCCGACTGGCGGAGGCCTCCCCCTTGCGGGCGGCCTGGGAGGACTCCGGGGGGAGTCCGCCCGGCTGGCGAAGGCCGCCCCCTTGCAGGCGGCCTGGGCGGACTCTAGGGGGAGTCCGCCCGGCTGGCGGAGGCCGCCCCCGAGCCGGCGGCCTGGGCGGACTCTGGGGGGAGTTGCCCGGCTGGCGAAGGCTGCCCCCTTGCGGGCGGCCTGGGCGGACTCTGGGGGGAGTCCGCCTGGATGGCGGAGGCCGCCCCCTTGCGGGCGGCCTGGGCGGACTCCGTGGGGAGTCTGCCCAGCTGGCCGGAGGCCGCCGCCTTGCGGGCGGCCTGGGCGGACTCCGAGAGGAGTCCGCCCGGCTGGCGGAGGCCGCCCCCTTGCGGGCGGCCTGGGCGCACTCTGGGGGGGAGTCCGCCCAGCTGGCGGAGGCCGCCCCCTTGCGGGCAGCCTGGGCGGACTCCGGGGGGTGTCCGCCAGGCTGGCGGAGGCCGCCCCGAGCGGGCGGCCTGGGCGGACACCGGGGGGAGTCCGCCCGGCTGGCGGAGGCCGCCCCCTTGCCGGCGGCCTGGGCGGACTCCGGGGGGAGTCCGCCCGGCTGGCGGAGGCCGCCCCCTTTGGGCGGACTCCGAGGGGAGTCCGCCCGGCTGGCCAGGCCGCCCCCTTGCGGGCGGACTGGGCGGACTCCGGGGGGAGTCCGCCCGGCTGGCGGAGGCCGCCCCCTTGCGGGCGGCCGGGCGGACTCCGGGGGGACCATATTTGAGGTCGCCCCCTTGTGGGCGGCCTGGGCGGAGTCCGGGGGGAGTCTGCCCGGCTGGAGCGGATTCTCCAGTCTCTTGGCTAGCTGCGAATGCGGGCGGGACAGCCCCCATGAATGGTTAAAACCATATGGTGCGAGGGTGAGCTATTGTTTGCCAGGAGACCTAGGCAGATAGGGAAAACTGTTCGCCTACACTGGGCCTTGTCGCGATCCTGAGGATTAGCCAGCTGGCAACCTTGGGAAGGGGTCCGATTTTTTGTATTGCAAATAAGAAAAGCTAGTAATCACAGAAAACTCTGGTTGGCATTTATATCCTAGGGGTGGTATCTCCTAGGTGGTATTACCCAATCTGCTAATGGATTAAATGCTTTCTTAGTATTATTAGAGTTGCTGTTAAAATTACAGTTTTGATTAAGTCTACCTGGGTTCGACGAATTTCTGGGAGTTCGTCGAATATGGATGGGATCGTCGATCTCTGCCTAGAGAATGAATGTATTCATTTCTGTGCCCCTTGTTCGTCGACCTCTGATCAACGAACCATACAGAGTTCGTCGATCGCAGTTAGACGAATGATTATAATTATAATTTGAGTTCAGTGTTCGTCGATCTGGGTTCAATGAACTGGCTAGATTTCGTCGATCTAAGTTTGACAAATTCTGCTAAACCTTGTTACCTATGGTCTTCTGTTTGTTGGCTTTCTGACCTATTGTTTTAGGAATAATTTCTGATGTTGGTTTATTATTATTTACCTTTTCCTTTCCCTTAGCTGTGACAAATTTTATAGGGGTTATTAAGATGTTTTTCCTGAGAATGGGGGGCAAACCTGATGAAGCACCCAAGCCCAGTTTGTCATTGAGTCTCACATTCACAGTGCTTGTGATGTCCATCAGCTTGAGGCTTCTTCCATTCAGAGTTTCCTCAAGTTGTTTGGCCTCACAAAGCTCAATTTTTAGTTGCGTTATCTGTTCATTGGTTAAGGTTAATTCTTCTTTTAACTTATTGTTTTCAGAATTGACATTTTCTAAATTTGCTAGTTTCTCCCTAAGAGTTTTAATTTCTTTTACAGAATTAATTAAATCTATACACATTGATTTAAATTCAATGTTGAAAGAGTCTGAAGTGTAATCAAAGGAAGAAAGTACCTTGTCAGCTTCTGATTCTGAAGCTTCTTCATTATCTTATTCCTCTTCTTCGGATTGGCTCCTGGAGGCATCAATTGCCATGAGGCAAACCTCCTTTGCTCTTGTTTCTTCCTCATCTTCACTGGAGCTTGAAGATGTTGACTCATCTTCTGTCTCACTGCAGGTCTCAGCCACAAAGCCCTTTTCCTTATTCTTGTGCTTGCTGTAAGAGAGTTTGTTGGTGTGCTGTCTTCTGGTTTCCTTCTCTCTTCTCTTCTCTTTCTTCTGGTTCTCTGGACACTCAGAGAGGAAGTGCCCAGGCTTCCTGCATCCATAACACACAACTTCTTTAGTTGGTGTCTTATCATACCTTGGTTTGTCATCTTGCCTAGATGACTTTTTTCTGAAGTCCTTTCTAGCCATCTTGTAGAATCTTCTGGCAAATAGGCTCATAAGTTCTTCATTTGATGTTGATGATGTCTCTGTCTTCTCAGCAGCCTTGAAAGCTATACTTTGCTTTTTTCTGGCTGGTGGAGGTATGCTTTGTTCTGCTGCCTCCCTGGTCTTGATCAACTGTTCATAGGACTTTAATTTGCCCAAAAGAGATTCTGTGGAGATCTCATTTAGACTTCTGGCTTCCTTGATGGGCCAGTTCCTTGAATCCCATGAGTTAGGGAAGCACATCAAGATCTTGTCATTCACCTCTGTGAGGGTGATGTCCTTGTCCAGGGTTTTTAGCTCATTAATGATTGAGCTTAACATGTTATACATTTCAGCCACTGATTCAGCTTCCTCTTTTTTTGAAGTTCTCATATAGGGATATGAGGTTGGATCTCCTATCCTTCCTCTTATCTGCTGAACCAGCCACCATCTGATTTAGTGAATCCCAGATGGCTTTGGCTGAGGTGCATTTAGCCACCTTCTGAAAAATATCATCTGACATGGTCTGTGTCAGGATGTTCATAGCCTTGACATCAGCTATCTTGGCCTTCTTCTGAGCTTCAGTCCACTCAGGTGGTGGTACTGTAGAAGTGCTGGTAGATGTTGTAGAAGTTGAAACTTGAGGGGGACCTGTCAATACAGAATTGTATATATCCTCATCAATAGAATTCATATACAACCTGATTCTTTCCTTCCAAATGGCAAACCTGTTAACGTTGCAAACTAGAGGTCTGGTGCTTGCATAATCCTTGTTTAATGTCATTATGTGTATGTATTCCTAATCAAATAAATAAAAGATCTAACTAAGGATCTTTGGTTCAAGAGTTATCTTGTACAACCAAATGAATCACCCCTCTGATACCAATTGAAATACCTCTTATGCCAACTGAGAGTTAACCTCCGATACTAGTTGTAAGAGGTGAGTTAGATCAGATATATTCTAGAGGGGGGGTGAATAGAGTATTTAAAGTTTTTGTAAAACTTTCTGCTGGATTAAGAAGACTAGTCCTAGTGCAGTAGTAAATAAATCAGAGTATAAAATCACAGAACCTAACTAACACAGACACAAGAAGTAAACAAAAGAAAGAGGGCAACCAGACGACACAAGAAATTTATAGTGGTTCCCCAACCTGGGTACATCCACTCTTCTACCACCCTGCTAGGAATTCACTCAGATTTTTGATCAGGTGCCTGACACCAATGAGCTTTTGATCAGGTGCTCAAAAACCAAATCCCCAAGTCTTTTGATCAGGTGACTTGAAACCAGGAATCACTTTTGAAGGGAGATGACCACCCTTTACACAGTGGGGGTGAGAGATTTGATTATGTCTTCTCTTTCTCAAACAACTGAGAAGACTTGTGGATTAATGATGGTAGCAAATGGCTCCTCCTGAAATATTTAATGGTTCAGGGAAAATCTGGAAGCCTTCCTGCAGGGTGATATGCCTTCAAACTTTTACCCTTGATCTGCAGGATCTTCTTGACTGATGTAGTAGTTGTTGTCCTTGAAGTCCTGGAATGCTGAAGTAAGAAGACTCTAGATTTGTATTGTTTGTTCTTTTTCTTCTGAGAGCAGATCTTCTCTTTGTATCAGAGCCTTTGTGAAATGAGCAGAGAAACTGTTGAAGACAGACAGACTGAAAATCTGTGTTTGTATGTGATGTGTCTGTCTCTGCAACTGCTCTGTAATTCTTTCTTGTGTCGCTTGTCTCGTGTGTTGTGTTTACAGGAAGGAGAGAAAAATCTCTTTTATATTTTTCTGAGAGAATTTCCTTTCGAAATTTGAATTCTTCAGCGACAATCAATGTTGGCGGTCCTTGAAAATCAACTGCATTGATTTCTTTCCTCAACTGTCCCTTGGAAAAATGGAAAACAATAATTCTGATGAAGACCATGATTAATGTACCGTCCAACGGTAATATTCCAGAGAATATTTTATCATTAATCATTCAGAAATTATTGACCTAGAATGAGGACAGAAGGAATGAATGCTAAGTCTGGAATTGTCGAACTGATGATAGAATTCGTCGAGCTGAGTTCCAAGTTCGTCGAGTTGAGTTGCTATGTTCGTCGATCAGTTGACTTCTGTTCGTCGAGCTGAGTTATAAGTTCGTCGAGCTGATAACAGAATTACATCCTTCAGAACTCTGCCTTTTCTGTGTCTGAAGTTCGTCGAGCTGATAACTGTGTTCATCGACTGGAGTTCATCAATTATTCTGGACTTAGAATGTTCACAGTTGTTTCTAAAAGGAAAGTTGAAGTATCCAGAATTCGTCGAGCTGAGAATTGACTTCGTCGAGCTGAGTTTCTGGAGTTGACAAATATTCTGTGTCGACAGAATTACTCCTGGTGTCGACACAGGTGGTGTTGACTGATATCCTATGTGTCGACATAAGTCTTCTGTGTGGTGTCGACACAGCTTTCTTCAAAGTGTCGACTGTTGATCTGTTGTGTCGACACAAGTCTTCTAGTGTCGACTTAAGTTAATGTTGACATATAATCTGAGTGTCAACATATGTCTTCTGGTTCTAAGTTGTTGAAGTAGAGAAACCAGAGTTCGCCGGGCAGAGAAGTAAGGTCGTCGACCTGAGACTAGAGGACAGTCTTGGACAGAATCCTGATGGTTGAGTCCAAAGATCATTGACCAAAGAATAAAGTTCGTCGACTAAAGAATCAGGTTCGTCGAGCTGAGAACTAAGTTCGTCGACCAAAGTCTGATTCTAAGGACTTGGAATATCTTGATGTTTACTGAACTTGAAATGTTGTATTGTCCAAGTATTCATTGAACAGAGAATGTAGTTCGTCGAGCTCAGCTTAGAGAATTAACTCTAAGATCGTCGAGCTGAGCATGCCAATCGTCGTACTGAGTTCGACGAACGTCCAACTCATTTTTCAGAGTCTTGAAATCTTCTAAGTGTTGAGTCTCTGGCAGTCTTGTGATGGTTGGTTCATATGATGTTGACTCTAAGGACTTGGCCTAGACTAGGACACAACAATGACCCTGGCTATACATGTTGGGTCACAAGATCCTAGGTTAGTGACTTAGTGAACCTAGCCCAAATCAAACTAGGGTTCCAACACGTTGAGTGAGGACATCTCACTCAACGCACTCAATACCTCAGCAAGCTGGCATATTTCAAAGAAGCGGCTAAGGACAAAAGCATTGAGTGATGAAGGCTCACTCAATGCTCTCAACACCTAGCAGATAAAGAAAGAAAAAGCTAAGTTAAGGGGAATTGAGTGATGAAGATTTACTAAACACACTCAATGCCTGGCAGTGTAGAAGGAATTGGCTAAGTCCAGAGGCGTTGAGTGAAGTCAGTCAACTAAACACACTCAATGCCTGATGATGCAGAGAAATTGGCTAAGTCCAGATTCATTGAGTGAAGCCAGTTCAATTAATGCACTCAACGTATGGATTGAATTTGAAAATTTGGCTAAGTCCACAGATGCTGACGTCAGCAAAAGTCAACAAAAGTCAACAGAGTTCAAATTCATTGCGGGAAAGCTGCAGTACGCGACAATGGCGCAGTTTGCCTTCCATGCCGCATTCAATGCAAAAGCGCGATTGCAGTACGTGATTACAAATCTAAGTGGGGCCCACGAGTCAAATAACTGTTAATCAGCTGAAGATAAAAGAAACAAGACCGGGAGACGGAACTTTAACTTTTAGGGTTCAATTCAAGGCGGCTGGACTTCGTCTTTCTCCTCATCATTGTTGTCGAGCTTGAAAAAGGAAGTTCAAATTATCTTATCTGAAAGTTCTAAAAGATAGTTGGTGCCAGTTTCACGTATACCAGGAAGGTGATAGGAAATTCTGAAGAAGAAGCAGCAGTAAGGTCTTACCCTAGCTGCAACATCTGAAAGCTCAACAAAAATAGTTGTTTTTATCTTCACCACCAACATCAAGATCAGGGAAATTTCTGAGAGATAAAGAGGTAGCAACAAAGGGCTAACCCTAGCTGCAGTAGAGTAAGTCTTATAACTTCAGACAAGCCAGATCATTGAGCTTTTTCTCACTGAGGTAAGAAGAAGACACAGAGTAAGCCTAAGTGGTAGTAACTTCACAATTCAAGCAAACCTAATCCTGAAGATATAATCTTGGGGCTGTGAAGAAGATAGGACTGAGCTTCTGGTTCAGTTCTGGAAGGAAAAAAGAAGCATGACAGAGTTCTGCAGGTTACTTCTAGTACAAGCACCTATTTATTGAAGATTTATTCTTGTTGCTGTGAAGAAGAAAGGGCTGAGGTAAACTCAGCTCAGGAAAAAGAAGACACAGAGAAATTTCTCTGGTGTCAAATCAACATTAACCAACCACTTTACTCTCTGTAGGATCCATCTTGGATTTGAGCTATAGGATCCTTTTGGATCTGAGTGTAAGACTGAATATATAAAGGCCGAGTGTAGTATCTGGTTACAGATCTGAGTGTAAGGCCTGTGTGCCTGAGGTAGGGCTTTGGCCTGAGAGTAGGATCCAGTTTGGATCTGAGGTAAGGCTTTTGAGCATGAGGTAGGAGAGTCATTCTCTCTGAGTAGTAGGGTACTTGTTCCTGAGTTGTAGGATTCTTTGGATCTGAGGTAGGAGCTTTGTGCCAGTGCTGTAGGAGAGTCATTCTCTCTGATATAGGGCTGTCCTCCTAGCCTGAGTTGTAGGGCCTTTGGGCATGAGATATGTGATCTTTGGATCACTGAGTGGTAGGGCTGTGTGCCTGGGCTGTAGGTCTTGGAGGAGACTGAGTGGGCTTGCGGGATCATGTTGTAAGATCTTAGGAGCCGAGATTGGAGAAATGCCTTGTCTAACAAGTTGTTAGAAAGGTGGGAGGGAAAGTAGACATACCCATAATCTGGGGAACCATAATAAAATTGTGTTGTCTGTATGATTGTCTTGAAAGCAAATGTAACTAAATCACTACAGAGCCTAAAACAGATAAGAGCAAAAGATAGTCACAAAGACTAAGAAACCTATTCATCCCCTCTAGGTGATTTAGTTATCCTTGAAATTAAAGACTTTCAATGGGTATGCAATGACACCTACACAATGTAACACGATTACCTCATCAAACAAGAAAATAGCATTTTGTCATCTTCTCTGCTTCTTGCTTATGTGGTCATTCACGAACACTAATTTTCAGTCAAATTATAGTCCAAACTTTACGAGCCAAGACCCGACCTCATTACTGGAGGTTATCTCAGCTTCAACGTACAAGAAAATGATAGTGTGTCCAACACAATGGGTATAATAGAAAACAAGTGAATAATAAACATCGACCACAAATCACAGAGAAGTAATAAACATAATGAAAGGAAAAAAGCGTGTAAAATTGTACCACATAAATGTAAAAATTTATGGAAAGCTGAGAAAGAGGTTGCATGAACACTCAACCATAACCCAAACCAAGTAAAATTCAACACAATAAAAGCACAAGAGTCTTAATCTGAAATTCACAAATCTGATTTATAGAGCGTGACATACATTGCGAGACATGATTTCGCAATGTATCTAATGAAAGCAGAAAAGTACAAGCAAGAGAAATCGCGCGGACTACAAAACTTAACCGTCCAGGCCGCACAACTGCTAAATGCAAGCCCTGTCCGCCGAAACTGCCCAAATTGCCCAACCACAACTAGCCACGCACACTGCTTGTTATTGAATGCTGACGAAATTGAACAGAACCCGTTGATAGACCGGGCAAACTGCTTAACTTAAACCGCAATCCCGAGGAAGTGACTTCAGGCTGCTGAGACCGCAACCTGTTGTATGTCGCTGACTGTTAACCTGAACTGTTCCACACCAAGCTTCCACTAGTTGCCTAACCGCCTGATGTTAATCGTATAATCTGCACAAATTTAACTTCACTTAGTCTCGCAGGTTAGAAAATCTTAACAACAAGATTAAAGTGTGAGCAAAGTTCTCACTGTTCTTGTTATTTATGACGAGCTGAGGACTCCTATTTAAAAAACAAAGATGAGTGTCGTCATCACCCATAACGATAAGATAACTACCTATCTATCTGCAACTAGCTAGCATCACCTGTCTGCACAAAATATGGGCACATCATTATTCTGATACAAGGACCCTGAGATGACTTCTTTGGAGGTTGGTCAGTTGTAAAGGGATGAGCGCGTTGTTGCGCTTGACAAGAGATTCCATGCAGCGGGAGGGATGCGCGGGTATTCCATCCTTTGAATGTGTGATACCTCGAATGGTGGTGCTGACATTGACGCTGAGAGATTACTTGACTGTATGCGTGTCGTGCGTACACTATATATCTTTTATTAATGCTTTGTCATTACTGCAGCAGTCGTGACTTACATCGATAGCTTGCATTTTTCTCACGATATATCTCCTGGTGTGTCACATTGGTGTCCTCTTATTTGTGCCTTGTGTGCCTTGCTGAATTAGAAGCATTTCACCTTTCGTGTGTGTGTGACGTGGCATGTTGATCATGCGATTTTTGTTGGGCGTGAGCATTTGGGGCTGATGCCTGAATGTAGCCCAAGGGGATGTTTTCTCCCTTTATTTAGATGGCGCAAGAGGACTCACGGTTTGCCCTGGCCCGAGTCCATAAGAGGATTGATGACTTATTCCTATCTTGGGAAGGCTCAGATTCTGTTCCCTTAGAGGCGACAAAGGATCTTTGCTTGTTTACGACTTGGAAGGATTGAAGGTCTATTCCATTATTGGCAGAGGTGACAAAAAACCTTTCTTCGTATGCACCTCAGGAGGACCATGGTCTATCCGGGTGGAGGTAGCAAAGAACCTATGCTCGTTCGCGCCTTTGAAGGACCGGGGTCCATCCAGATGAAAGCGATGAAGAAACTTTATTCGTTTACTCCTCAGGAGGACCGGGGTCCATCCAGGTGGAGGTGGCAAAAAACCTTTGTTTATTCGCACCTCAGGACGACCAGGATCTGTCCTGGTTGAGGTGTCGAAGAACCTTTATTCGTTCGCGCATCGGGAGAACTGAGACCATCAAGATGGAGGTAGCGAAGAACCTTTGTTCGTTCATGCCTCAGGAGGACCGGGGTCCATCCAGGTGGAGGGTGTGAAGAACCTTTGTTCGTTCGCCCCTCAGGAGGACCGGGGTTCGTCCAAGTGGAGGTGATGAAGAACATTTGTTCGTTCGCACCTCAGGAGGACCAAGGTCCATTCAAGTGGAGATAACAAAGTACCTTTGTTCGTTCGTGCAAAAATTAGACATAATTTAACAACATAATTTAACAACATAAATTAACATTTTGGGGATCTAAAATTCAAATTGAGTGTGATGCCCCAAGAATAACCCATGAATGCATGTGTCCATTTTTTATACTCGCTCGTGAGTGTATTTGGTTTTCCCTTGGGGAAATCGGAGTGAAATGAAAAGTTTTGTGCATTATTGGATTGCACATTTTGGGCATGCTCATGATTTAAATATAGATTTGAAAGAATAATTGAACAACTGCACGGTGGGCGGGCTTTAAAAGCACACATCTCTACCTTAACATTTTCCTAGAAGAATATTTGAATGGGCATAAATGCTTTGTAATGGGTGGTTGTGCGGCCATGAGTGCCCTCTACTTTAATGATGTGTGCATGCTTTGTTAGACTCGTGTGATGTTTCGCTGGGTTGCAGTGTGTCTCTAGACGAACACAACTCTGTTATGATACAGTATATGCCTTTTTTATTTTACATACTCAACAGAATACTTGAGTGATTTCTGAGATACAATATTTATTAATTGGCATACTGATAGGGTTTGAGATAGCTCATCCTAAATCTTCTAGGATGATCGGAGGAGGCAGTTGTTACATAATGAATGGTCAATTTTGACTATTGATTTTTGATTTTAAGAAATGTGATGCTCAATGGAGCCATGCGTGCCAAGCCAAAACTAGAAGAAATATAAACCAAAACTAGAAGAAATATAAAGCTCACTTTTGTTACTCTACTTCACAACTATTATTAGAGGTCAATTATATTATAATGCATGCTTATATAAAGAGTAATGTTATAGATAGTCCGAGACTCTCTATTTAGAGTTCATTGTTATTTAAAGTTTAAATAATTTATTTGTAATCTCATACCTGACACCCCTCTTGCCTTATACATTACCTCGCATATAGTCGTTACATTCCATCCCATAACATGCAGGAAATTAATTAAAAAAATGGTGAGATTAACCATGGGCCGTGACAGAGGAAGATGAGGGCCTTCATTGGAGAAGAAAAGGGAAGCCATCTACAAGTGAAGAGCTGGACTAATCATGGCTTCTTAATATCATGTCAAAAGTAAATAAATAAATAAATGAAATTGGATTGGAAAACACGCCTCTTGGTATTCGACCTCAATTTTTGCGGCTATGAAGTTCTTCCACCGAGCATTTTATGGAAGAAATGAGAAACGAGAAAGAAGGGGGGTGGAGATGAGGGGTGACTTGTGATCGAGAAATGTGAGGGATGGTGGTGAGAGGGGTGGGAATCGAGATGCACGAGGGAAAATGAAGGCATTGGGATCGACAGAACTTGCATCATTACCAGTGGTACAACAACAATATATGGGTGAGTCTTTGGCCGGCAGTGTCAAATTTTTGCCAGGTTGCCGAAATTTGCAGCGGCGATATATGCATTTTGGTTGGAAATGACAACTCCGGAGCAAGCTGTGAAGTTGGAGGCGCTATATTTCGACTGTAGGGACAAATAGGGGTGCGATTTAAAACATATAGCTTGAGAAAAAAAGTAAAAAAAAAACTAGTTTTTTGGGGTACCAATATCATGTCTTGGACTAGGCCTGCCCAAAAGGCCCGATCGGGCCGGCCCGGACCGGGCCTGATCGGCCGGGCTTTTGCAAACCGGGCCGAGCCCGGGCCCTTTCTTATCGGCTCGGGCTGGGCCCGGGCTTTGACCCCGGAAGGGGCCCGAGCCGCCCCCCGGGCCAGGCCGGTCGGGCCGGGCCGGCCCAGGCCGGGCCCTCTTAAGAAAAAAAATACTTAAAAAAATTTAAAAAATGAAATAAAAAAATTAAAATTTAGAATAAAAATTTTATTAATATTGAAATTTTAAAAAACAAAATTACACTTTTAAAAAAAATAGAAAAAAAAAGAAATTTATTATTTTAAATGATAATAAAAAAAATTACATTTTTATAAATTCAGATTGTCCATCTGCTCTTCAATTTCCTCGGAGCTCTCCTCCAACGCTGAAATGTGTTGCTTCCTATTCGTAGCATCCAAATACTTGTAGCAGATGCATAGTTCGAGTGATCTTCATTTAGTCGGCTCCTCCGCGTGTTCAAAATCCTGCCACTAAGAGAAAAGCGGACTCCGAAGCTACTGTACTAGCTTGAATTGTTAGTAAATCACGGGCATAAAGCCAAAATAGGATAGGTATTCTCTTTACTTTCCACCACTTTAAGATATCGAAGTTTTCGATCTCTTCCGTAGTCATAAAATCACGAAATTGTGTTTTCGTATACAGTCCTAATTCGTTTTAACTACTCGATGTGCGTGCTTTTTTTCTGAAGCTAATTCTAAATTTTTATTTGTAAAAGAATCTTTTGTCCTAGGTTGTGTTATTTCTTCTCGTGGTCGTGAGTCATATAAGTTGTCGTAATATTAAAACATTCGGTAAAAATAGAATTAAATTTGTAGTACTAACGTCGTCAACGTCATCGAAACTTATATTTATGTCTAAGTTAACGTTAACTTCATCTATTAAATTTTCTACGCCGTCTACAGCGAATAACGGGTTTAAAGCGGCGGCGCATGAAAATGCAGGAGGCATTTCCTCTATAATATTTTAAAAATTTTCTTCTATTACTTCAATTAAAGGAAGCCATCCGAAGTGTTGCTTAAAATAGTTAAGTTTTTGTGCGATATTTTACAAAATTTTCAATTACTAACGAGCTAGTGGGATAATAAACACCAGATAAAAAACAGTCGCCCTATAAAAACATTTAATAATCCATGTAATGAAATAGTACGTCCAATCGTTATCAGTTAAATTATGATTATTTGTCATAGTGTAATATTCCATAAGAAGTGTTTTTTGTTGAAACGCTCTTTTTAACATTTTATATGTGGAGTTCCATCTTACAGGCATATCAAATTGAGGTTTCAATATTTTTGACCTTGTGCGATCACAAATTTTCGAAAATCTTGACTTCGCTGTTTGGTACAATAAATAAATCTAAGCATAGTAAGAATTTTTTCAACATATGGTTCCATAGCTTCTAAACTATCCTGTGTACCACTAAGTTTAAAACGTGACACACACATCGAGTGTGAAAAACGCACCGTTGAGCATTGGTTTTAATTCACGTTTTAACCACTCTACTGCAGTGTTGTTATTACTAGCGTTATCAAAAGAAATACTCATTATTTTATCCTTTATTTTAAATTCACGCAAACATTTAATAATTACCGAATATATAGCCTTACCCGTGTGGCGGAAATTCAAAACCTTCAAACATATTACGCGCTTATTTAAATCCCATGAAACGGGATCGATCCAATGAGCCTTTATACAAATATAAGATAACCCTACCCTAACGCTACTACTCCAAACGTCGCTCGTTAAACTCACACGTCCCTCGAAAGTTTCAAAAATTTTATTAAATCTTGTTTTGCGTCAAAATATAATTTAAGTGCGTCGCGTCTAATAGTGGATCTACTTACCTGTTGATATTTGGGCTGAAGCCCTTCGTGTATATACTCTGTCGTCTCATCGTTGTCGTAGTGACTGAATGGCAACCCACGTCTGATGACGTTTTTTCACTGTAGGTCTCGCTGTCTTGCTTGATCGTACGTCCAAATTTGTCCTGATGCTGATATTTGTCCCTGACTGGACTCGGGAGCTTGCTTTGCAAAACAGGACTTATCGTGTCTCGCTAGTGTTGAGTTGCCGGTAAGAGTTAGCAACTTTGAGCACAACTTGCACCGCGTCTTGAATTCGTCGCCGACTTTAACCTTGTCGAAATGCTCCCAGACGGGCGCCCTCCGATTATGCTCCACGACTTCGGCCGTGCTTTGAGTCGACGACGCCGGCGTTGATGACGACGATGCCATGCAGCGAGAGAGAGTAGAGAGAGTAAGAGTAGAGAGGGAGAATAAGTGAGAGAGAGAGTGAAAGAGAGAGAGTGAGTGAGTGAAGAGAGAGAGAGAGAGAGAGAGAGAGAGAGAGAGAGAGAGAGTGGAAGAGAGAGAGAGAGGGGGGATCGGGTAGGGGGGGGGATTTATAAAAAAAATTTTTTTTTAATAAAAATATATGGCCTAGGGCCTAGGCTTTTGCCTAGGCCCTAGGCCAAAACACTGCAGCCAGCAGGGCTGCTGCAGCCCTGCTGGCTGCAGTTCCAACGGCTCTAAGAGCCGTTATTTTCAACGGCTCTTAGAGCCGTTGGCAGCAGGTCCGGGCCGGCGTGCGGGCCCGGTCCGGGCTTCGCCTGGGCCCGGGTCCGGGCCCAGGCCGGCCCGCTTTTCGGGCTTTGCCCGGCCGGCCCCGGCCGGGCATCGGGCCGGGCTAGCCCCCAAAATCAGGGCCCTGTAAGGGCCCTGAGCCCGGTCTCGGCCCGGGCCGGGCTTTCTCCGGGCCGGGCCGAAAAAGGCTTTCGGCCGGCCGGGCTCGGGCCGGCCCACTGGGCCCGGGCCTTTTGTACAGGACTATCTTGGACTACTTTATAACATTACTGTATATACTTGATTTTAATATTTTGGTATTAGAATTGCAATATTAATTGTGACAAACTACAATGAATTTTGCGCAAACACACATGTATAAAATACGGAGAGCAAAATATATTTGAATGAATACATTATTATTATTATTATTAAGGCTATGTTTGGAGTAGTGATGATGGGAAAAGTTTTATTCCCACCGCCACCGCTATTTAATCAGCGCTTGTTTGTGAAGCGCAGACAAGATTTTTTAAAAAGTTGGGGGCTCTCTATTTTTCATAAAACTTTTAAAAAAACAACCCTAAACCATAAACCAACTTTTCATAAGAGTTTCATTCTTTTAGACGCATGATATTCAAGAATTGGCTTTTAGAATACAAAAACAAATCATATTATTTAGATGTAGAGTTTTCGGAGGAAAATTGAGTTTTGAGTCCAAAGTCATTCATAATGAAGGAATCCTGCAAAACCCTGCATTGAATGTTTAGGACATGTCGTTGTTTTGAGATTAAGCATTCTGCAACAACGAACTCACTTGTGCGTTTTTTGCCTAGGCGCGTCTTTTTCCGCGTCGACGCACGTTTTTTTTCGCCCAGGCGCGCCTTTTTTCGTCTTCGCGTACGATTTTCCGTCCGGGCGTGCATTTTCCGCCCGACGCAAATTTCCACCCGGGCGCCCATTTTTCCGGCCAAACCCGCATTTTCTCCCGAACACACATTTTTTGCTCGGGCGCAATATCCTTCACGACGTGCATTTTTCGCCGGTGTGCGCATTTTTTGCATGTGCCCAAATTTTTCGCCATTCTTTTCAATACCAATTCAATATCAATTCTCTCCTCACTCTCTCTCATGCATGCTAAAAAGATCAAAAGGCTATTACTAAAAAGTTGTGATTCCATTCAAAAATATGCATAACATCATTATAAAAAGAACATAGATGAAGATTTTTCAAACACTCTAAGGCTCCGTTTGGGAGGACTTATTTTCACCGGTCAAGCGGCACGGTCGCATGAACCGAACCTTAATTAAGGTTCGGTTCATGCGATCGTGGCCGCTTGACCGGTGAAAATAAGTCCTCCCAAACGGAGCCTAAACCATTTCAAAACAGCTTTTTGACACTCTAATGCCAAGGTTTATTTCCCACCATAACTTTTTTGATTGCCACCACCGTTTCAAACAGAGCCGAAAATTTTTCCTTGCAGCCAGGTGAAAGCACATGCTGGAGGTGCACAAGTTTCATGCAGGCAAGCATCAAGAATGCTGGCTTCTCCTGCTACCAACAAAACAGATTAATGCGATCCTCCAAATCCCTTTGCATGGTTATATGGACGATTGTCATGGTTATATGGATTGAATGTTGCGAGGCCGGACTTGGGTGGAGACCGAGGTTCAGGTAGCCCCCAAGGGCAAAACACACAACTGCAGATATCTCGTTTCCTCAAATGCGTGCAGGTGAAATTGTAAACGTACCAGCCTGGTAACCAGGGTATCCCTTCTTCACAAATGTCTCGGCACTTCACATTGTTCGTTTTTGTAAGGTGATGACAAGTCAAATGACTATCAATGTTCATTCTATGAAGAATGCAATTTGTAGGAGCAGAAATCCTTGGGGCCATCACTACAACCAATATCAGCATATTATTAGTTTAGATACATGCAAATTAATTCAAGCTATTAGCACACCTGCATTCTATTATAAGGCTCGACAAACTATATATCCCATGTCCTAAATTATAACCTATATAAAAATTTTAATATCATATAATTAAACAATAGTTGGATCATATAATTAACTGTGCTTGGGAGAAAGGAATAGAGAGAGAGAGGGAAATAATTACCCAAATTTGAGAGAGTTAGGAGTGCTGCTACTAAAACTATTCTCTGATGACTAATTCTGATTGATGGATACAATTAAATTGTGATGTGTGGTTGAAGAAATAAAATTAACACTTATACTCGTTGTGTTGTTTCTTCCTTTTCTACTGATACAAGGAGTCTCCATCCAGCACTCATATTGTTAAAGTTGTTTGCTATTCTTCATAGTCAGATCTTTTCACAAAGTTAGTTGACTGACATTTTTTTGATTCTTGTAGTTTGTATTTCTAATTTATACCCAGTCTACCACATTTTCCAAGGAGATAATTTTAATCATGAAATTTATATAAGACAAGATTTCTATGAGAACTTTGAAAAATATTTAACTTCAGTTCTTGTAGCTTAGAAGTTAGAATATTGTTAGCGGCTATTTGTTTTGCAAATCTGGTAAGCTGAAAAAAGAAATTGTAAGTTAATACTTCTAAATTGTTTTCATCTACATTGTCAATAATGTGAATATAGAATGTCTCACCGAGTGTGTAGCAATGTTGATGGGATCACGTCATACTCACACATGAGTCTACACACCGATCAAAGTTGTTCATTTTATGCTGATTGAAGGTTTGTGATACGAGACTGGGCTAACCCTCTATTATCCTGGGATTTCTCCAGCGAGACCCCCAGCTCGTATTAATCAGGACCGCGGGCCGTGCCACCCCAACCGGTGGCTCCACCTGTTCTCAGCAGGGCTGGTTGTTGATGCCAGGTCTCGAACCCGGCACCATTGATAAGAAGCTCTTATGCCACCCCTCATCACCAACTGAGTGCGTGAAAATGAAGCATCAATGAATGAAGTTCTAATTTCCTAAACCCTAAAAGAGATTTTGGAGGCTCTCTCTCTTGATCTCGCCTCGCTTAGGCCTCCGTGGTTAAGACTCCGTAGTATCTCTGTCACCGTCATCTGCACCTGTGACAACCTCGAGTAGGCTCGTAACAATATATATTACAACTTGGAGAAAATAATATAACACTTAATAGAAAATGCTAAATATATTTAACTGTCATTTGACGGGTAAGCTCATATACCCAGGTGGACCTGCCAATCTGTGAGTATCTTTCACCGGATCGAGTCAAGATCCCAAAGTTGAATCCATAAGCATATGACTCTGATACACCTCTGGGGACAAGGGGAATGAAGGATCCAGGAGACTACTAGAGAATATTTTGAGTCCCAAATCCCAATGCTTCTAGGATGGGTCAATCTTGGGTGGCTCCACAATAGTCTCATCTATGTATCCAAATAACTCGTGGCTACGATTCACATGTTGAGCAACACATGACAATTTAAGGTAATTTGTCCCGTCAAGTGTCACGATGGTGATCTTCAACGAGCTAGTGTGACCATGAGTCCGCTGAGAGTCACTCATTTGTGGCACAAAGACACTTTTGATGAAGAGGCAGAAGAGTTGTTCATGTTGGCACAACTTGGTGGAAACAAAAATGTCCACCCGAACGGAGGTGAGGTCCACGAGCCAGAGAGAGGAAGTCTATAAAAGGTGGAGGAGAAGAGGAGAGGAGGTGGATCCACAGGAGAGAAGAAAAAGACGGTTAGAGAAGATAGAAACCACAAAAAACGAGCGGTAAGCCCAAAGACCAAGCCGCCCGGTCAAAGTGATAGACCAAGCAGTTAAGGAAGAAGAGAGCCGATCGGTTAGAAATAGGCCGGACCGGTTCCCTCTGATACCATGTAGAGAACAATGGACCAACCTTGTATATACTTCTTCAGTTATAAAATACAAGAGAGAATACAAATATATAGGAGAAGAGAAGGAGAAAGAATCTTATAAAAAGGATGTGAGACTAAAGGAGAAAAGAGAAATGGGCCTATAAATGGGTCTTTACATCATTTTTCTCTATATCATCTAACAGTATGCATATAGATATGAATGCATATAGATATGTGTGCATATAGATATGTGTGCATATAGATATGTGTGCATATAGATATGTGTGCATATAGATATGTGTGCATATAGATATGTATGTATAAATATGTATGTATATGTATGTATATGTATGTATGTACAAAGAAATAGGGAGGGGAAAAAGATGAAATTCTAGCGGGAGAGAAAAGGCTTTAGGTGTCCAAAATTGCATACTGTATTTGTCTCAATAGCAAATCCCTCTATCTAGCGGATATAGGTAGAAGAGTTGTTCATGTTGGTACTCCTTTTGAGTTTTTTAGATGCATTTTCTGGTTATCACCAAATAAGAATGCATAAACCTGACGTTCCTCATACATCATTAATCACCAATGATGGTTGCTACTGTTACCTTGTGATGCCCTTTGGGCTTAAAAATGCTGGTGCAACCTACCAATGCTTGATGGACCGTGTATTTAAGCAACAGAAAGGAAGAATCCTAGAAGTGTATGTAGACGACCTCTTGATCAAGAGTAAGTCTTTTTTGCTGCACTTGCAAGATCTAGCAGAGACGTTCGCTACTTTGCATAGATATAAGATGAAGCTCAACCCGTTAAAGTGCACCTTTGGGGCGAGTAAGGGGAAGTTCCTTGGTCATCTCCTTACTCCAGAGGGACTTGCCCCCAATCCGGGCAAAGTAAAAGCTATTCTTGATATGCCTCCCCCCCCCCCCCCCCGTTCACCTAAGGAAGTTCAACAGTTAGGGGGGAGGTTAGCAAGTCTTGCGAGGTTCCTCTCTTGGGTTGGAGACAAGAGTGCTTCTTTCTTTAAAACTCTTCGAGGAGAGTCCAAGTTTGAATGGACAGAAGAGTGTTCTCAGGCCTTTGAGCATTTGAAGAAGCAGCTGACTTCAACACCTCTGCTCTAGAGTCCTCGGTTAGGGGAGATGCTTTTCTTGTACTTAGGAGTTGGCCCTGATGCAGTCAGCTCTGTTCTTCTTCGAGAAGAGAGCAGGAAACAGTTCCCGGTTTATTATGTTAGCCATATTCTGAAAAGTGCAGAGACACGATATTCGATTCTGGAAAAATTAGCCTTGGCACTAGTCATGTCTGCTCGCAGACTCCGTCCGTACTTCCAAGCGCACTCAATTCGAGTTGTTACTGATCATCCTTTGAAAAGTGTGTTGGAGAAACCGGAGCATTCTGGAAGATTAGCCAAATGGGCAATAGAATTGAGTGAATTTGAAATTTCTTATGTGCCCAAGACAGTCATCAAAGCTCAGGTTCTAGCAGACTTCCTGATTGACACAGCAGAGTCCAGTTCTGATCAAGCAGAAAGGTCTCCTTTGGCTTGGACCATCTATGTTGATGTTGCCTCAGGCAAAAATTCTTCTGGAGCAGGAGTGGTTCTAATCAACCCAAACGACATCAAACTGGAGCAGAAGATTAGGGCAATATAAGCCCAGGAGTCATGAAATGAAGCATCAATGAATGTTCTAATTTCCTAAACCCTAAAAGAGATTTTGGAGGCTCTCTCTCTTGAGCTCGCCTCGCTTAGGCCTCCGTGGTTAAGACTCTGTAGTATCTCTGTCACAGTCATCTGCACCTACGACAACCTCGAGTAGGCTCGTAACAATATATATTACAACTTGGAGAAAATAATATAACACTTAATAGAAAATGCTAAATATATTTAACTCTCATATTTAGAGAAATAATATCATTCTTATCTTTTATCATCCACGTCTAATGGCAAAACAGCTGCACAAGTATGAATTATCACACTCCACCAAGCTTTTTTTGATTAGGAAACATTTGTTTTTCAACTTAGCTTTAACAGTGTTTGATTTTTAGCTGATTCCTTTTTTCTTGTCTTTGGCATGGACTACAATTTTCTCATTCCAAGCTGGCCGGACATAAATGCTCTTGATAGTTGATACAAGCAACTATTTTACGATTACTTTAGCTGAAAGAAAAATTGATATTAGGTTTTACATTTCATAACATGCATACACAAGAGGTGAAACTTATAATTATGCCAACTCCCAGAGGAGGTTTGGGTAATTAATAGTGTTATAATATACATACTACAAAGTACAAAGAAAAACATATTACACTTAATATAAAATACTTTATTCAACTCTCCTCAAGTCTGGAAAATATTTTTTTCATTCATTAACTTAAAAATGTCATCTAGATAGAAGATGTTTGACCCAGACGATATTTACAAAGCAGAGGAAAATGCACAAGCAGGAGAAAATATTTATACTTAATATGAAATACATTTATTTAACATCAAATATATTCAATTATCTTTGTTTGTTTTAAAATCTAATCATCTTTTAATAAACAGTAGGGACTTTATGCTGAATCTTGAAGATGTTTGTATTAACAATAATTAAGTTCATAACTCAACCTTCCAAACTCAACAATTTTCTCATTTCGTTCAATTTGTCTAATGTTAATATGAATTGCTAAATGTTTAATATGTTATTTATAATAAAATTTATTTTATCAACCTCATATTCCGCGTTTTGTGATATATTTCTTATAGTTATTTATAATAAAATTTATTTTATCAACCTCATATTTCCGCGTTTTGTGATATTTCAGTTTTCATACATAATAATATGTGAGCAGTTGATCGTTCTAAATATCTTTCTTTTGGAAACTCAATACGATATTTCAATAGAAAGCAAAGAAGAAAATATTATTGCATCATAAATAATAACAAGGGCATTGTTGGTCTAATTGATACATTCATTCCTAATTACATCCACCAGAACATTCTCATCTCCGCCAACTCTCATTTTTTGCTTATGTACACAATTCACTGCCCAACACTCAGAAACGTAGAGCATCGTTGGTCTAATTGTATTACACATATACAACACTAAAAAACACGCGGCTTAATACAACTTGGTAATATAATGAAACATAACATCAACTCTTCCCCTCAAGTCAGGCAAAAAATATCAATCATCCTTAGCTTGTTTAGAATGAACAAGTGAAGTGATCACATTCCTTTTGACTAAGTGATCTTTGATGAAGTGTTGATCGACTTCAACATGCCCAATCCCATCATGTTGTACGAAGTTGTGACATGTGAGCAATACTAATGACATCCTTATTAACACAGTATAAGAAGATAGAGATATACTACCGAAATCCCCGATCCTGTAACATTGATTGCAACCACAGTCCTTCATAGAGACCTTGGGATATCACTATGTACTCAGCCTACGCACTAGATTTGCCTACTACATTATGTTTCTTGCTTCACCAGGTTACCAAATTTCCCCCAATAACTGTGCAATACCCCGTAGTTGACTTTCTGTCATCATGACTTCCAACCCAATATGCATCAGTGAAGACTTCAATCCTTAAGTGATTGTTCTTAGAGGACAGAAGTCCCCGACCATGTGTCTTCTTAGTTATTAAAGGTGTAAGGCACACCAAGGCGCAAAGAGATCTTGGAGCCTAGGTGTGAGGCTCAAGGCGCAGGCGTACGCTTGACGAAAGCAAGACGCAACCACATTAATTTTTAATTATCATCATCAAACATCATTTCATCTTCTCGATCAAATTCTTCATATATTCTACTAGTTAATAATTCATTACTGTCGTTTATATCTCCTAAAAATTATAATTAATGTGGTCACTTGTATCATATATATGTCTCAATGCACAATTAACTTTTACAAACACCAAACCAATAAAAAATTATTGAGTTCTTACATTATTTATTTATTTGTTTCTAAAAAAAAATTTACAGCAAATATCTCACTCAAACGTTCATTTTATGTTCAAAAGATGCAAATAAGACGCATGAATGCGCAAACCTCAGAGGCTGGTGAGCCTTGAGCCTTCTTCAAGTATCTCAACACTCGATGTGCTGCCTCTTAATGTCTGATTCTAGCATGCATATATCTACTCAAAATACCAACCACATGTATTGTTGGGCCGTGTGTGGGATAGGTATATGAGTCTTTTGAACAATCTCTGATAGCTTGATATATCTATCAGATCACCGTCATTGTCTTCATTTATCTTGTGATTCTCTTCTATGAGAGTGTTTGCTAGGGCACAACCGAGCATTCCAATTTTCTTTAGCATGTCTAATACATACTTATTTTGTGATATTAAGATGCCTTGATTCAATTTAGTCACTTCAATTCCATGTAAGTATCATAGCTTTCCTAAATCCTTCACCTTGAACTTTGTGGATAACTGAGCCTTGAGGTTGGCGATCTCCTCAAATCATCGCTTGCGATGACTATGTTGTCCATATACACAATGAGAACTATGATCTTCTATTCATGTCTTTTAATGAACATATGATGATCAGACCGTCTCCTGCTTGTAGCCAAACTTGAGCATGACCTTGCAAAACCTACCAAACCATGTTTTGGGTGATGGTTTCAGGTCATATAATGAATTCTTCAAGCGGCATACGAGCTCCGCTTGTCCCTTTCTCATATACCAGTAGAGAATTTCATGTATACCTTTTCATCCAACTCATCGTGGAGAAAGACATTTTTCACATCAATGACGAACTCATCACCCATAACATGGTTTGGTAGGTTTTGCATGCAGAACCCGTAAATGACGAAAAACCACGTGGTCGGATCTGTGACGAGCTAAAATCCACTAGATTCCTTGAGGTACAAGAGTTTGAGATCCGGATGGTGACAGACCACCTCTCCGTTTACACGGCTTGAAGACAAAGAAATGAGGACAAGGACCAAGTCTTAGAGCTTCTACGGGAAGCGTCCTTTAGTTCCTTTGTTGGTGCTTGCAAGAGTGTCCACTGGATCCTTGAGCGAGAGCAGACTTTAGAGCGAGCCGAGTGAATTCAGAGCGAAGGAACAGTCTAAGTCTCATGTCGTCGTCGAAAAACCTCGGAGTTCTCTCTTACCTCTCTGGTTTCTTGTCTTCAAATGAAGGTCTGGGGGCATTTTTATAGCTTTCTTGAAAGCACGTGCCGGTAATTGCACTCGACTGATTCTGGAGTTAACGAATGATGTTGCCCGGTTCTAGTCACGGCGTCACGCAGATCACCAATTTCTCAAAAATGACGAACATGCCCTGGGGCGGTCCGAGCAAGTTTCTAGGTGGAGGCGGCAGCCGGAGGCGACGACGGCGATCAAAAGTGGTGGTGATGGCTGGAGGGGGCGGCGGGCCGTCGGTGCGCCGCTGAAGTGCGCACGCGCAGATGAGCACACACGTGGCGCGCGCAAGGGTGTGTGCACTGTGTTGTGCATGCACGGGCATGCTGCGCGCGCAGGGGCGCGCAAGTGTGCGGGCTCGCGGGCGCGTTGCACACGCCCGGGTTCCGCGCGCAGCGTGTGTGCCAGCACGTTTACGACGAGGGCGACCAAAAGTGGCAGTAGCGGTCAGAGGCGGCGACGTGCCGCTGGAGTGTGCGTGTGTTGCACACTCTCGCACTACGCGCACGCAATGGCCTACAGGCGTGCGGGCGCGCAGCGGCGGCTACGTGCACGACAAGTGTGCCAGCGCGCGTGGGGCAAAGGGCCCGCCCGCTCGCGCGGGGCCTGTGCACATGTGTGTTTGGTTCTTTCGGGGCATGCACTTGTGATTCCATTCGTCCCATTTTGGGGTTGTTTTAGGGTCATCGAGTGAGCACTGCTCATATGCGTGACTCACTCGGTCGGGTTGACTTGCTTGAGCGCTTTGATCAATATTCTCTTTTTGGAGGTAGCAAACCTTAGGAGAAGCTCTCATCGGAGATCAGAGAAACAAGATACGACTGGGGAGGAAGCTTGTAGAAACACTCTTGAGCTTTTTCCATCGAAAGTCGTGGCAAGCAACTTACACTTAATCCCATCTGAAAGGGTCGTCATCGAGATAGCTGGCTCAAACGAATTCAATCAGAAAAAGGAGAAAACTCTTCCCCTTCATTGGCAGGAGGGTTGTCATATCCCTCTTGGAAGTTCAGCATCCAGGTTGGACCCCCCTGCGCAACTGCTCTGAATAAATCACTGTGGACACTGCGAACTCCTTGGCTTGAGGTCGTAGAGGAGGCGTGGGCAGAGCAATCGTGCCCAATCGGGCCAGTAGGAGCTGGGGCATCAGCCGGAGGAGCTTGTGGATCGGTTGGAGGGGTCATGATTGCGGCGGTCTGGGGAGCTAACCGCTGCATTATCTGAATGTGCAATTGTGTCATTGGCTTCTATCTGTTGAGCGGTCTCGCGGCGAGCCTGCTCAAATCTAAGCACTATGGCATCTATGGTGGTCGCATTGCCTGAACTGGTTCTAGGCCCTGCAGGCGGGCATTGCTGAATGTCGCAGTCAGTCATGTTAACCAATTTGTTTGTCAAACAACCCGATCTAAAGCTCGCGTGTTTGTTCTGTTGGCGCTAAAAAAGCACCTCCACGAACTGACGCTAAGGGGAGTGGGGAAAACTGCAGATTGTCCGTTACTTTTTGGTCGACGAGGTCTTATTAAAGAAAATACAACAGAGGCAGCGAGGCGACGAGGTTGGATTTACCCGCAACGGCGAATACCACTTGTTGCGGAGAATCTTATCGAACAAATGGAGTGGTTACAAGAGAGAGATTGTTTTAACCGGTAACCAAGTGACTGAGGAGGGCCAAACTGGAGACTGCAGCCGGAATAAACTATGCTTGTGGACTCAAGCCAACGTCCTTTCTCGATACTGTTCACCCAAATTTAACTAGTGGGTGCTTGCCTGAACTGGTTGGTTTCAAAGTTACGGGATGTCCGAGGTACATAAGAACCTGGATGGGATGGGATGAGAAAATCACTCGAGAAAATGAATAGGGTTGATCGTGCAGTCAGACTCGCAGTTGATCTCGAACTTTCAGAGGGCAATTGCCGATTTACCATAGGCGGCTTGGGCGGTTATTGCCCTCATCAAATAAAAAAGAAATTGCAAGGACTATCATTGTACACTAGCAAATGGATCAAATACCCTTTGAACTGCCTTTCAAAATATTCAATGACAATTCCAACCAGCATAGGCACTGCTCTAATCACCAATAATGGCTATATGCACATCACTAAACTACCTAAAATAACTTAAAATGACCTAAAATCTACTTCTTCACTTTCGTGATTGCGCCTAGAGCTCTCGCCCTTCTACCCGTCTACGCCGAACGACTAATTTTCTCGCCTAAAAGATTTCAGAGCGCGTTGTATCCATCTGCATTTCAGAGCAACTGTAGCTTGAAGGGAGTCGGGGACATCATCTTGATTATGCCTAAGTTGTTTTGCGGCTTCACTCTTCGTTCAGCCGTGACGACTTCACGTTGTCTTCCTCCTTTCTTCGGCTATGCAACGTCGAATAACCTCCGAGCTGCGTCGATTCGTCTTCTATCCCGACTTCTCCTTGTCTTTTGTCTGGCGGAGTGAGCATTTTCTTGTGAATGAATGCTCTGTTTGGGGGCAGCTTACATTGATGGAAAAACTCTATTTGAAATTCGAACACACTTTTGAAACTGTTTGCATCCTCAGGTGTTGGAATAGAGCTTTTTGAAAAAGGGTGTTTTTAGAGATTTTTGAGAAGCGCGTTCATGTGGCACTCACCTCCTATGCGGTTTGATTTGGTTCGGTTCGATTATACGGTTCAGTTCGATTTTTGAGAAGCTCGTTCATGTGGCACTCACCTCCTATGTCTCTGTTCGTAAGAGCTATTAGGACAACAGAGTAATGACATGAGAAATGCACGATCTACTGTTTTTAGGGATTTCAAACAGTAGTTTTCTCATACTGTTTTCTCATCAGCATCAACTATCACCAAACAGAGCTGAAGAAGAAAATTACAAGATATGTCGTGCCCAATATCACTCCAATACTATTTCCGGATCTGCAAATGTGTACAAATGTGAGAACATTTTTGAATTTTGAGTTCAATAATATTTAGTTTTTTTTTGTATTTTTGAATTTTGAGCTTCAAATATTTCTCAATTGAAAAAGTGATCAACATGAAAGTTGTATATCTCATAAAGATCTAAAACTGTCATGTTGAACATTTTTTGATTTGAAGCCGTTTATGCCTTCAATTTGAGCTTCAAAAAAGACATGTACGGAACTAGTCGTCCGCAGATTTTAAGCGTGACTTTTTTCGGGGCCCAAATCGGAGATCTAAACTGCTTCAAATAAAAAAGTGGTCAACATAAAAAGTAGCAACATCTACAACTTTCATGTTGAGCACTTTTTAATTTGAAGACGTTTAAGACCCCGATTTGGCCCACGAAAAAGGTACGCCGATCCGGGCGTCAGTACATATGCTCAGCATGACTTTTTTCAGGGGTCAAATCGGGGGTCTAAATTTCTTCAAATAAAAAAATGTTCACGGTGAAAGTTATAGATCTTGTCGAGATCTACAACTTTTATGTTGAACAATTCTCATGAAAATGTACGTATAAGACACTGTTCAAAAAGACGTATATATTCTTATAATACACCAAATGCAGGCATCATTCTGTACAAATTTTGATTATCGGCGACGAAGATTTAGGTTGAAATTTGTCACAAAAAAATTTGTTTCTTCAGGCTGAAAATATATTTTAGATGAGAGAATTATAATGAAAATTATGTTTCTAATTTTCCACATAGCATGTGCAAATAGAAAAGATTTGTTGTTTGGGTGTTACTAAGTTTAAAAGATTTGTAATTGACCATTTCAAATTGATATTGGATGACTAAATTCACTTCAGTCGTTTCTAACTTATATTAAAATGAGTGTCCGACACGGGACTCCGTTCCTATGACCATGGGCGACAGTACCCGACCGGCGACGACGGGTTTCGTCCACCCCATCAAGGCGGGTTTCGCCCGCAACATATACATATGAGTACTCAAAATGACCGTAAAAAAATATACATAAATATTACAATTTTTATTTTATAAAATTATACAATTTGCCCTAAAAATATTGTCACGACCCGTCTCAACAAGATCAGAGTGCGCTTCGGGCGGGTCGTGATGCCACAGGCATGCAGAGAAGAAACATGTCTGCTGAGGCGGAACCAGAAATTCTACAACTAGTTTTTAAATTAGATATTTTTGAAAAGAGTTTTTAAAAGATATTGATGCGGAAGCCATACATAAATAGTTAAAAGTTGTTGTGCATGCATTTTATTTACAAAAACCATGTCACAAGCAATGCTAAAATGAATGCAATTAGTCACAATTGTGGAAAATGCATAAGTGAAATGAAGTAGTACAATGTTTCACCCTACAAGTTGTCCTTGATACAAGAGAAAATGTCTGATAATAACTAGTACATGAGTATGAAGAAAAATCCAACAGCAAAAAAACAAAATACATAGAACCTGCTGATACATTTAAACAAATGAAACCTCCGAACAAGGCTGTATCTGAAAGAAGAAATAGCTCAGGAACCGGGCGGCGCAGTCACGAAACCTAAGGCAAATCCAAACAAAAGGAAAGTGCCTCAGAACAAGAATATACATGAAGATTCAAATTAATCTAATTGCACAAGAGTAAGCATAGGAATCAAGAGCTTAGTGAACCAATTTTTACACGTAGCAATCTACTACCTGACAAGTAACCATGTTTAAACTAGATGCTTTCAATCTAATAGCCTACTCCGGAGTTTTAGCCTAGCTGTAATACCATAAACGGAAAACATTGAAGAGTGAAGGTGTTGTCATTTGGTGCACAAGATTCTAGTGTTTGAATTGACGCAAGGCTTATCAACAACGGTGCTTGCAATGGTTGACTAATGGTTTTTGTTACCAGTTAGTCGGGCGCTTGACTCGACGCGTCACACCAAACCAACACTCTCCTTTCAATGTTCGTCTAGGATATTAGGCAAATTTCAAGAATTCATAAATAATTAGACGGTTCCCGGTTTATAAGAGGCTACTTCATAAACAAGGTGAAGTAAATTAAATCTCATGTTTGCAAGCGAGAGAGAGTCTCTACTTGCCTTAAGGTGATTTCGAAAGTGCTAGTAACAGCTAAGTGGCGCAGGCGAGGTTAAAGCTTGAGCTAAACCTGTTCGAGGTCAAAAATACATTCCAAATTGAATTAACAAGTTTCCTATGTCCGCACATGCGTTTAATAATAGCTCCACACAAAAGGAGAGGGGTTTAGGAGTTTACCTCCCTCGAAAGTGAGGGGAGAAGAGTCTACCGCGAGGGATCGGGAGTTTTGGCGGCGTTGGAAGCAAGAATCCCTAATTCGGAGAGGGCTTGGAGTGATTCCACCACCTAGACCCGAAGAGCGGCACCGGAAAACAAGTAAAATATCGAGGTTAGAAGGGTACACGACAACCCCAAGAGGGATCGACGTAAAAGCATCAATTGGGGAGGGATAATTATTGTAACAAAATTCACGAAGAGGGGTTTCAAAGGAATTTCTTACCCAAGGAGGCCAGATTGGGGCTCCAAAATCCACGAAGAGGGGTTTTGAGCGAAAACCCTAGGAGACCTCTCACGAAATCCACCGGCCGGGACGAGGAGGAGCTAGGATTGTCGGAGAAGAACTCTGCCTTTGCTTTCACTGGCCGGAGGAGGAGAAGAGGAAGGGAAAAAAGGGTGCCCGTCCTCCTTGGAAGCAGCCGGCCAAGAGGAGGTTGCTGCGGGAGTTGCCGGCCAAGGGAAGCGTCGGAGACGGCGGGGAAGCAAGAGGAAGGGGCGCCGGGCCCGGAGGAGGGACTTGCCGGCCACTGGAGGCGGAGGAGAAGGCCGTCGGGTGCTCGGGAGACGGAGGCGGGGCCGACGGAGCGGGATCGGGGGAAACCTTGCGGGATGCGGGTTGCGGGAATCCGTCGGCTCGGGTTCATTTTAAGGGAACGGGGGGGGGGGGGGGTAGGTTTAGGTGTTTTCAGTCTTTTTTTATTATTATTTTTTATTATTATTATTATTATTTATTATTATTTTTAGGGTTGTTACATTCTCCCCTACTTAGGAAGTTTCGTCCCGAAACTTGCATGAGAACTCTCTGAACGAGACTAAACAACGAAGTTTCAGATGACATATACTTCAAACAGAAGTTCGCAGATTAACGCATGAAAGCTAACTATGAAAGATGTTGAAATAACGAGGAAGTAAGACTAAGAGACGTACCAAGATCAAGAGAAGAGTTGTGGATACTTGCTGCGCATATCAGATTCGAGTTCCCAGGTGTACTCCTCGGACTTGCCATGCAGCCAAAGTACCTTCACCATCGGAATGGTTCTCTTGCGAAGCTTGCGTTCTTGATATTCGACGATCTTCGAAGGCTCGATCAGATAAGACAGATTGGCCTCAGGAATCACTGAAACTTCTTCAAGAACACGATTTGGATCGTGGATATATTTCCGAAGCTGGCTGACATGAAAGACATCATGAACACCGGCCAAAGAAGCTGGTAGCTCCAGACGGTAAGCAAATCCTCCAATACGTTCTGAGATGGAGTACGGTCCTACAAACCTCGGGCTGAGCTTATGATGGCGGCCGAACCGTTTCACCCCAGGAGTAGGAGAAACCTTCAGGAACACTTGATCGCCCACAGCGAACTCTAACGGACGGCGGCGCTGATTTGCATACTTTCTTTGTCTCTCAATGGCACGACTGAGCTGAAGACGAGTCTTCTTGGTGGCTTCTTCCATTTCCTGAAGTAACTCAGGGCCCAAAATCACCTTTTCGCCGACTTCCGACCAATAGAGCGGGGTCCTACAGCGACGCCCGTATAGTGCTTCGAAGGGGGCCATCTTGAGGCTCTCTTGATAGCTGTTGTTGTAGGAGAATTCAACCAAGGGTAGATGTTCATCCCAAGCTCCCTTGTAGTCCAAGATATAACAACGCAACATATCTTCAAGAATTTGATTAACTCTCTCAGTCTGCCCATCAGTCGTCGGATGGTAAGCAGTGCTTAGGTTGAGATCAGTGCCCAAATCTTGCTGAAATCCTTTCCAGAAGTACGATACAAATCTCGAGTCACGATCAGAAACGATTCGCAGAGGAATACCATGGAGTCGGACAATCTCTGCAACATAGATCCGGGCCATCTTCTCAGTGGAATGACCCTCCTTATACGGAATAAAATGAGCCACTTTAGTCAAGCGGTCCACAATAACCCAAATCGCATCATGTCCTCTCGGAGTGCGAGGCAATCCAGTGATGAAGTCCATAGAAACATCTTCCCACTTCCATTCAGGGATAGGCAAAGGCTGCAAAAGACCACCAGGACGCTGACGCTGAGCTTTCACCTTCTGGCATGTAAGGCATCGAGAGATAAAACGAGCGATGAAATTTTTCATACCAGGCCACCAAACGATCTGCTTCAAGTCATGATACATCTTGTTGTTGCCCGGATGTCCAGATGAGCGAGACTCATGCGCCTCTCTGCAAATACTATCAAGTAACTCAGGGACATCAGGAATGCAGAGTCGACCTCGGAAACGAAGAACATCATCAGAGATGGAGAAATCCGGAAGAGTCCCAAGCTCAACTTGCCGGCGAATGCGCTGAAGTGCGGGATCAGACGGATGTAAATCCTTCACCTGCTCTACCCATAACGGATCACAAATCCCTTCATGACCCTCGGGTGCGACGGATATGTCCATCCGGTCGAGGTCATCAATCAGGGCTGCAAGAATAGCTGACATGGGCGCACAAGCGGCAACAGAAACCTGCCGACGCAATGCATCTGCCACTGAATTGGCCTTACCAGAAACATATGTGAGCTGCAAGTCATAGTCTGAAACAAACTCGAGCCAACGTCTCTGACGAAGATTGAGGTCCTTTTGAACAAAAATGTACTTCAAACTCTGATGGTCGGTGTAAAAGTGGCACCTCACACCATAGAGATAATGACGCCACAGCTTCAAGGCGAACACCACTGCAGCGAATTCCAGGTCATGGGTGGGATAGTTACGCTCATGAATTTTCAACTGCCTCGACCCATATGCAATAACACGGTCATCCTGCATCAGAACGCAGCCCAAACCAACTCCAGAAGCATCAGTGTAGACTGAAAAGTCCAATCCATCTGACGGAAGAGCTAGCACTGGCGCGGAACATAGTCGCTGCTTCAGCTCAGAAAAGGCGCGCTCGCACTGATCCGTCCACTCAAACCTCACGTGCTTTTGAGTTAGTCTTGTCAAAGGAGCGGCAAGGGAGGAGAAACCCTTGACGAAGCGTCGGTAATAACCAGCCAACCCAAGGAAACTGCGGATCTTGGTAGGAGTAGAAGGCCGCTTCCAGTCCATCACCGCGGAGACTTTGGCGGGGTCAACAGATATCCCATCCCCTGAAATGACATGCCCCAAGAAGGCAACACGATCCAGCCAGAACTCGCACTTCGCCAGTTTGGCGTAGAGTTGATGCTGGCGTAGGGTGGATAGGACGAGTCTAAGGTGAACTGCATGATCTTCACGAGTTTTGGAGTAAACCAAAATATCATTTATGAAGACGATAACGAACTTATCAAGGAACTCACAGAATGCACGGTTCATCATATCCATGAAGCCAGATGGGGCATTAGTCAATCCAAAAGACATCACTAAGAATTCAAAATGTCCATACCGAGTTCGGAAGGCTGTCCGGGGGATATCAGATTCCTTGATCTTTAATTGATGGTAACCCGTTCTGAGATCTATCTTGGAAAACACAGAACTGCCTTTGAGCTGATCAAAGAGGTCATCTACACGTGGGAGGGGGTACTTATTCTTGATGGTAACCTTATTCAGCTCCCGATAGTCGATACAAAGCCTCAGGGAACCATCTTTCTTTTTCACGAAGAGGACGGGGGCTCCCCAAGGAGACGAGCTGGGACGAATGTATCCACGCTCAAGCATCTCATCCAATTGCAATCTGAGCTCTTCCAACTCGCGCGGTGCCATACGGTATGGAGCTTTAGATATGGGGCGCGTTCCAGGCTCCACATCAATAGAGAACTCTACCTCACGATCGGGAGGCATTCCAGGCAGCTCGGTGGGGAACACGTCGGGAAACTCGGAGGCAACCGGGATAGATTCAAGTTGCGGTATGACAGCATCCGAATATGAAGCATACACGAAACAAGCAGAGCAACCCTGACTAAGAAGGCGAGCGGCACGCACAGCACGGATTACCTTCAGGTGGCTGCGGGTCTGAACATGAACACTGTAGTCCTCGCCGCCAATGCTGAGATTTACCCTCTTTGCTACAAAGTCCAGCTTAGCTTGATACGTGACCAACCAATTCATCCCCAAGATCACGTCGAATTCCGACATTTCCAGAACTATGAGGTCGGTGAAAACTTGCAATTCTCCAAGCAAGATCAGGCAATTGAGAATGTCGCTGGTTGAGAGGTGCAGATGACCGGGTACAGAAACCTCGAAAGGGACCTCTAGTGTCGAAGTAGGCCAACTGTGAAGGTCCGCGATGTGGCGAGCAATAAAAGAGTGGGATGCACCGGAATCAAATAAGATTTGCATCCACTTATTCTTGACCCTAAATCTTCCTAAAAAGGGAAAAAAAACATGACGCATAACAAGATTATTCGAGACTAAGGCAGAACAGTTTATTTGCATGTAGAAAAATTAAAATTAAAATTCCACAAAACAACGTACCAGAGATGACGTCGGTCGAAGCGAGCGCCTCGCCCTGAGTGACGACGTTCAGCACCGCCTTACCCCTGTCCTGACCTCCGGGGACAACCTGCAGTGGCTGAGCGGGAATCGGGCTTTCCCTCATAGGGCAGTCTAGCTTGAGGTGTCCAACCTGCCCGCACTTGAAACAGGCCTTCTGCCTGCGACGGCAGTCCTTCAGCTGGTGGCCCGGCTTCTTGCAGTACGCACAGACAGTGGAGGTAGAGGCAAGCGTCATCTGAGGCGGCGGAGCATGGATGTCCTTCCTTTGCTTTTTCAGGAGAGAACGACAGACTTGGGCAACATGACCCACCTTGTGACAGAAGGCGCACACCTCCTTGGGCCCGGGACCTTGCTCCTGAGATGGAGCACTCTTGCGCTTGAGGTCGGATGCTGCAGCATTGCTGGTGCCATGCTGGACTTTATTGGCGGAACGATCCATCTCAATGGCTTCCACCCTCAAGGCGGCTCCTACGGTCTCCGTGTAGGTGGTGGCGCCATGGGCTACCACATGCTGCTGGAAGTCATGTCGGAGTCCCTTCACGAAACGGCTGATCCTTTTGGCTTCATCTGGCACGAATTCCACAGCAAGGAGCGATAGGCGGGAGAACTCTCTCGCATACTCGGTCACTGTCCTGCCAAACTGCTGAAGGGACAGGAACTTCTCAGCTAACTTGTCCCGCTCCACAGAAGAGAGGAAGTTTTCCATAAGAGCGTCCTTGAACTGTCCCCAAGTCAAGGTGGCAGAATCGGAGAGGCTGCGGCGCTGAAGCCACCAAGTGTAAGCATCTTCGGTCAGCTGATAGGCCGCAAGGAGAACCTTTTGGGCCTCGGGAACTGCAGCATACTCAAAGTGTTTCTCCATCTGGGAGACCCATTCAGTGATCACAAAGTAATCTCGGTCGCCATTATAGGTAGGCGGATTTAGTCTCTTGAAAGCCAGATTGTCTGTCATCGCTACAGGGGTGGTCGGACTTGGCACGAGCGGGGTCTCCATGGTGCCAGCAGACAAGCCGGTCCCAGATCCAGGTGCAGGAGGGGTGATGGTAACAGCGACTCCAGTCGTCCCTGCGCTGTCGAAACCAGAGGCTGGATCAGGAGTTTGGCGTTCCCCCTCCAGACGGGAGACACGCTCCAGAAGCTGTCTCAAAAGCTGGGCAGTTTCATCTCTAGGGGCCTCCCTCGCAGCAGGAGTAGCTTTCTTTCGCTGCGAGCGCTTAGGAGTCATCTAAAATGAGCATAAAAGAATTGAGTAAGAGAAACAGTCAAGCTAAGCATAGTAGATCGAGATTACAGGTTCTAGCATTCTAACACCATTGGATACCTAAATCATGTAATAGTTACAGCATTTTCAGTGGACAACTCTAGGTGAAAGCCATGCAAATGCAAATGCGATGATAGAATCGCGTGCGATAGAGTTATGATTGTGAAATCCATGTGTGCACAATCATCATCTGTTGTTCTTAGCTTAACACTTGTGCAATGAGTTATGATATGCATGCAATGTAATTATGCCTACAATGCATTCCTAAAAATGCCATGAATGGAAACGCATGTTATGTTAAGTGCTCATATCACTTAACATATCATGCGCATTATGATTCTAATGTCACGCACTTGAAAACATTAAACCGCCCATACAATTTAATATTTGCAAGCGGTGTATATCCTAGTGGAAATTCATATGCATATAAACGTTAAGTTTGTTCATACTCCCTTAACATTTGCATGCATACTACTCATGCTTATGAGTGAGTGTGTGCGTGTTTCAGCCTTGAACAACAAATAATGACAGGGTGAGTGAAATATGATGCATGTACCTATATTTACATAATAGAATTTAAGATATTTGAAAATTTCAAAATAATTCATTTTTTTTTGAGCTAACCTCGCTTTGATACCAACTGTCACGACCCGTCTCAACAAGATCAGAGTGCGCTTCGGGCGGGTCGTGATGCCACAGGCATGCAGAGAAGAAACATGCCTACTGAGGCAGAACCAGAAATTCTACAACTAGTTTTTAAATTAGATATTTTTGAAAAGAGTTTTTAAAAGATATTGATGCGGAAGCCATACATAAATAGTTAAAAGTTGTTGTGCATGCATTTTATTTACAAAAACTATGTCACAAGCAATGCTAAAATGAATGCAATTAGTCACAATTGTGGAAAATGCATAAGTGAAATGAAGTAGTACAATGTTTCACCCTACAAGTTGTCCTTGATACAAGAGAAAATGTCTGATAATAACTAGTACATGAGTAGGAAGAAAAATCCAACAGCAAAGAAACAAAATACATAGAACCTGCTGATACATTTAAACAAATGAAACCTCCGAACAAGGCTGTATCTGAAAGAAGAAATAGCTCAGGAACCGGGCGGCGCAGTCACGAAACCTAAGACAAATCCAAACAAAAGGAAAGTGCCTCAGAACAAGAATATACATGAAGATTCAAATTAATCTAATTGCACAAGAGTAAGCATAGGAATCAAGAGCTTAGTGAACTAATTTTTACACGTAGCAATCTACTACCTAACAAGTAACCATGTTTAAACTAGATGCTTTCAATCTAATAGCCTACTCCGGAGTTTTAGCCTAGCTGTAATACCATAAACGGAAAACATTGAAGAGTGAAGGTGTTGTCATTTGGTGCACAAGATTCTAGTGTTTGAATTGGCGCAAGGCTTATCAACAACGGTGCTTGCAATGATTGACTAATGGTTTCTATTACCAGTTAGTCGGGCGCTTGACTCGACGCGTCACACCAAACCAACACTCTCCTTTCAATGTTCGTCTAGGATATTAGGCAAATTTCAAGGATTCATAAATAATTAGACGGTTCCCGGTTTATAAGAGGCTACTTCATAAACAAGGTGAAGTAAATTAAATCTCATGTTTGCAAGCGAGAGAGAGTCTCTACTTGCCTTAAGGTGATTTCGAAAGTGCTAGTAACAGCTAAGTGGCGCAGGCGAGGTTAAAGCTTGAGCTAAACCTGTTCGAGGTCAAAAATACATTCCAAATTGAATTAACAAGTTTCCTATGTCCGCACATGCGTTTAATAATAGCTCCACACAAAAGGAGAGTGGTTTAGGAGTTTACCTCCCTCGAAAGTGAGGGGAGAAGAGTCTACCGCGAGGGATCGGGAGTTTTGACGACGTTGGAAGCAAGAATCCCTAATTCGGAGAGGGCTTGGAGTGATTCCACCACCTAGACCCGAAGAGCGGCACCGGAAAACAAGTAAAATATCGAGGTTAGAAGGGTACACGACAACCCCAAGAGGGATCGACGTAAAAGCATCAATTGGGGAGGGATAATTATTGTAACAAAATTCACGAAGAGGGGTTTCAAAGGAATTTCTTACCCAAGGAGGCCAGATTGGGGCTCCAAAATCCACAAAGAGGGGTTTTGAGCGAAAACCCTAGGAGACCTCTCACGAAATCCACCGGCCGGGACGAGGAGCTAGGATTGTCGGAGAAGAACTCTGCCTTTGCTTTCACTGGCCGGAGGAGGAGAAGAGGAAGGGAAAAAAGGGTGCCCGTCCTCCTTGGAAGCAGCCGGCCAAGAGGAGGTTGCTGCGGGAGTTGCCGGCCAAGGGAAGCGTCGGAGACGGCGGGGAAGCAAGAGGAAGGGGCGCCGGGCCCGGAGGAGGGACTTGCCGGCCACTGGAGGCGGAGGAGAAGGCCGTCGGGTGCTCAGGAGACGGAGGCGGGGCCGACGGAGCGGGATCGGGGGAACCCTTGCGGGATGCGGGTTGCGGGAATCCGTCGGCTCGGGTTCATTTTAAGGGAACGGGGGGGGGGGGGGGGGTAGGTTTAGGTGTTTTTAGTCTTTTTTTATTATTATTTATTATTATTATTATTTATTATTTTTAGGATTGTTACAAATATTAATTTTGATTTTAATAAAATTGATTGATTTAATGTCATCATCTCGAAAATACCACTGATATGCCTAATGACAACCTTCTTTGAATAGACTGCTGACATATCTAATGACAACCTATCAAAGTAAATGTATGAGCTCTACTAAAAAACTTTTTGAATTTAAATAAATTTTCATCATTACTTTTAATTTTTTGATAGTACAATTACTTAGATGGACATTGTATTTTTATTTCTTTGAAATAAATTATAATATACGTAACTCATTAACATATAAAAATAGCTATATATATACACACACACACACACGAGCATCTTCGCACGGGCTACGCTCGTGCTCGATGCTCTCGGGAGGGCTTCGGCCTCATGCAGGCGGGCAACTTGTAGATGCCTCGACACGGGCTTTGCCCGTATTCGATGCGTCTGCAAGTTACGCTCGCATCAAGGCGGGTTATGCCGCAACATATACATACGAGTACTCAAAATAATTGTAAAAAATATACACTAATATTACAATATTTATATTATAAAAAAATATTATTTGACGTAAAAATATTATTTTCGCTCTCTCTCTTCCTATCCCTCTCTCTCTCTCTAGCTCTCTCCCTTACACTCTCATCTCGTCTCTTTAATAATAATATATATATATATAAAAGAAACCCGGCCACCCGCTAACCCTCTCTCTACTCTCTGTCTTTCTTTCTCTCTCCCTCCTCTCTCCCCACATCTCATGCTCTCTCATGATCGAATGGTTTTTGTTTGATCTATGGTGTGTGAAAGAAATTGTACCTAATCACCTAGAGGGGGGGGTGAATAGGTGACTAAATCTTTTTAAACTTTTAGGTAGATTATATTACAGATTTATAACTACTTATTCACAGCAATCAATCAGCAATCACAGAATAAAGCATGCACACAGTGAACAAGGTTGTTTTTAGAGATTTTTGAGAAGCGCGTTCATGTGGCACTCACCTCCTATGCGGTTTGATTCGGTTCGGTTCGATTATACGGTTCGGTTCGATTTTTGAGAAGCTCGTTCATGTGGCACTCACCTCCTATGTCTCTGTTCGTAAGAGCTATTAGGGCAACAGAGTAACGACATGAGAAATGCACGATCTACTGTTTTTAGAGATTTCAACCAGTAGTTTTCTCATCAGCATCAACTATCACCAAACAGAGCTGAAGAAGAAAATTACAAGATATGTCGTGCCCAATATCACTCCAATACTATTTCTGGATCTGCAAATGTGTACAAATGTGAGAACATTTTTGAATTTTGAGTTCAATAATATTTAGTTTTTTTTTGTATTTTTGAATTTTGAGCTTCAAATATTTCTCAATTGAAAAAGTGATCAACATGAAAGTTGTAGATCTCATAGAGATCTATAACTTTCATGTTGAACATTTTTTGATTTGAAGCTGTTTATGCCTTCGATTTGAGCTCCAAAAAATACATGTACGGAACTAGTCTTCTCTTCCTCCTTCCTTACCATCGCATAAGATAACAGTTTTCCAAACAATGTTGGAGGAGGTATATCTGCTAATTTGGCCATTTCCCTTATGGCACAAATCTTGATATCTCAGTCCTTAGTCAGGGATCTCAAGAACTTATCATTCAATTCATAATTGCTGAACTCTCTTCCATAAGACATCAACTCATTGACTATCCTATAGAATTTCTTGTAGCACTCAGTTATGCTATCATACCTACCTTGTCTGAAGCTTTCATACTCTTGGTTTAACAAAGACTTTCTGTCTTGTCTTACCTCTTCTGATCCTTCCATATAGACTATCAGTGTGTCCCACATTTCTTTTGATGTTTTGCAATGAATCAGATTCTGAAATGTGGCATCATCAATTGCACTTACAATTATATTCTGGGCCCTCTTGTCCATAGTGACCAGAATTATTTCATCCTTGGTCATTTCAGAATAGTCTTTGGGAGTTCTCTGATTGGCATCTAGAACAGATACTTTCATTGGCACATATGTCTCTTCTTTAACAGTAATATATATTCTTGGGTCTGAGGCTTCCATAAAAAGTCTAACCATTTCTTTCCAAATGCCAAAGATCTCCTTTCTGCAGATTAGCAACTTCATGGATCCTAGCTCTTTGTGATTCTCAGTTGAACCCATTTTCTTGATTCTTGATTTTACTGATTCTGCCTACAGGATCTTGTACTCAGACTATTATGTCCTTTTTGAGTAACCTGCCTCTGATAGCACTTGAAAGAACTAGTGCCTAAACACCTAGAGGGGGGTGAATAGGTGCATTTAATCTTTTTAAACTTTAAAAGCAGAACCACAGAATTATATGCAATTCTTCACAGCAATACAACACATACACCACAACAATCACAGAATAAAGCACACACAGAGAACACACAGATTTTATAGTGGTTCCCCAAGGTCTGGGTACATCCACTTTCCCCCTTCGCCTATCTAGTAGTGTACTAGATTCGGCCTAACTTCTCCACTACTTCTCAGATCCACAGATCTTACAGCTCAGAATCCCAAATATGTTCCTACAACTCAGAGTGATCTCACTCCTACAACTCAGGCACTCTTGAGCTTTTTCCATCGAAAGTCGTGGCAAGCTACTTACACTTAATCCCATCTGAAAGGGTTGTCATCGAGATAGCTGGCTCAAACGAATTCAATCAGAAAAAGGAGAAAACTCTTCCCCTTCATTGGCAGGAGGGTTGTCATATCCCTCTTGGAAGTTCAGCATCCAGGTTGGACCCCCCTGCGCAACTGCTCTGAATAAATCACTGTGGACACTGCGAACTCCTTGGCTTGAGGTCGTAGAGGAGGCGTGGGCAGAGCAATCGGGCCCAATCGGGCCAGTAGGAGCTGGGGCATCAGCCGGAGGAGCTTGTGGACCGGTTGGAGGGGTCATGATTGCGGCGGTCTGGGGAGCTAACCGCTGCATTATCTGAATGTGCAATTGCGTCATTGGCTTCTATCTGTTGAGCGGTCTCGCGGCGAGCCTGCTCAAATCTAAGCACTATGGCATCTATGGTGGTCGCATTGCCTGAACTGGTTCTAGGCCCTGCAGGCGGGCATTGCTGAATGTCGCAGTCAGTCATGTTAACCAATTTGTTTGTCAAACAACCCGATCTAAAGGTCGCGTGTTTCTTCTGTTGGCGCTAAAAAAGCACCTCCACGAACTGACGCTAAGGGGAGTGGGGAAAACTGCAGATTGTCCGTTACTTTTTGGTCGATGAGGTCTTATTAAAGAAAATACAACAGAGGCAGCGAGGAGACGAGGTTGGATTTACCCGCAACGGCGAATACCACTTGTTGCGGAGAATCTTATCGAACAAATGGAGTGGTTACAAGAGAGAGATTGTTTTAACCGGTAACCAAGTGACTGAGGAGGGCCAAACTGGAGACTGCAGCCGGAATAAACTATGCCTGTGGACTCAAGCCAACGTTCTTTCTCGATACTGTTCACCCAAATTTAACTAGTGGGTGCTTGCCTGAACTGGTTGGTTTCAAATTTACGGGATGTCCGAGGTACATAAGAACCGGGATGGGATGGGATGAGAAAATCACTCGAGAAAATGAATAGGGTTGATCGTGCAGTCAGACTCGCAGTTGATCTCGAACTTTCAGAGGGCAATTGCCGATTTACCATAGGCGGCTTGGGCGGTTATTGCCCTCATCAAATAAAAAAGAAATTGCAAGGACTATCATTGTACACTAGCAAATGGATCAAATACCCTTTGAACTGCCTTTCAAAATATTCAATGACAATTCCAACCAGCATAGGCACTGCTCTAATCACCAATAATGGCTATATGCACATCATTAAACTACCTAAAATAACTTAAAATGACCTAAAATCGACTTCTTCACTTTCGTGATTGCGCCTAGAGCTCTCGCCCTTCTACCCGTCTACGCCGAACGACTAATTTTCTCGCCTAAAAGATTTCAGAGCGCGTTGTATCCATCTGCATTTCAGAGCAACTGTGTAGCTCGAAGGGAGTCAGGGACATCATCTTGATTATGCCTAAGAAGTTGTTTTGCGGCTTCACTCTTCGTTCAGCCGTGACGACTTCCCGTTGTCTTCCTCCTTTCTTCGGCCATGCAACGTCGAATAACCTCTGAGCTGCGTCGATTCGTCTTCTATCCCGACTTCTCCTTGTCTGTCTGGCGGAGTGAGCATTTCCCTGTGAATGAATGCTCTGTTTGGGGGCAGCTTACACCGATGGAAAAACTCTATTTGAAATTCGAACACACTTTTGAAATTGTTTGCATCCTCAGGTGTTGGAATAGAGCTTTCTGAAAAAGGGTGTTTTTAGAGATTTTTGAGAAGCGCGTTCATGTGGCACTCACCTCCTATGCGGTTTGATTCGGTTCGGTTCGATTATACGGTTCGGTTCGATTTTTGAGAAGCTCGTTCATGTGGCACTCACCTCCTATGTCTCTGTTCGTAAGAGCTATTAGGGCAACAGAGTAACGACATGAGAAATGAGCGATCTACTGTTTTTAGAGATTTCAAACAGTAGTTTTCTCATCAGCATCAACTATCACCAAACAGAGCGAGCTGAAGAAGAAAATTACAAGATATGCCGTGCCCAATATCACTCCAATACTATTTCCGGATCTGCAAATGTGTACAAATGTTGAGAACATTTTTGAATTTTGAGTTCAATAATATTTAGTTTATTTTTTTTGTATTTTTGAATTTTGAGCTTCGAATATTTCTCAATTGAAAAAGTGATCAACATGAAAGTTGTAGATCTCATAGAGATCTAAAACTTTCATGTTGAACATTTTTTGATTTGAAGCCGTTTATGCCTTCAATTTGAGCTCCAAAAAAGACATGTACGGAACTAGTCGTCCGCAGATTTTAAGTGTGACTTTTTTCGGGGCCCAAATCGGAGATATAAACTGCTTCAAATCAAAAAGTGGTCGAGTAGCAACATCTACAACCTTCATGTTGAGCACTTTTTAATTGGAAAACGTTTAAGACCCCGATTTGGCCCACGAAAAAGGTACGCCGATCCCGGGCGTCAGTACATATGCTCGGCATGACTTTTTTTAGGGGTCAAATCGGGGGTCTAAATTTCTTCAAATAAAAAAATGTTCATGGTAAAAGTTATAGATCTTGTCGAGATCTACAACTTTTATGTTGAACACTTCTCATAAAAATGTACGTATAAGACACTGTTCGAAAAGACGTATATATTCTTATAATACATCAAATGCAGGCATCATTCTGTACAAATTTTGATTGTCGGCGGCGAAGATTTAGGTTGAAATTCGTCACAAAAAAAACTTGTTTCTTCAGGCTGAAAATATATTTTAGATGAGAGAATTATAATGAAAATTATGTTTCTAATTTTCCACATAGCATGTGCAAATAGAAAAGATTTGTTTTTTTGGGTGTTACTAAGTTTAAAAGATTTATAATTGACCATTTCAAATTGATATTGGATGACTAAATTCACTTCAGTCGTTTCTAACTTATATTAAAATGAGTGCCTGACACGGGACTCCGTTCCTATGACCATGGGCGACAGTACCCGACCGGCGACGATGGGTTTCGTCCACCCCATCAAGGCGAGTTTCGCCCGCGACATATACATATGAGTACTCAAAATGACAGTAAAAAAATATACATGAATATTACAATTTTTATTTTGTAAAATTATACATTTTGACCAAAAAACAATAATTTTGATTTTAATAAAATTAATTGATTTAATGTCATCACCTTGAAAATACCACTGATATGCCTAATGACAACCTTCTTTGAATAGACTACTGACATGTCTAATGACAACCTACCAAAGTAGATGTATGAGCTCTACTAAAATTTTTTTTGAATTTAAATAGATTTTCATCATTACTTCTAATTTTTGGATAGTGCAATTACTTAGATGGACATTGTATTTTAATTTTTTTGAAATAAATTATAATATACGTAAGTCATTAAAATATAAAAATGAGGACATAATTGATATTTTTGAATGTTTCACCAAAGACAACTTTTCCCTTATAATAGTGAAAGCTATATATATATATACACACACACACACGAGCATCTTCGCACGGGCTACGCCCGTGCTCGATGCTCTCGGGAGGGCTTCGGCCTCATGCAGGCGGGCAACTTGTAGACGCCTCATCACGGGCTTTGCCCGTATTCGATGCGTCTGCAAGTTACGCTCGCATCAAGGCAGGTTATGTCGCAACATATACATACGAGTACTCAAAATGATTGTAAAAAATATACACTAATATTACAATATTTATATTATAAAAAATATTATTTGACGTAAAAATATTATTTTCGCTCTCTTTGTCTTCCTATCCCTCTCTCTCTAGCTCTCTCTCCCTCACACTCTCATCTCGTCTCTTTAATAATATATATATAAATATATATAAAAGAAACCCGGCCACCCGCTAACCCTCTCTCTACTCTCTGTCTTTCTTTCTCTCTCCCTCCATCTCATGCTCTCTCATGATCGAATGGCTTTTGTTTGATCTATGGTGTGCCTCCAAATACCTATATTGCTTCATATAATAAGATATATATACACATACACATACACATACACACACACACACATACACACATACACACATACACATACACATACACATACACATACACATACACACACATACACATATACACATACACACACATATATATACACATATATATATACACACATATATATATACGCACACACATATATATATGCACACATATATATATATATATACATATATATATATATATATATATATATATATATATATATATATATATATATATATATATATTAAAAAGAAATATCGTGACCTGCAAATAATCATGAAATAGAAATTCATGAAATTATTGTGGACCTTAGGATCATAAGATCGTGAACTGCAAATAAAAATTCTCCCAAAATCCCCTCCCTCTCTCTCGCCCCCGATTCGAAAAAGGTACCTAATCTCAAACAGGAAAGCTCCTTCCACCGCCCTCCCTCTTGCCAATGCCGCCGCCGGCTTGACCACCACCCACCAGTGGGTTCGCCGGCTTGACCGACACCCACCAGTGGGTTCGCCGGCTTAACTAACCTCCAATTCACACCAGTCATTAGACACCCCTCTGCTCCTAGCTCGACAAGGAAGACGATCTCCAAGGAGACACATCGGAGCTTTTGCATGAGTTTTTTCAAGTATCTCAAACATATCAAGGATGTGTTGGAGAGAGAGTGCCCCGTTCGCTGCTTTGATATTTTGGTCCTCTCTGCCAGAAATGGCATCGTTACTATAAGATCTCCATGGTTTTGTATGGCTTCTAATGCCGCTCTGGTTGGTCGCCGTAATTTCCACATCCACCCCCCATAACAATGGCTTTCGTCGTTTTCTCCAATGTGCACCGCCAGGAGCCGCCCTCCACCGCCCATGAACTCGTTGGAGAAGTCTCCTCCCGTAAATCAAGTTACTGTTGGGGAATCAAAGTTTATAATAATAATAAATTATACTTATTTTATTATTATTGAATTCTTGGGACCCTTCATCTATTATGAGATTTAAATCACAAATTTGGGGAGAGACTACAACCATCCAAGAGATAGATGCTAAGAAATATTATTAATATTTGCAAACTCATTCCCACCGCTCTCAAAAAAATTTCTTTAAATTGAGAGTGGAATATAAATAATTGAAAGTGGATTATGAAATAGGACATTAGGGCCGGATGCTCATGCCTGTCACTCATGTCTATATATATATTTTTATATAGATTTAAAATATATAAACTCAAGTTTTTTTAAGCCTAAAAAACTTAAAGTTAATTTTTTCATAATATATGTCAGAATTAGATAAATAATATATTCATTTTGTAGAAACATATCAAGGAAATTCAAGGTTGTATAAATGAAAGTATTACAAAGTTTTAAGATACAGAAGTTTTCATGAACAACGAATAAAGTAAATACAATCATGCTAAAGATAATTTAGTGATTAATTCAAGAAGTATATTTCTCACTTAATCATATTTTTATGACCAAATCCGTTGGCTCTTTTGTGTAGGTCCCTACAGGGACACAGAGAAAATCGTGCAAATTTTGTAATAATGTTTAACATGAAACACATACAGGTGAGATTCCGGCCAAACAAAGCAAATTTTGAAAAAATGTTCACCACAAAAATTGTAGATCTCATTCTTGGCTACAAAATACATACATTATTTGTCTAATTATGACATATAGTGGAGAACCAGCTCAAATTTTTTTAAACTTAAAAAAACTTTAGCTCATATATACTATTATATATAGTATTATATATACTATTATATATATCTTATATATATTATTCTATATATTCTATATATGACTATATCTTATATATGTTATTCTATATATGGTTATATACTTATATATATGTATATATATATATATATATATCTATAGATTTTATAACCAAAAACAAAATTTACTAACATTTTTCAAAAATTTGCACAATTTGACTCAAAAATTCTCACCCAAAAATTAGAGGCTCGAATTTGAAAATTAATTATTATTATAAAAAAATATTTAACATGAAAATTTTAGATCTCATTCTTCCTATAAAATGCATATATTATGTCTAGTTTCGACACATTATGAGAGAATCTAGCTCAAATTTTTAAAAAATTATCCTAATTTAAAAATAGTGAGAAGATTAGACTAAATTTTGAGTTATATATAATAACGTGTGGGGCTAATTTAACAAAACTTCCACACATTTACAAAAATAATAAACTCGCACAACTTTCCAATTATATTTCTTGAAATTACAAAAAGTCAACTCTTCAATTCCATCCAAACAATCAAAATTCCATAATTTATCATAAACATAAATTAAAATTAAAACCAATTTTGTTGCTTAAGAAATCAAGTCAAATAAGCCTAAAAAGGATAGAAATAATCTACTTACAAATTACATTACCATTTAGTTAGGCAAGAGTGCACTCTCTGGGAAGCTTCAAAACAATGTGCCTCGGGCGGCAATAGGCCTGCCCGGCTGCAACCCTTCCACATTTAAAGATTCACATTTTTTTTAAACAGCGTTGACATAATACATTTAAATTTTAAGTAGGAAATGTAACAAAGTATCATTAAAAATATTTCTAAACAACCATGCAGCTACAATTATACACTTCATTTTATAAATCCATTCCGTGCAAAAGAAAATGCTTCCATCTCTCCTACTCACCATGAGATCTCATCACCAATAGCCTCATAAAACTGGTCATTTTACACATACATACATTATATACATACATATACATGAATATATACATACATATACACATATACAGAGAGAGAGAGAGAGGGAGAGATAATTATCCAAACCTCCCCCAATAAATTAGCATAATTAGTGCGAGGACACAATTCTTTAAGTTTTCATTGCATTACAAAACCTCTCATGAACTTACCATTTCATTACATCCATGAAAAAAAATTACACTTCTATAAACATTGTACATCATGGAGAGTGTTTTTGTTCATCAATGTTATGAAGTTAAAACTTCTGGAGATATTTCTATAATGAAATGAAAACTCGTAAAAAAAGTTTTGTAATTTCAAAAATAAGAGAAATGTTATTTAGAAAAATTAGAGGGGAGCCCTATATATATATATATATATATATGAAAAAAAGGAAACAATTTGGTATGAGCACAAGAAAATGAATACAATTGTGGGCAGAAGAAAATGAATACAATCATGGCATTAACAGCATCCAAGCATCAAATAATTGAAAATAAAGATGAAATAAAAAATACAGAAAGAAGGAAACAATTTGGTATGAGCATAAAATCTATGAGCAAAAGGAGGTGTGGGCAGCTTTTTTTTCTCTTTTTTGCTCTATATGGAATGTATGTTTGACACGACATAAAAAAAGAGAGTTCCTTAGGTTAGGTTGGGCATTCACGAACGACGGTTCATAACCACCCACTACATTCACGACTGTTACCGCCTCGTCAAACAGAGTCATGGTAATCAAAGAGAAACTAAACAATTGAGACATAATTTTCAAAAGAGCGACTGTTTAGTTTCTCTTTGATTAATAGAAACATAGAGAGCAATAGAAGGATCAGCATTTACTTCATTGCAAAAAAAGGCTTAAGAGATGAGCATCACAAGAACTGAATTGACTACATATTGAGCAAAAAAAAAGATGGAATCTGTGCGATGGAGACCATCGAACGTTTTCAGACAGCATTTAAAGTGAGATTTCTTGAAAAAATTTCATAGCCGAGCAATGGAATCTGTGAGATATGTGATGAAGCGGTCGAAAATTTACAATGATGATGTTTACTATGTAGAATGCCTTGGAGAGGTTTAGGTGATAAATAAAGGATTAGAGACTTCAATTATAAATTGATGAATGGATGTGAAAAAACTAAAAAGAATATACAAAGTGATCATGAAGGATAACTGTAGCATTTTGTTATGGGTCAGGATTAAAAAATCCAACTTTCAAGCCTTAGGGAGAAGAAGCCCAAGAGAAATAAGAAGGCCCATGCAAGAGCCATGAAGGAACTAGAAGTTTCTTTGGTGCTCTCATGAGAATATTATAGAGAGGAACTGTTGTAAATAGCAGAAAGTGGTAAAATAGAAAGAAAAGTAGGAATCTAGATTATTTCATTCTTTTGAGGGAAACATCTTATTACGAGGCAATATAAAAGGAAGGCTCTCTCATTTCTAGGCATCCAAGTTAGAATAAAGTTTTAAAGTCCTCTTGAGTTCTTGTGCACTCTTTCTCATTTTTCACAAGGGGTGGCAAAGTCAAAGGGATAGTTCCGATGGTTTGTGTGATATGAACATGCAACATACCATAGAAATGCACCACTATAAGAGGAATAAATAAAATTATAGTCAAAGAAATAATAAGTAAAGCAAAGTCGATAAATGGGTAAAAGTAGAATGGAAAATTTTTTGCATGGTGAAGACTGAACACCGCATGCCGACACTCAATAGTTGTGTCATGATAATTAGGACTGCGATATTTAGAGGATCTGGATCTTAGGATCTTTAGGATTGCGATCCTAACCCGATAATACCAGTTCGGCCAAATGGTGCAAGAAACATGTCCACCCCTATCTAGACCCAATTCAACTGCTCCAATGCTTATAACTCATTGCCTAACCATATCCAAATTCCGCCCTCATACCCCCATCACAGAATCATATCATGTTGTTTTACCGTATCCCGCGGTCGATTGCCGACTGTAAACGAAGCCCAAGAGCGACGTCTTCGTTCGTTTCCAGTCCAGATCTTCCTTTCATTCCTTACCAGGTTTTCATTTCAAGTGTTGTCAGTGTCTTATCTTATATTTCTATGTATGACCAATCCAATGGTTGGTAATCCGGTGGTTTCCTACTTTCAGGATGACGTCTTCTCTTCCTTTCTAGCATACGAGTAATTCAAGCTTCCTGCTTCCAACGTACGAGCAATCCAGCAGTCTGGGTTCATCTTCCTGCATCTAAGCTTCCACCAATCCATCAGTTCAGATTTGTTTTTATTGTTAGTAGACATTGAGCGTCCTACCTGAAACTGAAAATGAACTTAGTATGATATTACCTTTTTGAATTTGTTATTCAAAAAATTTAAATATAATTATTCACATGCTGCTCAATTTATTGACTTTTTTGTTAATTGAGCATGTAATTGGATAATACAAAATTCAATTTTATATTTTTAACCTTAATTTATGAATGTTGTAGGATCTTACGATCCTCGTTCAGATCCAACGATCTGATCCGATCCAACCTTGAAACGATCTCACCTAGGATATCGATCCTGACAACCTTGAGTTGGAGTAAGTTAAGGATGATAATGTATTCCACATTTAATGTAATTTACATAAAGGAAAAGACCTCTCTATGGTATATCATCAGGTTTCCCATTTCATCCCTTGGTTAATATCTTTTTACCGTCAGTCACTTGGGGGCAGAGAAAATAAGATAGGAAGAGAAAAAGTATGTGGGCACCATATGCACAGAGAGAGGGGAAAGAGAGGGAGGAGCTGGCGCACAGGAAACATAAGAAATAAAACAACTCATTTTGAAGCACATGGGAAAATCTAGCAAACAAAGTATGCACAAAGTTGTGCGAAGGATTCCCAATGCAGACCACATCTAGTTGAAGAATAAAGCCAACGATAGCAATGCATTCAAAATGTAATAAGCAAAAAAATAAACAACAAATACAGAAACAACACTCAAGTCTTTATCCCACTATAGTGGGGTCGGCTATAGCCTGTATGGATCCTTTGTCGCCATTGTGACGTTTAAGATGCCTAGTGGCTAGACTCTCACAACATCTAACAGTTGCCTCTAATGGTCTCCTTTGTACAAGTCCAAACCATCTTAGTCGAGCTTCTTGAATCTTCTCTGCAATTGGCACTACACTTGTCTTATCTCTGCTACATTCATTCCTAATTTTATCCAATCTCGTGTCTACACATGCACCTAACCATTCTCATCTCCGCAACTCCCATTTTCTGCTCATATACACAATTCACTGCACAACACTGAAATCATAGAGCATCGCTGGTCTAATTACAGTACAATAAAACTTCCTTTTAATTTTTAATGGAACCTTACGATCACATAACCAAAAAATACTAGGTAAATATATCAGATTAAATATTTTTTTGAAACCTAATCTCGTACATCATATATAATAAAATATTAACTGATTTATTTATTGACATATCTAGAATATATTCCAATAATAGTTAGCTCATGTTGTTGCTAAAAGAACGAACTTTTTAACATTAGAAAGATAACTGGGGATCTTAAATAACCCAAAATTAAATTAATGGAGACAACAATCCTCCAGGAAATAACTAAGCTACAAAAGTCTATTCACTTGTTTTATATTAAGCTTCCCAACAGGGTTAGAATGTTTTGATTGATTGTAATGTCCTTTTCTATGTAGCATACAATATACAATCATAAGTAATATAACAAATATGGTTGAGATACTTGTTAAAGATATTGCCTGAGATTGTCTGATCGCCAAGGGTTCCTAATTGAGGCAAATCATTTGATTATCTATCAATCAAAACAAATCAAAACTTCAGCATAACAAGGTTGAAATTTTTTGAGATTCACTACTTTAACAATCTAATCTAAAAAGGACAGCCCGGTGCACAAAGCATAACCGCGCAGCGAGAGTCCGGAGAAGGGTTCCACCACAAGAGTAAAGTGTAGGCAAACCTTACCCAGCATTTTTGCAAGAGGCTACTTCCGGGACTCGAACCTGTGATTCTAAGCAAAGAATAATAGTGTGACTCCAGAATAATAGTGTGACTCCCTGAGTCCCAACACACCAACATTTTTTGCTAGGGTGTCCTAAATGTTAGAATACGGTTTGACACTCTTAGTTTTGAGAATAACAGGTATTGATGAGTATTGATGTGAAGTTTGAGTTTTGATAGTGTGTAGTTTGGTGCACACAAAGGAGATTACAAAATCAAAATACCAAAAGCTGCAAATTTGTTTTTCAGTAACGCCCAGTCATTAAAGATACTGGGGGCGTTAACTGATGTTTTGCATGCCATGACTTTGCATTTTGCTACCTGAAAAGGGTTATTTATAATGCCGAGGTGTTAGCAAAGTTGTACAGTAATGCCCAGAGTTAAAGGTATGTCATGTGTTAAAGGTAATTGCAAATGCTTTAATTTTGATGTGATAACCCTGGTTATTTTTTATAATGCAGAACTATCACAATATGAATTGCCTTGGCAACTAATGGTAGTCTCAGGCTTCTTGACATCCATTAAGCTCCCATTATATTCATATATAAATTGTGAGAAATTGTTTTTTTTCAAAAACCTATGATCATCATTAGAGATAGATCAAATACAGAACTATCACAATATGAATTGCCTTGGCAACTAATGGTAGTCTCAGGCTTCTTGACATCCATTAAGCTCCCATTATATTCATATATAAATTGTGAGAAATTGTTTTTTTTCAAAAACCTATGATCATCATTAGAGATAGATCTAATACACTTCAACTCATCTAATCAGTCACATAAAATAGGCTCTATCATTGTATTAGTGCCCCTAATGATTTTTGATACAATTTTTCCTTAATGGAACATATCTATGCTATTTGCATATGCTAATATTCTTTTAGTTAATAACATGGGGGAGGAGAAATTTAATATTGCATGAACTATCCTATTTAACAATTATATCCTCGCTCTATAACAATTTACTGCTGCTTTAATTTTTCCAAAATCCAAATTTGCTGTGATCAAATGAGACAGTTTGTCAGAACATGGTTGGTACCAACTTGGTTCTGAGAATGATAAATGCAAGTGATTTTTACTGCTGCTTTAATTTTTCCAAAATCTACAAATTTGTTCTTCACTAACGCCAACCGTTGAGGCTACCAGCGACATTATAGAACAAACTATTATTTGCATGTATTGACCGCCTTTAACTACCAAAAAGGGAGTGTTTAGCCAAGTTGTACATTAATGACTGGCGATAAAGGTACGGAGAGTTAATGAAAACAGGATTTTGCAACTGGCAAGGCAGTAATTTTGGTCTTTGCTATGAAAAAAGGGTGGTATCTCTAACGCAGCTAGAATTAGCCCTAATACTGGAATCCGTTATTTCACCTGCAGCGGCCCATTTTTAAGATTGATCACTAACATCGGGAGTAGAGCTAGTGGGCGTTGGCTCTTTGCGCCCAGATTTCGTGTTTATAAATTGGTCTGAATGTAATAGCAAAACAAAATTTTTGAGAGTTAGGTAGCCCTAGCCATCTTAAAAGCACGGACAAAATTTCTAGCTTGGGAAGGATATATTGAAGGAGATCCAAAAACAACGATGCTAGAGCCAAGAACTCATCACCATGGAAGAGATCAAGCATGAACCATGAAGCCATCATCTTCTTCCATTGATTCCTTGGAAATTTTATCATTCACCAATAAAACCTTGACTATGATGATGAAGATTATCGGGACATCATCATCCAGAGATTAAAAGACCTTCTCAATGCTTCAACGACGATCAAGATCGAACCTTTGGGCAAACAAGAGTATTATTCAAAGGATTGATTGATCGATTGATATGGGATACTTCACTTTAAACTATTTTCTTTTATCATCTTTTGCATTTTATGTTGTAATTAAATTGTCATTTAACTTACCTTGGAGAGGATATTTCAATTTAAGGATAAAAACTCATTTTGGTAGCGACTAGACAAGGTAGAGTGCAAGGTATTTCCAGGAACAAGAGGGCTAAAAAGCAATCTGGGTGCGGATTGAAGATAGAGAACCAGGTTACGGTAGACCCGGTACAGAAACCACAAGGTTATGCGTTGCCTCGATCTTGGCATTGCAAGATCACAAACAGATATTGTATAAACTGGGGACCTTCAAAGTAACTAAATTACAATGATCACCACCAATTCTAATGTAGAACATTCAGGGTGTCAAACTTCCTAAGGAGAACTAACAGTTTGAAAGGAGGTAGGGACACTAATAATCGCCGCATATAAACATAGCAAAGAACAAAATAACATTGTGGAAAAAATTCATGAATGACAGCACCACAAAAGCAATAAAAATACAATCATGGATATATATATTTTCTAATTAGGACAATCAGAGGTCTAGAATTTCCCAAGATGAACAAATGTTTTAAAATGAGGAAATGTGATATTTAACAAATATATGCAAAATACAATTGACTAAATTAAAGGTCATGCAATTAAAAAAGATTCATTAGGAAACAAATTGAAAATGCAATCAGTTACTTTAACCTTACACAGTCTGTTGTTGCGGAGATAACAAGCCTGTGTGAATCAATAATAGCTCTCCTACAAGAAACTAACCTCAGTGATTACAACTCGCATAAAATATCACAACAATTATAAGATCATACAAAAAATTGATAATCAAGAATGAAAGAAAACGGAAGAAAAATAAAATAAGCATGTCAAACATCACATCAAAAGCCTTACCACAAGCAATTATCAAACATCACTATTATAGTGGATGTCTTAAAAATTTTATTTTTCATATGCCTACAACAACACTCAAACCTTTATCATGTAAATGGGGTCGGCTATATGGATCTTTGGTCGCCATTGTGCCTTATCTTTAGTCATAATCTTACTAATGTCTTAAGTGCATCAAGTCTTTCCTTATAGTTTCATTCCAAGTCACTTTTGGTCTACCCCTCCGCCATTTAACATGCCTAGTGGTTAAACTCTCACGACGCCTAACAGGTGCCTCTAATGATCTCCTTTGCACGTGTCCATAATTAATTAGAAATACGAAATCATCCATAAAAGGAAGCCGCGTTCCCAAGAGAACTCTCACTTGGTGAGGACAGTGACCTGAGCACGTGTTGACACGCCCTAGTCATATATAGAACAAACACAAACGAGAATTTAGATGGTAAAAAAGGAACAAGGATATAATCGGGAGGCAGGCGCCCACCGAGCACCTGGAGGCTGGGTCCTCCAAGGTACTCCCCTCTCTAAGAGAGTCAAACAACTAATACTCAAAATTGCATCATAACTCCCTAAGGTGCTCCTTATATAGATGAAGGCACAACTACAGGACAAGACTGCATGACTGAATACACCTCGTGTGCGTATCAATACACTCATCCTGAAAAGTGGCCTTGTTCTCAAGGTTGAGCCGGGAAAGCTCACATTGGCACATCGACGAGACTTGGGCGGCTCCTCTTGTGGGCGGATCAGGTGAAACATCGGGAGCGTGGAGGCATCGAAGAGGACAAGTTGCTGCAAAGCTATGGTACATGGGATTTAAACGGACGTAGAACTCGACATGAAATTGCCTGAGAGGTGAAACACTATAATGCCCGCAAAATAGTTCAACCTCAGCAATGAACGATGAAGTTGGACCAGAGCCGCGGTTGGAGGCCAGATGATACGAAGTTTGATGATGGAAATCTATCCAGGTCCTGAATGAGGGTCGTAGGGCCATACATAAGGTCGATAAGTAGGTAGTTATGATTTGAAAGGAGACTCGATGGGACGGATGGTCAAAGTGGGAGAGTGACAAGATGTGAGGATAGGGTAACAATGGGCTTGAGAGATGTGAGAGGAGATGAGTCGGGAGATAAGAGAGTTTGGCAAGCAAGCATGGGTCTTCAAGAAACGGAGGGGCAGAAAAAACATGTGGTGATGTGTGAAAGGCTGGAAGGGCGCCAAGGTGAGACTGTCACAGATATGTCGGCACGTGAGTGGAAGGGAGGGCAACTGGTGGGGATCGTAGGATTAGGAGGAATTATGGGCGGGTGTACCGAGGGCGACAACGAGAGAACGAAGGGTGTGTCAAAAAAGTAGGAAGTGTCGGCAATTCTAATGGTAGAAGACCAACTGAGGGGTGGCTGGTGGGATGGATGGAAGAGGAGGCTCATCAAGAAGAAAAGTTGCAGGGCGGGGCAATATGGGATCATGTGGAAGAAGCTGAAGATGAATCTCAAGCGCCATGGCAAGTAGAGTCTCAAGGGCAGCTTCAACACGATCGCAGTGTGTATGCACTTAGTCTGGAAGGAGAGTTGTCATGGAAAAAATGGGGTAGGGCTGCCAGAAAGCGATGGCAGGCTCAGGAGGGATGTTGAAATGTTGCAAACGCTGACGAAGGGTAGCCGGATTGATGTATGAGTCATGAAAGGACTGTAGGGCTATGGTCGAAGCCTCGGGAGGGTTGTAGGGTGACTAGCTGCCGCTGGAAGGTTGCGGAAGCCGCGGGAGTGCGGCGGGGATGAGGAGTGACTGTTGGAAGGCTGCAGAATCTGCACGCAGGCCTTCAAAATCCGAGCGAGAGAGCTGGAGGGCCGCTGGAAGGAGGTCGGGTGCAGAGAGGTCGGTTGAAGCTGGAAATGATTGCTGGACAGAGGAGTCGGGCAAAGCAGCCGAGCGCTGAAGTTGGAAAGCATCAATGTCGTCCAGGGCGGGGTGTTGCCAAGGAAGGGCGTGACACAGGCACGACGTGGAAGTAGCGTTGAGCACGCGACGTCGACGTGGATCGCGTGCAGTCGGGCGAGGTGAGTTGCGGGGGATTAAACTCAGATTGGGGGCGATCGACTACTTGCGAGAACGATGCAGATATCGGATTGTTGGCACCAAATGTGGAACGTCAAAGAAAAATGGCCAGTATAGAGGAAGATTCAATTAGGGTTTTGTCTAAAACCTTGATTGGGTGACAGGTCGGATCAATTGATAAGCCTGAGTCATATCAAGAACAGACACGAACGAGAATTTAGGTTGCAATAAAGGAACACTGATACAATCGGGAGGCAGGCTCCCGCTAAGCACCTGAAGGTCGGGTCCTCCAAGGTAATCCCTTCTCCAAGAGAGCCAAACAATTAATACTCAAAAAAGATACCTCATAACTCCCCAGTCCCTAAGGGACTCCTTATATAGATGGAGGCCTCACTACAGGACAAGACTACACAACTGAATACACCTAATGTGGGTATCACATGTAGCTTGTCTGCATTGTGTATTTCTAACAATAAATCTTATGTGAAAATTGACCTAGTCCCCAAGATCGAGCGAGATGGAGAAAACTTGAAGGCCTTTATGGCGATGGAGCGTGTCATTTGGTCCAAGGCTACAACTGGAGTCATGGAGAGAGAAATAATGACAGAGCAAATTCGTCGAGGGTCGTTTGTGACTTTACAAAAAAACAATTTCCGCCAAAATGGGAAGTGGTGCTATAACGAATGTGGAAAGGGCGGTGATGGGGAAATTAAAAAGGAGCCATGGTGTGAGGGTGGAATCATGTATGGTAAGGAGGAATTGATGGGGTGCATCAACCGTGAGAAGAGAAAGATTACTGTGCAGTTGGTTGAATATGCGAGGATAAAATTATTGGTTAGAAAAATCGTAAGAAAATGCTCGAACCTCATATTGTAGCTTACTCGGACCCCAATAGAGTGTCAGACAAGCAGGCTTCAAAAAATATAAATAGACAAATCTTAAGGGGATGTGAGGAGTATAGTCCTCAAACATTATAAATAGACATGAATTTTAAGGATAAGAGATATTGGTTGAGTTGTCACTCCAAACCCTTGCTTTGTGACATAGTTTAATTTAATTTTCAGGGGGGAGGGGGGAGGTCATTAACTTCTTGGTTAGCGGAGGGACCCGTATTATAACGCCACTTATCTCATTATCATATTCTCACAGCTCTTTCAGACTTGTGACCTGTTTTGTTCTTTTTTGGTACTCAAATCAAGTAAATAAGAATTGACTCGAGAAGATAGGATTATGATTGATTAAAGATTATTCATTTCTATTTGTTTTTTTATACTTTTTATTGTGTAGCTAAAATTAAATTTGAAACCCAGTAGGTCCCTGTTGAAGCGTGTATGGTGGCAGGGAGTCGAGGGAGGGAGGGAACGGGCCTTGGGTGGATTGGGAAGGCTTTCTGGGTGGTTGTGGGAAGGCGGGGAGGATGCGCTAGTAGATTTTGTTTAGCCCTGAGGATTTAGTAGTAAAAAAGGGACAAGGACTCGGCTACAAAAAGGTAGGACCGTCAAAAAATGGTGTGGGACTGAAATGATTTTCTTACGGCGGGGAGTAACAGAAGTAGAGAAAGGCTTCTGGATGGGACATGGTGGGTGTTAGGAGGGTGAAATGCTACCAGTGGGTTTCAAGGATGGAATTGAGTTGTTAGGGTATTTTCGTAAGTGGAGGTTTGGCGATCTCGGTTGTTGGTTGTTATGTATAGAAATTTTTTCGTTCCAGGTATTTGGACACCGAGAATGATAGCGCGTGAGTGCTTCGACGGGTTCGATCTTCCCTTGCGATTTTTAGTTTTCGCTTTCCTTCATCCTCTCCGTCGTTTCCTCCACGCGGAAACACTTCCTCTCACCCGGTTCTAGATTTCGGAACGGAGACCGATTGTAATAACTAATAATCGCTCGTTATGTACGGAGGAGTCGAAGAAGTTGGGTATTTAAGGTAACTATTGGTAGTTATTGGGTAGTTATAAAATAGCGAGTATTAGTGAAAGCTTTTTGTGACGGGATAGTTATAGTAATTGCAGGCTATGTAGCACGGGGACGGAAACGAGATACGATACGAAATGAATACGAGAAACATGATTTTTAAAAAATAAGGATACATGAAACATTTTTAATTATTTTAATATAAGTATTAATTAATATAAGAATAAGACAACTAACAAACTATTTGTCATATTGTCATGTGTCGTTGCGACAATACCTAGACGTTGCTCTATGTACACAACGAAAAATCATTTTTCACTGAGCGAATGGCGGTCGTACTATTGTTGCCACATATGTGGCGCGGGGGGACTTCTGCATTGCCACAAGTAAATTATAAAAAAAACTTACAAAATGACGATGCCATGAAAAAAATTATAAGCTTAGGAATTTTCTTACAGGCAAGTCGAACAGGAGTTCTTACAGACAAAACAAAAGGCAGGAGGATACTAAAGAAAGGTTGGAGAAGACATGTCGACCAAGCCTAAAACTCCAATATCTTGAAGAAACAGGAATTCAAACAATAGATATACGCAACTACACACAATAGAATAGTGATGAGAAAGGTCTCATTAGCATGCCATAATAACCTGAAGGATTTAACAACAATTAGCATTTAACATACATACACAAATAAAGGTTGGCATAAACCAAGAGGGGGTGTTGATAAATGACAATTAAAAATTTTCCACTAATAAGTAACATTTTTTCCTACTTATCATGATGAAAAACTGAATAAAATACCCATTATCTATTATAATTCAATCTGTTTCACTGAATAATTATGCCAGGCACGCATTTCTTACTTTTAATATGGTGTCAGTTCATAGCACCCAATTTGAATAATGAAAAGAATACTTGATTCCTGATAGCAAGGGCTCATAATGAGGACATGGTCAAAACAAAATCATACTAAAATGAAATTTTGCTGGACTTATCTATTTAGCCAGAAGAGGAAACTTAAGGTAAAAAAAAAACAAAGGAATGAGACGAAATCAACTACATGGAAACAAACTAAATGTTAACAAACTCAAGTTCAAACAGGAATAAATTAATGTACCATTTATTGAATGAAAACTAGTGATAATCCTACTTTAAAATTACTTGAAAATTTATTTATGAGCTTGTTGCCTAAATTTGATCCAATAGTAACAGCTATTAAAGAAGAAGAAGACGAAGAAGAAGAAGAAGAAGAAGAAGAAAAGAAGAAGAAGAAGAAGAAAAAAAAGAAGAGGAAGAAGAAAAAGAAGAAGAGGAAGAAGAAGAAGAAGAGGAAGAGGAAGAAGAGAAGGAAGAAGAAGAGGAAGAGGAAGAAGAGGGAGAGGAAGAAAAAGAAGAGGAAGAAGAAAAAGAAGAAGAGGCGGCGGAAAAAGAAGAAGAGGAAGAAGAAGAGAGGAGGAACTTACCAGCGACACGCCGACGGGTCACGGGAGCCTATCCTCGAGCGGCAACAGCTGAGGGAGAAAGAGTTCGGGCTGCGGTAGTGAAAACCTAAACCTAACCGCGTGATTATATGGTTCTGTGGTGAATTGGAGGTTCATTTCCGCGGGAATCACAAATCCCAATCGCGGGATACACGATTTCGATTTTATTTTATTTTTATTTTAAAAAATATTTCCTATAGTTTCAGAAAAGCGTTTCCGGGCGTTTCTCGTATTCGAAACGCGTTCGAGCCAACACATAGAGCATTTTCAAGTATCCATGCGTCGGAGATTGCAGGAAGTGGGGAGTGCATGGCTGAGCGAAGGGAGCTGGTGGTTGGTCAGAACAGGGTGGCCAGACAAGGGAGGAGTTGAAGGGGTCTAAGCTTCAGCACCGGAGGAAGGGCGAAAAATCCTAGAAATTCATCCAAACTCTTTGATATATGAAAAAGAACACCCATAAACGCCTACTGCTAAATGTACACGGCCATTATGCCAAATGGTAATCATACCTGTCTTTTGAGAGTGTAAACTCATACGGGTCTTGACAGGTAATGATCAGCTTCCGTGGAGAGATCTCCATCAACATGCATATCAAAAATGATAAGTAATATGCCGAAAAATATCATGAAATATCGGATTGTCATATTATAAAACAATACTTTCCTCATAGATAGCGGTGTCGCAGTATTGCGATCCTTAAAACTGAACATTGGCAGACATGACAAACGTCATTGAAGTGTGACCTATTGTAGAGTATAGAAACAAGAGTGTGTAGTGTCAACAACCTCATTGCCACTGGTTAGTTGGCGATGGATCTGCAGGAGCACAGAATGTGGGGCTGATTTGGTGGGTGGGAAGGAATCAAGGGTGTTGCAATTGCTGGTTAATGCTTCAACAGAAACAGTGAAGAGAGAGACAGGATAAAAGGCTGTGATACAAAATTATTATAATCCAAAATCGTAACAAGTAACAATATAGTGGGACATTTTCATAGTTTCCAGAGGCAAAAGTGATATTAAAGTACAACACATGCAAAAGAATTCACACAGCCAAACTAATACCAAAAATTAAAAAAGAAAATTTGCATAAAAGAATGTGTGAATAAAAAAAATTTTTACAAGACAACTACTAAGACTAGAGAATTTATAAGCTAGAAATATCCTAGTATTGACGTAAATTTTGAATATATATATATATATATATACTAAATAAAAAACAGGCTAAAATGCCACCATAAAGCTACGACAAAATTGATATTTCGAGTAATGCTAAAATTAGGATACCAACTTTAGGATACCCTATTTAGGAAAAATAACACATAAATTACTTCCACAAAAACGCTGAACTTTATATTCTATACTGTAGAGAAAGCTCCAAACCTTTTATATCCTTCTTGAATTAATAATTACAAGTATGAATACTGTAGAAAAATCCCAATCCAAGATGTGGGACTAATACAAATAGAGAGAGAGAGAGAAGAGGGAAGAATGGGCCCCTAGATGGGCCTTAAAGTAGGCTTTTCTAACACTCCCCCGCAAGCTGGAGCGTAATAGTTGTAGGCACCAAGCTTGGATAAAAACTGGTAGTATAGAGGCCAGGAGAGAGCTTTAGTCAGGATGTCAGCAACTTGGCTTGCAGCAGGAACATGCTCTAAATTTATCTTCTTTGCCTGTACCTTTTCTCGGATGAAGTGACAGTCAACTTCAATATGTGTTGTGCGTTCGTGAAATACAGGATTCTTGGCAATATGGATTGCCGCTTGACTGTCACAAAATAGGGTCGCTGGCGATGAGAGACGAACACCAAAGTCTCTCAGAAGGCTCTCAAGCCAAGTCAACTCGGAAACAACAGCAGCCATAGCGCGGTACTCAACTTCAGCAGAAGAGCGAGCAACCACATTATGTTTCTTGCTACGCCAGGTTATGAGATGTCCACCGAAGTAGGTACAAAAACCTGTTGTGGAACGCCTATCATCAATGGACCCGACATAGTCAGCGTCAGAGTAAGCGACAAGGGATAAAGAAGTGGATGTCTTGTACACAAGCCCTTATCCTGGAGCGTTCTTGAGATACCGAAGAATGCGCTCGACAGCTTGAAGATGAGATGTCCTCGGGGCATGCATAAATCGACTCACGACTCCAACAGCAAAGGAGATGTCTGGTCGAGTAACTGTAAGGTAGATCAGTTTCCCAACCAGGCGTCTGTAGTATTCCGGATTCGTAAGCAGCTCATCGGAGTCAAAGCTATGGGCCTATAGCCTGTGATTCGCGTCCATTGGAGTATCCGTAGGTTTGCATCCTGAATAGCCAGCATCATGAATAAGATCCATACAATACTTCCTTTGGGATAATACAAGACCATCAGGCTGTCGTGCAACCTCAAGCCCGAGAAAATACCGTAGGTTACCAAGATCTTTGGTCTGAAAGGCGGAGTTCAACTGTTGCTTGGTATGTTGTATCCCTGTAGTATCGTCGTCAGTAATGAGGATATCGTCAACATAGACAAGCAGAATCACTGTTCCGGTTGGCCGATGTCGAGTGAAGAGAGAGAAGTAAGCCAAGCTCCTAGTGAAGCCAATATTGCGGACTACCGTGCTGAATTTGTCAAACCAAACGCGCGGGGATTGTTTGAGACCATAAATAGATTTCCGAAGACAACTAACCCGAGTCTCCCCCGTGGTCTCAAACCCGGGAGGTTGATGCATATAAACAGTCTCCTGAAGATCACCATTGAGGAAGGCGTTCTTAACATCCAGCTGATAAAGAGGCCAATGACGGTGAACAGCCAAGGATAGAAGAACTTAGACAGTGTTCATTTTGGCCACTAGGGAGAACGTTTCCTCATAATCAAGGTCCTGTTGCTGAGTAAAACCCCGGGTTACAAGGCGGGCCTTGAGACGCTCAACGGTGTCATCCGCCGCATGTTTAAAAACAAAGAGCCACTTGCAGCTAACACAGGATTGACCTGCAGGAAGACGAACTAGATCCCAAGTGCGGTTGGCCCAGAGAGCCCGCATTTCATCTTCCATGGCCGCCTGCCATCCGTTGTGGTGAAGAGCCTCCTGTACAGAAGTAGGAGTGGAGGTAGAGGATAGAGAGAGCACTCTGACGGAGTTCCGGAGAGAGGCAGTGAAGAGAGAAAAAGTTGGTCATCGAGTGGTCAGTGGAAGCAGTTGTCGGATCCGCAGATTGCAAAGCATCATTAGAGCGGGGCAGCTCTCGTAGGGTAGTAGACGAGGGAGGACGTCGAGTGTACACACGAATGACTGGTGGTGTAGGTGGTTTAGGTGGGATGGGTGGGAAAGGTAGATGTGGGATGGTGGAAGGGACGGGGACAACAGGTCGCGGGAGAGGTGGCGGAAGATGAGGGTCAGTAGATGGAGAGTAGTATGGCTGATGTTCGAGGAAGGTGACATCAGCAGAAGTAACCACCTTGTGGTCCGTGGGAGAAAAACAAATGTAGCCCTTCTGAGTGCGAGAATAGCCCACAAACATATATTTAGTGGCACGGGGAGCAAGTTTGTCAGTGGACGGACGAAGATGATGAACAAAACACATACAACCAAACACGCGTGAGGTTATGGAGAATATAGGGTGGGAGGGAAAAAGGAGATTGTAGGAAACCGCAAAATTGAGGATAGAGGAGGGCAGGCGGTTAATAATAGTGCAAGCGGTTGAAACCGCAAAATTCCAATATTTTTTTGGAACATTCATCTGAAGCATAAGGGAGGGGGTGACCTCGAGCAGGTGTCGATTCTTGCATTCAGCAACGCCATTTTGTTGGGGGGTAAGACACAGGAGGTCTGATGGATGACCCCAAACTCCGCACAGAGGTGAGAGAAGGTATGACTGGTGTATTCGCGGGCATTATCGGTGCGGAGGGTTTTAATGGTTGTGGAGAACTGGTTGCGAGTTTCAATATAGAAGGTACGGAATACACCGGATAATTCAGAGCGGTCACGAAGGAGGTACAGCCAGGTTACCCGAGAGTAGTCATCGACAAATGTGACAAAGTAGCGGTATCCAAAAACACTTGTAATTTTGTAAGGGCCCCAAATATCGGAGTGAACAAGATCAAAGGGAGCAGGACGCCGAGAAGGATGTGGTGAGAACGTAGAGCGTTGATGTTTCCCATAGATACAGGTCTCACACGTGAACTCGTGGAAGGACACGTCGGGGAGAGATTTTTTGAGGATGTTGAGAGGAGCATGACCCAGACGTCGGTGCCAGTCAACGGAGCTGATAGACGTCAGCACCGTTGGAGGAGACGGGTTAAGGATATAGAGACCATTTGACAGATGCCCTTTTCCAATGATGGTTTGCGTCTTGCGATCCTGCAAAACACATGAGTTAGAAGAAAAAATAAAAGCACAATCGAGGTCAGCACTGAGTCGGCCAATAGAGATAAGGTTGAACGGAGAGCCCGAAACATGAATAGCAGAGCGAAGAGTAATAGAGGGAGTGAGGCGAATATCTGTAGCACCAGTGAAGGGAAGAGTGTCCCCAATAGCAACAGTAATGAACTGGGGATGCACGGAGGGCAAATATTGCGGTGGTGAGAGGCCCCGGAATCCAAAATCCAGGATGAGCTATGAGCAAGGCAGGAAGTACCATCATCGGAAACAGACACCACAGAGCCCGGTGGACAGCCGATCATGTTGCAAGGAGTAGTCTGCAGCAGACTCGGTGACAACGCACCAGCGGCAAGAACCGGCCACGACCAGCGCAGGAAGAACAGAGGTCGCAGCGGCTAGAAATAGAGGTCGCAGCGGATAGAAGAAGATCGCAACAGAAGCAAACACCTGGCGACAGTCCGTGCGGTTACACCAGCGATTAGGCAGACCGCGACCCAAATGCGGAAAGAAAGGAGGAGTCCACACGGTCTAGGTGAACACAGAAGCGGTCAAAGCACAGGAAGCAGTCCGCAGCGGACAGGAGCAGTCCGCAAGAAGAGAGGGAGAGGCCGGCGGATAAGAGCAATCCGCAAGAGAGGATAGCCGGCGCGACTAGAGTAGAGACCGCCCGGTCAAGGTGTGAACAACACAAGCGGGTGGAGGAGGCCGCGACCACAAGCGAAGCGGACAGGGAGAAGAAGTCTGCAGTACCAGGGACAAGTCGCGCGGACAGAGAGGAGAAGAGCAGGAGCCCGCGACCAAGATGCGGGTGAGAAAGGAGCAACCCGCACGGTCAGGCGGATCACAGCAGCGAACTGAGGAAGCAAACCGCGAGTATAGAGACAAGCGGATAGACAGAAGCCGGCGAGCTGGAGTAGGTCGCACGTAAGGCAAAGAAGCGGACTAAGAGGGGCAAGCCGCAGAGGCAAGCGGATAGAGACGTACAGCTCGCGACAGGAGAAGGAGAGTAACAGGAGGTAGCGGAAAAGAAGCAGACTAAGAGGGGCAAGTCGCAGAGGCAAGCAGATAGAGACGGACAGCTTGTGACAGGCAGGTCGCAGCAAGTTAGAACAGGCCGCAAGAGAAACAGGTCGCAGCGAGAAGGAATAGGCCGCAAGAGCAGCAAGCCGTAGCGAGCAAGATCTGGTAGCTAGAGCAGCAGGCATCAACAAGCTGTAAGCCGCAGCAAGCAGGAACAAGCCGCGAGAAAGGCAGCGGTCTGGAGGAGAGGTAGGGAGAGGTGGACCCAACGAGAGAGAGAGAGGGGGGGGGAGTATATAAGAAGCCGGAGGGGAGGGGTGGAACCCCGGAGAAGAAGAGGAAGCAGACAAAGTGGAGCGAAGCAGACAGGGAGTCAGGCCGCAGGAGTCCGGGCGGTCAGCGGACAGGAGGACAGGCCGCTCAAGGAGAATCGGTTAAGAAGGGGAAGTCGCTCAAGGAGAACCTGGCTCTGATACCATGTAGAGAAAGCTCCAAACCTTGTATATCCTTCTTGAATTAATAATTACAAGTATGAATACATTTATATAGGGGAAGAAGGAAGAGAGAAATTCCAATCCAAGATGTGGGACTAATACAAATAGAGAGAGAGAGAGAGAGAAGAGGGAAGAATGGGCCCCTAGATGGGCCTTAAAGTAGGCTTTTCTAACATATACTATATATAATATAAAGCAAAAAGATTCTTTGATGAAACATTAATTCTTAAATTTTACCCTTCTTTATTACATACGTTCCAATTTTTCAAAAGTGAATATAATTTGATGTTTTTTCTTAATTTTAAGAAATGTAGCATCATCCCCAACATTTCTGTTGAAATTTATTTTTGGCGTGACAATAATTTTTATAAAGACAACAAACAAAGGTTATATTGCCCACTAAGGTACGGGGGACACAGTGCACAACTGCTTAGAATTATAAGTGAGAACTTATTATTGCATTTTAACATAAATGTTGATTCAAATTTATAAAAAGGTATCCCAAAACCTAAAATTTGATTTATGTCCATATTTTATTTGACAATGGGCAAATCATCACCACAGAATGAAACAAATCATTGAGCACACCTAAGATAAATGCATCATGACATCCCTTTACACCTTACAATGAATAAAAATAATGTGTTTATCATCTAACCTTCTTGTATATTTGTTTATGATGAGGTTGTATACCAACGAGATACATCAAAAATAAATGCATTAAACAGTTTTAATTTGCGAGTTATCCTAAGCAACATGAAAAGAACATAAATGTTCAACGTTAAACCTCATCTCTCTAGAAGCAACTCAGTTCGACGCAGCTATAATTCATAAAAATCAGTATTGTAGATGTCAGCCGACATGTCCGACATGTTGGCCGACATTAAGGTATGGGGCAGAAAACACCACGACATCGACAATTTAAGCAATATGTCATTTTTGAAAATATCTCTGATATATCAATCTTCAGGCCCCGATATATCGGTCTTCAACCCCGATATATCGTTCTTACCCGATATATCAAGAAATATCTCGTGAACGATATATGATGAGTACTAAAATATATATTTTTTCATTTCTTTTAAGCGTCCAAGCAGTAATATTTTGTTTTGTGCTACATTTGGTGCATCTCTCTGAGCTAAAATTTAGCTTCTTTCTTGTCTCACTCATTTGGTGTTCTTTATGTTGTTTACTATCGAGAACGCTTCTTTTTGTGCAACTTAAAAACATACATTATGTTTATATATTTTTGAGTAATTTACAAAAATACATTGTGTAAGTGCACATATTTACAAAAATTGTTCATATATATGAATAAATTTAAATGCAAACTTTAGGAACGAAAATTGAATTTAGGGTCCAAACAAAAATACGAAATGGTGCAACATCGTCCAAAAAATAAAGCAGCAAAAAGGTCGCCTCAAATGAACCCAATGTCACCAAAAAGCTTTTAAGATTTTATTCATTATCCCATTTTGTGCCCCCTAATATACTACCCTGTCATTCAAAATAATGTGTTAATCGTTGACTTTTGGAAGTTCATTACAATGAAGAATGTGATTTCATAGCTATAGATAGTGCATGTTCCTGGTGAAAATGTCTTGGATTAGAATGGTACATAAATACAAAATAATATGATTTTATATAAATTTTGACTCAACTCCAATAAAGTAAGTGTCATTATTAATTGGTTCTTTTATTAAATTTGAAAAAATTGTATCAAGCATTGATTTCCATAAAACTGAACTTTTCTGAATATTAGTTTGTGAGAATTCATTTTCCTTGTGTGAGTTGCCTAAACCATGTATTTTATTTATTAGCTTTTATGGATTTGATTAATAAATTTATGAACTTTGTGCAATTGATGTTCATGTCTAAAATTACGTATGCAAATACAATATGATGGCAATATTTAATATGTTGTCCTATATATATAAAAAAAAATTCTTATTAGTGTTATGGAGCTTCAATTGGGAGCTGGTGAAGGTCGTGAGAAGGAGAAATATTGAAGAGAATCCTCTCAACCATTCCTTGACCTAGGGTTTCCAATTATAGAGGGGGGAGTGAAAGAATACTTGAGGAGATGAACTCAACCCACATGGCTCCACCCTAAGGAGATGTGGCTACCAACAAGGGAATTGAGAAGGAGAGATTAAGAAGAAAGAGAGTTTCTAGAATTAGGTTTGCATGCATTTGAATACATTTCTTACAAACTTAGTAGTGAGAGGAGAAGATTCCAACATATTAAGATGATACCCCTTACCCAGGCTACAAGAACTTTAAGTAAAATACGAAAATTAACGATGCAAGCATATATGGCCAGACGTTGAAAACCCCTTTGTGGACCTATAACATCACCTTCCCCCAGGGATCAAGCTTGTCCGCAAGCTTGCATAGGAAAGGCATCGGGTCTCTGTTATGGGCCTACTCAAAGGGTGTCGGAGGAGTGGTCGGAGGCGGAGATACTGCGAAGGCTTGACCGCGGTTGTTTAAGCAGAGCTTGCTCTTTCGAAGAGAGAACTTCCAAGAATCTCACACAAAGGGGGCAGTGGAAATAGACTTAATTTTCATTTCATAGCTCATACAAGACCACTACGGTCCTTTAAATATAACGTATATGGTAAACTTTGTAAATAATCTGACACAATAATAAATGGCATATAATGAAGAATACAGAATACAACTCAATAATAAGATAATCAATTAGGCATGTTGCGCCCATTCAAAATGAGCTTAACCTCAAGCTCAAGGGGGATCAACGATGGTGCAACTTCATCTGATGCCCTCCTCGTCGAAGTCATCGACGTGCATGTAGAAAAGTTGTTTGCACTTGTGTCTGTGAGTGTGTCGCTCGTCACAGTTAAAACATAATCCATGGGAGCGTCATTTCAATATCTTGGACCGAGATAATCGACGAACCGGAGGGGCGGACTGACCCTCGGTATGGCCCTACTGAGTGTCGGTGTCGGTGGGCAAGTAGGCCTCCTGCACTAGCTGGAGGAGACGATCGTATAGCCTGGCCAGACTCATCGCAATCACTAAGACTGGAGGGGCCTCAAATTCGACATCAAGTCGTAGGCGGTCGCGTAATACTGCAGTGAAGATGGTGATTTGCATTTCTGGGAAAAGTGTGACGTGCGCTAGAAGAAGTTGAAATTGTTCTAGATACTCATCCACGTAGCCTATCTGATGAAGCGTCGTGAGGTAACCTAGGGGGTTGCTACGGATGGGAGGACTAAAACCAAGCAAGATAGAAGCTTCGGGGCATAAGAGGGGCGGTGGTGGCTCGTGGCGGATGAGCGACGAGATAGGCACCTGACTGTTGCAAGCATGCCCGTGTACGAGCGCTATGGAAATATCACGAGACATTTGAAGAGTGCGGTGATGGCCTCCTGATGACGATTTGCAGTAGCTGTTTGTTGCGCCATAAAGGCATGATCGGATGAGTCCCCCATATTGTGTTCGGCGGATGTAATGGAGCGAGTTACAGGGCAGTTCGAGTCTGATTCGGCGAGCAGAGCGTCCGAGGACAAATTTTGTGTGGCATGCAACCCACCAAATAATATTGCCTGGAATTAAAATCGCCAAATGCGAGTTGATGTGGTTGCGCGGTCCGCAAAATAAATGTGTTGTTTGCTGCAGCTGGAGTCCCAAAGGCATGGTGAGTGCACGGATCGAAAAATTTCTTGGCAAATGGCTTGAAAATAAAGTGTGTGGGTAGGGGAGTGAGGGGCTCGATGCTGGGGGTCGGCATTGGTAGGCTCGAGATGGAAGACTGTTGGGCGGTGTGGATTTGAAGCCTCTCCTTGCGACGGAAGGACGATTGAAGAAGGGCTCGCGTCAGAAGGAAAATCAAAAAAGGGCGTTGTTGCTGAGGGAAATGGCGTTGTCGCTACTAGTGCCCGTGCGCAAAACGATGAAGAAGGCGCAGTCGGCCCATTTTCGGCGCAATCGACGAAGCTTCAGTTGCTTCCTTTGGATGGCTTCACAACACTAGCCAAATTGTCGACGATGGAAGCTTGCAACACAGATCTTTGGGAGGTTGGGTGGGTGTTGCGTTCGTAGGGTTAGGTCTGGAGACCCCGGGAGGATTGACAAAGGTGTTGCAGGTTTCAGAATAGAGCAAGTGATGTCAGCGACAGAAGAGGAGGAAGGATATCTCTGATGCCAATTTGTTATGGGCTTACTCGGATGTTGCTGGAGTAGTGGTTGGCGGCGGAGATAGCGGTGGTGAAGATACAACGGAGCCTTGACTGCAGCCGCTTAAGTAGGGCTTGCTCGTTGGAGGAGAGAACTTCCAAGAATTTCACACAAAGGGGAAAAGTGGAATAGGTTTAGCTTTCATTTCATAACTTATACAAACCCCTAGAGTCCTTTAAATAGAACGCACATGGGCAATTCCCTAAATAGCCTGACACATAATAAAAACAAGCACATAATGAAGAATACAAAATACAACTTGATAATAAGATAACAAATTGGCCAAGTTTCTTGAGAGGGGAAGATTCCAACATAGTTAAGATGATGCCCCTCACCTAGGCTACAAGAACTCCAAGTAAAATACAAGAACAAAAATTAAAGATGCAAGCATCTATGGCCAAACGTTGACAAGTGACAACCCTTTTGTGGATCTATAACATCACCTCCCCCATGGATCAAGCTTGTCCACAAGCTTGTGTAGGAAAGCCATCGGGTCTCCCACCACCATTGTATCTTATTCATCACACAGAGGATCATTCGGGTCTTCTGCTGCGCTATATAAGGCAATCATGGTTGAAACAAAGGCCTTGAGCATGTAATTCTACTAGCCCTGCAAATGGTAGACGTTTGAAGAATGAGGTGCGTTGGAATCCTTCCCCTTGGTTATAGTTGGGATTTGGGAAGCCACTGGAGTGATAAGAAGGGGTGTCTCCTCCCGACGATTGCCCCCATATCTGTTGGGGCAATTGTCCTACAAACTACAAGTTGTCCATGAGTAGACATTTCACACATATGCATCCCAGGCTCATGACAATGTTAAGATCTCGCAGTGCTTTGAATTATACGTTGAGCCGCAATCAATCATGAAGCTTGCAGTGAATATAGGTACTTGTTGTTTGGGCATTAACATTTGAAAATTCTCCAAGTGATCGTCCACAGACACCACTTGTTTGAGGGAGATGAAGTCGCCCAACAGATTGCTATGGAGCGGTGGTTCAAAGTGTGGATTGCAATAATGTTTGAAGGTTTCTCAATGCAGATTGGGTGTCTCTGGCTAAAGTTAAGCATACCACAATTGTGTTGAGCCCATAAGGTGGAATGATGTCAATCCTATCCAATCCACCAATAGTGTATGTTGGTTGGCGAAATGCTCACAACGTATGAGCTATGCCAGTGGCTCTCTCTTGCCGTCAAATAGGCAAAAATCCAGCTACATGGAACATAATACGTTGCCTTCCAAGGAACGACTCTTGTGGGATTTTGAGGGCGTAGTGTAATGTGGACTGTGCTGATGTCAACTATATATATATATGAAATTTCAATTATTAAAACAATCACTACATGATATTTCATGTATTTGCATTAAAAAAGTAATTGCGCAACTGGTTGTCAAATAGTTTATATTAATGCTCTGCAAACGGAGATCAATCAAACAAATTTTCATTTGCAACGGACAATTTCTAATAGCTCCATTTGCCACACCTTTCCCTACTGCTATCACACTCCCAAATGGAGACTTAGTGGTATTATGTACATCACAAGTGCTCATTCTAGATTTCATATCAATATGCTTTTGCTATAGTCCAAGGTGATCATAACAGGTTATGAACATATGTGTGAAATTATATTTGACGAGATTGTGTAATTTAAATGGGATGAATAAAACAATAGCAAATCCTTCTTTTCCGAAGTAAAAAACCTAAATCTAATGGCAAAAGAACCACCTGATGGATATCATTTCTTCCATAATGAACCAAGAAAAAAATCATAACCATAAGAGCAATCCATCTCCCATATAGTTTATATGATTTAGAAGAATAAACACTTGTTTTTGCACACATTAGGATAGACCGTAATACTAACTCTACTTAGATTACTAAACCTCAAGCTTATGGACATATCCTTATGATAGATCATGGACTTGCATACTATAAATTTTAGAAATAATCTAGATCCAAGATCACTGGGATCGTGGAGATCATATGGAACATAAAAAATGTAAAAACACTAGAGACCAAAAGGAGTTCTTAGGAAAATTTATGATGATCAACATCATAGGAAAATTTATGTAGTTTTTTATGACTCATATCAAGGCAGGTTTAACAAAATAGGAAAATCGGGAAAAATCATAATGTGTTAGCAAGTTGAATATCTCAGCATGAGAAACATTTGAGTAATAGTTCCTTAATGAACAAGAAGTGGGGCTGACATAGTGATATGAAAGCTAGACCAAAGACATACTGTATGCTTGTCTAGTTATTATGAGTCTAGAATAATTAAACTAATAAATTTGAGACAAGACAATCAAACTGTAATTAATATTTAATCAATTTGTAGAGTTGAATTCTATATGTTACAGAAGAAAAGCGAACAGTGCATCAAAAATTTTGAATAAAATAAGGACAGAAGAATGACATTTTAAGCATATATAAATATAAAATAGGCAGATCATAAAGAATTAGAACTTATACTTGCTCCGCAAAAAATAATTTCAATAAATCTATCACCACTAGGTCAGCTCAGCCTGAGTGTGTCAAGGCAACAAGCGCATGTCCTCCAATCCAGGTTACACCCAGGCCTGTTCGCAAACAAAATAGTTCGTGAATAATATGGGAATTGATTGGTGAAGATTCAATAAAGATCCGTATTTTCGAATTCAAAATCGGATTTGATTGGCATTCAAATCTAAATAATATTATCTCTATTGGCTGTCAAATTAAAATCTATTTAGTCCACATCGTTGGAAGTAAATTTGAGTTCAAATTCAAATTCAAATCCAAATCCGAATTCGAATCCAAACTCAAATACAGGATTTCGGAACGAATCCGAATCTAAATTCAAATCTTCGACGAACCTGAATCTCTAAATTCAATGACAAATTTAGATTTGATTGAAGAGCTATTTGATTTGATTCGGTTCGTGAACCCTAGTTACACATATATCTTCTATGAATCCTACAAAATAATCAATTTATTGATATGATATTGTATACTATAAGCAAGGTTTTAAAAACTGGACCGGACAGGCCGGTTCGACCGGTCGGACCGCCGACCGACCACTGGCGGTCCTGTCAGACCTCTAAAATCTACCCCGCTCAGAACCGGGTAAAACCAGGAAAACTGGCCGGTTGAACCGCCCAACCGTAAACCGGGCTAGTTTTCCAAAGACCGGGCGGGCCATGGCGACCAAAATTTAATACCTAAAATGAGAGGGGCGGCAGATACTCGTTACGTGTATTTCCACTATTCTGATATTATATATATATATATGTGTGTGTGTGTGTGTCTATATATATAGGGTTTAGGGTTCAACCACGATTAAAACGGTTGAACCGGTTCAACCTTGAACCTCTCCCTCCGTCGGTTTGATTCCCGAACCGGTTTTCAAAACCTTGATTATAAGATTATAAACCTTCTAGATCTCAAAATAAAATAATGGTCATGGCACAAAAATATAATGATATTGTAAGTCTTAATGATGAAAATAATATGGAGTTGAAGATAAGAATCCTCAATCCAATTGATGATTTCACAAAAAACAAAACATCATATTAATATCTTAAATGTCGTAACATTTGTGGTTATCTGAATCCAAGTCCAAATCTAAAATAGAACTCGGGTTTAAATCTAAAACAAACTCATGGGTGAATAGAGCTAACTTAAAACTGAAAACCATAAACCGACTGAACCGGAAATAATGGGACCGAACCAGAAGTGCAAAGAATCGAACAGAACCGGAACCGCAAAGAATCGGATCGAACCGGAACCGCAATGAATCGGACTGAACCGCAATCCATTTATTATTATTATTTATGATATATATTTATTATTAATATTATTTTATTATTATTTTACTATTATATTATTAATATTTTATTAGTATTTTATAAAATTGATAATATAAACAACTATACCTATATCAACTGTCCGATTGCAGCGGAATTCAATTACTCGCAAACTGGCCGCGCGATATTAGATAATTTCCCCGCGTCTCTACGCTGAAGGCTTCCATCTCGGTCTGCTTGCTCGTTCACTGAAAGCTTCCTTCCTCCATTCTGATAGAGTTCGTTCTGACCTTTCTTGTTACGCATGCGCGTATTATTAGTAGTGTTGTAATTCCTAATTTAAATAATATGCATTAGAGTTTATGCCCCCCACCCCCCCAACATAAGGAGGTGGCATATGAGTGTTATTTTTCATCTTTTGATCATTTAGGGTTTGAGATCTCCATTTGGAGAGGGGCTTCTAGGAGTAATCAGCCTCCTGAAGTTAGGCACAAGCATACCTCATAACATTTGGTCTAACCTGCCCTCCCCGCTTGAATCAACTGTCGTCGGGTTCGTTCCGCTTCAATCTCGGCGTCGACATCTGCGCAGGATCGATCTTGCATCGCGTTCCATCCAACGACGCTCGAGCCCCTCCACCTGGGCCTTTCGTCTCCTACCTCTACATCGCCAATGCAGCTCGTCTTCGTTGCTCGGCGACAGTGTCATGCATTGGCAGCTCCGCTAGATCCAGCACCAGCCAGATCGAGCTCGTCGAACGCTCCGCCTGCTCCAGGTCTGAATCTGTTTGTCTTCTAATTCTACATCGTCAACGCAACTTGTCTCTGTTGCTAGGCGACAGTGTTGCGCATAACCCGCACCGCAAGATCCAAGCGTCGACCAGATCGAGAATTTCGTCGATCGCTTTGCCTACTCCTGGCCCGAATCAGTTCGTTCCTTCATCCAACACTGATTCTGTCTAGTCATTCTGCCAGCTCCTTTCTCAAGAAAGTCGTCCAGCAGTCCTCAGCTACGTCAGCCGCACTCTGCTCCCTTCTCAATAGGGCTGATCGAATCATATGCAAAAGGGCCAGATGGAATTCCCCGTGGAAGCCCTCGAACACGCCCTCACCACCATCAACTCTCGTCTCGAGACCCAAGCAGAGCGGTTCATGTTGATTATGGTCATGTTCTACAACTTGCAACCCAACCACAGCCTTTGCTTTGGGATCCCCCAACACATTATCCCCTGAAGAACCCGCTCTGGCGGGATTGCCTCCTCCGCAACCCCCCACCCCCACCTTGAAATTCCCACATTCAACGTGGTTGACCACCTCAGATGGACTGCACGCGACAAACAATTTTTCGGTATTCACCATACCCCTTAGACACAGCAGGTTTGCCAAAGCTTTAAATTAGTCAAAGTTTTAAATTTAAAAAAAGTTGTTTGTCAATGAAAATTGTTGTTATAATTATAAAAATATCATTTTTTTTGTTTTTTTCCTTCAGTGTGTATATATTCGAAGTGTTTAGTGGTTGACCCATTCTTTTTCTATTCAGTATGTCAAATCAGATATTATGGCATGCATATCTGTATTAGTTTAATTTTAACATATTTAGACTTAGGAAACCATGAAATTATTGCTTCAAACAATTGAATTCCAATTTCCTTTTCAAATATGCATTTCTAAAGAGATAGTAATCTTTGTGAATGTGTCTAATGATCCAAAGTATAGAATTATAAATTGACTAAAATTATGACACAAAACCGATTGGAATCGGACTGAACCACATGGAATCAGACTGAACTGTTAATGGTCGGTTTGATTTTCTTTCTTGTTGAGCCGGAACCAAAGCCATTGACACGGCGATTCCAAAAATTATGGTGGAACCGGAACCGGTCAAACCAAATATGATATTGATTCTCATTTAAAAAACCGATGCCATGACAGTTTGGTTCACGGTTTTAAAAGAACTGAAACCGCACTGGAACCATGACAACTCTATGTGTGAATCTAAGTCTGAACATTAAATCAATATTGAAGTTAATTTAAACTGGAGTATTTCTTGAATCACCTCATCATTGAGTATTAACCATTAGAAATCATGTAGTTTCTAAATTCTTCAAGCATACATTAAGCACACATTCTATTATTTTATGGGATTGTGTTATTAATTGACAGAAAACAATACATTGGTTTGCAATTTCATGTTGGAACACATAATGAAAGGTGAATGACTATACACAAATTCATTTGTGTTTGGGAATTTTTACAAAAATCTATGATTTGACAAATGTGTCTTTTATCAATAATCGGCACAAAATTATAGCATTACCTACAACAACAATTAAACATATTGACACTTAGTATGCAAGAATCCAATGTGTTCATAAATAATTCCCCTTTTATTATAATATTGATACTCCTTTAAATGATACTAATTTCATAGCAAGTAAGAGATACTATCAAGCCATGAATATTTGTTATTTCTGCATGAAGTTGCAATTCAATGTGTTTTTCTATCTCTATGACTCTATCATTGATGTTTCTACAGGTAGCATCTTGAAATACTACGACAATTATTCTAAAAAATGGAGATTTCATCAACCTACATGTGATTCAATCACCTCACTCTTTGAAGGAGATACATTCTAGCCCCGAAAGAATTAGTGAAGTATGACTGACGATTAGCTAAAGAAAGTTCAATTAGATAAGGCCAAACCGAAGGGGTTGAACTAGACCTCAAAAAAGTTGAATCATCAGTTTTAAAACCAATTACTGAACCATTATTTACCATGTCCCAACTTCAAATAGTGTTGAATAAAACTATGTATAAGCCAAGCTTTAGAAAACCGGACTGCTCGGTTGAACCGTGACCCGGTCCATCTGGCGGTTCGGTCCTATATTGAAACCCGACTTCAATGCGGACCTCCTAGGAACCGCCGGAAAAGGCAGTTGGCCCGAAAAGCCGGAAACCGGTTCCGGCTTTTACTGAAAGGGGGAACCACGTAATAAATATTTTTTCTAAAAGTTAAATTTAATGCAGTTGCCAGGAATTGAACCAATGAGCTCTTAGATACATACAAAGAGCCACAAAACTTCAAGTGCTCGGCAATTATGAATGCTTTTGCTGACAATTAATTTACACAATATATATACTATAGTATATTTGTGAATATATTTGTATATAGACTATATGTATACATTAATATTATTCAAGTACATACAATTAAAAATTATTAAAATATTTTTCAACTTGGGATTTTGGCTAATTTTAAAATTTGTGTAGGATAGCAAAATTTAATAAAAAATAATGCACATTATAATATTAAAATAAAGTAAAATATATTATTTTACATACATGAATTTTGTTTATTTTTATTATATTATTACTTTTATAGAATTATAATATTTTTAAGTAGTTATAAATAATTTTTATATACTTCATTATTGTCGCAGTTCAACCCCAGTCAGACCTTGAATCTTTGATCTCACTGGTTGGTTCTTCGATCTGGTTCTTAAAACCTTGGTATAAGCCATATTTATCCTACCATAATTTTATTTTATTTTAATTTAGTTTGGATAAGATTAGATTTAATTCACCAAACATCAATATTACATAAAGGGATTTATGACCTGGGATTTCACACTTACGGATGTACAAGATTCGGTAATAATAGCTCGAAGATTCGCTGTTTATATATTTATCCATATTATTCTATAATTAGCTTTCATCCTGTCAATACTGTTGCTTCAACCTATAAGTTACTTCAATTCACATTCTTTCTATTTACTGCTGTAGAAATAGCCCTAAACTTATGTATATTGATTGAGTATGTAAATACAAAGAGAGTATACAAATATATAGGAGAGAAAGAGAGGAAACAAATCCTATACAAGATGTGGGACTAAAGGAGAAGAAGCATAAATGGGCCAACAAACATGGGCCCAATACAAGGGTTATTCTAACACTCCCCCGCAAGCTGGAGCGTACAAATCGTATGCACCAAGCTTGGACAAGCATTGATAGAAGGATGCTTTGGGAAGAGCCTTTGTGAGGGCATCTGCAACTTGTTCCGTCTCTGGAACATGCTTTAAATCGAGCTTCTTCATTTGAACTTTCTCTCGAACGAAGTGGCAATCGACTTCAATGTGCTTCGTTCTTTCGTGGAAGACTGGGTTCTTGGCGATATGTATAGCCGCTTGGCTATCACAAAGAAGTAGAGCAGGAGAAGGTAATTTTACACCCAGATCAGTGAGAAGACTTTAAAGCCATGTGAGTTCGGATACAACAGATGTCATTGCGCGGTATTCTGCCTCAGCCGATGAGCGAGCAACGACCGCTGGTTTCTTGCTTCTCCATGTAACCAAATGTCCCCCAAAGTATGTGCAGAAACCCCTAGTAGACCGCCGGTCATCAAGAGAGCCCGCATAGTCCGCATCAGAGTATGCCACTAAGGTAGGAGCAGACGAGGAAGTCCGGTACACAAGTCCTTGACCCGGGGCTGTTTTTAAGTACCTCAGAATGCGTTCAACCGCCAGAAGATGAGACTTGCGAGGAGAGTGCATGTAGCGACTGACAAGACCAACAGCAAAGGAAATATCTGGTCTGGTAACAGTAAGATAGATCAACTTTCCAACAAGTCGTCGATAATATTCAGGGTTCTGGAGAAGAAGATCTGAGTCGGAAGCCTGAGCACACAGCTTGTGGTTTACATCCATGGGGGTATCACATGGCTTACACCCTAAGAGACCAGCATCATGAAGAAGATCAATACAGTACTTTCGTTGAGATAGAATAAGGCCGTCCGGTCGCCTGGCAACCTCAAGACCCAGAAAATATCGCAGAGTTCCCGGGTTCTTCGTCTGAAAGACCGAGTTCAGATGAGCTTTGACGGCATGTATCCCTTGTGAGTCATCTCCCGTGATGATGATGTCGTCAACATATACTAATAGAAGGACCGTCCCTGATGGTCGGTGACGAGTGAAGAGCGAGAAGTCAGCCGAGCTTCGACTAAAGCCGACAGCTCGAAGTACTTTACTGAATTTCTCAAACCAGGCCCGTGTAGATTGTTTGAGACCATACAGAGCCTTACGAAGGCGGCAAACCTGAGACTCCCCCGTGGTCTCAAACCCGGGCGGTTGTTGCATGTAGACCGTCTCCTGGAGATCCCCATTTAAGAAAGCATTCTTGACATCGAGCTGAAAGAGAGGCCACTGGCGATGAACAGCGACAGAGAGGAGGACCCGAACGGTATTGAGCTTGGCGACCGGAGAAAAGGTTTCCTCATAGTCGAGCCTCTGTTGTTGAGTGAAGCCGCGAGCGACAAGGCGAGCCTTCAGACGGTCGATCGTCCCATCAGCAGCATGTTTGATGACAAAGACCCACTTGCACCCTACCGGTTTCTGACCCGGAGGGAGGGGGACAACGGTCCATGTCTGGTTAGCCCAGAGAGCAGACATCTCCTCTTCCATGGCTGCCCGCCATCCCGGATGTTGAAGCACCTCCTGTACAGAGTTAGGAACAGAAATCGAAGAGAGAGAAGTAGCAAAGGTGTGCAGAGGTGGAGAAAGGCGATGAAGAGAGACGTAGGCCTCCAGAGGATGGGCAGTGGAGGGCGTTACCTGATCAGAGGGACGCGAAGTGTCCACGGCAGAGGTCGGCGGCAGAGGGGCAACGGAACTGGGAGGGCGACGAGTGTAGACCCGGATAACGGGTGGTTTGGTGGTAGAGGGAGCGGGGGGAGGGGAGAGCAGTGGTGGTGGAGTAGCAGGAATAACGGGACGGGGTAAGGACGGCGGAAGAGGAGGCGGTGGTAGAGCAGTTGGGGATGGAGCAGGAAAGAACGGTTCGTCTTCCCGGAAGGTAACGTCAGCAGAAACAGTGACATTGCAGGTAGTGGGTGAGTAACAAACATAGCCCTTCTGAGTGTGGGAGTAGCCAACAAAGATGTGTTTCGCCGCCCTGGGATCCAATTTATCTGAGGAGGGCCCGTGGCAGTGGACATAGCAGGTGCTTCCGAAGATACGGGGCGAGAGAGGGAAAGCCGGAGTGGAGGGAAACAATATGCCGAAGGGAGTCGCATAATTGAGGACAGAGGAAGGGAGGCGATTGATGAGAAAGCAGGCAGTGGAGACCGCAAAGTTACATTAGGCTTTAGGAACATGCATTTGGATCATGAGGGAGCGAGCAACATCCAATAAATGGCGGTTCTTGCGTTCGACAACCCCATTTTGTTGCGGGGTATACGCGCAAGAGGTTTGATGGAGAATCCCGTATTCCGAACATAAGGTGGTAAAGTCGTGGCTTGTGTATTCACGAGCATTATCAATACGGAGAGTTTTGAGGGTGGTATTGAATTGCGTCCGGGTCCCGAGGACAAATGCCCGAAACACCCGGGGAAGCTCGGAGCGTTCTCGAAGTAAGTAGAGCCACGTGGTGCGTGAATGATCATCAATAAAGGTGAGAAAATAACGATAACCACATACGAGGAATCCGAAATGGTCCCCAAATATCCGAATGAACAAGATCAAAAGGAGCCGCACTCCGAGTACAATGCGAAGGAAACGAAACGTGGCTGTTTGCCGAGAATACATGAATCACACTGAAAAGAAGTAAAAGAAAGGTATGGAAGAGCCCGCTGGAGAACGGGCAGAGGGGCATGACCAAGTCGACGATGTCAGGCAGTGGAGGAGACGGAAGACAGAGTGATCGGAGAGGCATCGAGAAGGTAGAGCCCATTCCGCAGCTGGCCTTTACCAATGGTAGTCCGCGTCCGCCGATCCTGTATAACAAAGGAAGAGGAAGTGAATATAACAGAACAATCCAGGTCACTCGTAAGACGCCCAACAGAGAGTAAGTTAAAAGGGGAACTCGGAACATGAAGAGCCGAGCGAAGAGGGAGGGATGGGTGGATAGAAAGATCGGCCGAGCCGGAGACAGGAACCAGCGCCCCATTGGCCACGGTGATGGACTTCGGATAAGGAGAATCTGAGTACTGGGCAGGCCGTTGCGAAGTGATGTGATGAGTAGCGCCAGAGTCCATAATCCAACCCGGGCTGTGGGAGAGACAAGCAGTACCTGTGTGGGAGACGGAGGCGACGGAGGCCGAGGGGGGGTTGAGCAGCCCCTGGAGATGCTGGAGCTGAAGACGGACGGTCTCGAGATCCGGAGGAGTAGCGTCAGTAACAGCAGAAGCCGTCGGGCGAGGGGGGTAGCCGAGTTTCTTGTAACAAGTCGCCTCAAGATGGCCATCCTTCCCGCAGAAGGAGCACTTTGGCCGGCCACGGCCTCCACGGCCACGGCCCCGCGAGCCCGACCGCCCCCCCGAGTAGAAGGGGGAGGAGAGGGTAAGAGCGGAGGGGTATGCTGAAGGAGATCCGGTGGAGAAGGAGCCGGAGGATCTGGAGGAGGCGAGACCCGGAGAATCATGGAGCAGACATCCGAAAAGGAGGGTGTAGTAGGAGCGGCCAGGACCTGAGCACGAAGACTATGAAGATGAGAAGGAAGTCGAGCCATAAGGATGGCAATGCAAGCAGCTTCCTTCTGAGCCCGCTGAGCAGCAGGATCAGTGGTCGGCGGCTGGTGCTGGATCCAGGCTTCAGCAAGCGTTTTAGCCCGAGCGACAAACGAGGTCATATCTGAGGCGCCGCCAGTGTCGAGAGTGAAGAGATCAGTGAGGATGTCATAAAGATGCTGGAGGCTGTCGCGGCCAGAATACAAGGAATGGAGCTCATCCCACATAGCCTTGGCGGTGTCGTGGTACATAGCCATTTGATATGGCTCACCATCCAAGGAGTTCAGAATCCAAGTCTGAACACGGCCGTCATTACGAAGCCAATCATCCGTAATTGGAGAAGGAGGTGCCTGAGTAAGGTGCGGTAGAAGGCCCTTAGCCTGGAGAACCCGCCGAACAGAATGTACCCAAGGAATAAAGTTCTGCTTGTCAGAAAGAGAGATGGTAGTTATCCGGAGCTCGTCACAGAGTTCGACAGAACAGGCCGAGCGGTCTGGAGGACAGGCCGGATGGACAGGGGGCGGGCTGGCCGCCGAGCTGGGAGAAGCACCAGAGAAAGTCATGGAGACGGGCCGCAGCCCTTAGACGACTAGGGAAGAATGCCTCGGATAGAGACAAGCCGGGCGGACTGAGACAAGCCGCACCGGACTGAGACAAGTCGGGCGACCAGGAGACGGCAGGAGATCGCGACCAAGATGCAGGCGAGAAGGAGACAGCCCGCACGGTCAGGCAGATCTTACGCGTCGGACTGAGACAAGTCGCGCCGGACTGAGACAAGTCGCGTCGGACTGAGACAAGTCGCGCGACCAGGAGAAGGCAGGAGATCGCGACCAAGATGCAGGCGAGAAGGAGACAGCCCGCACGGTCAGGCAGATCTTAGCAGCGGACAGAGAAGGAGGCCGCGACGAGTAGAGAGGCCGCGGCGGACAGAAAAGAGGCCGCAGGCAAGACAGGCCGCGAACAAGCAAAGAGCGCAGGAGCGGACTGACGAGAGGCCGCGACTAGGAGAGAGGCCGCAGCGGACAGGTAAGAAGGTGGTCCCACGGAGAGAGAAAAGGTTATAAAAGCAAGAGGGGGGGAAGGTGGATCCACGGAGAAAAAAAGGGCAGAAGGAAGCGGACTGAAAGGGCAGGCCGCAGGGAAGCGCGGCTAGAAAAAAAACAGTCCGCGAAGAACAAGCCGCGGGAGGAAGACCGCGAGAGAAATTACACAGTGCGGTGAGACGTCGGCAGACCGCGAGAGTCGGAACCTGGCTCTGATACCATGTAGAAATAGCCCGAAACTAATGTATATTGATTATGTAAATACAAAGAGAGTATGCAAATATATAGGAGAGAAAGAGAGGAAACAAATCATATACAAGATGTGGGACTAAAGGAGAAGAAGCATAAATGGGCCAACAAACATGGGCCCAATACAAGGGTTATTCTAACAACTGCAAAACTGCAACCAATAAGTTTTTGCATTTCACATTCTTTCTAAATACTGTAAATCGATAAAAATTAAGATACATGGCCATTCAAATATTCAAAGATGGGGTATAAGAAAAGTTCAAGCAACAATCAAACAATGCCTTCCACTTGAAGAAAAAAAACAGTATTTCTCACTTGCCAAGCATCAAGCCTATTCGAGCATTTTTTACGTTTTCATGTCATTGTTCCTACTTTCTAAGAGTTATGAAACCTAGTGAATCTTCTACGATTTCAGTTACTGTGCATGAACTACTATATTATGATATTCATGAATAACTTGATTCATTAGATCAATACATATGTAGAGCAAAAAAAACCTAAATCAAATATTTCATTCAAGAAGAAAAAAGATAAAGGAAAAAGTATTTTTAAAAATTATTTACACAAAAATAGAGCTGCATATTCCTGCCGGAGTGATGCTAAAGGAACCTCGTGCAATTACAGTTGCAGACTTTTCATTGATAACAACAACACTCAAACCTCTATCCCACTATAGTGGGGTCGGCTATATGGATCCTTTGTCGTCATTGTGCCCTATCTTTTGTCATAATCTCACTAATGCCTAAGCACATCACGTCTTTCTGTATAGTTTCATTCCAAGTCTTCATTGGTCAACCCCTCCCTCGTTTAACATGCCTAGTGACTAGTGTCTCACAACGCCTAACAGGTGCCTCTAAAGGTCTCCTTTGTACGTGGCCAAACCATCTTAGTGAAGCTTCTCGCATCTTCTCAGCAATTGGTGTTACAAATGTCTTGTCCCTGATACATTCATTTCGAATTTTATCCAGTCTCGTGTGTCAACAGATCCAATTAAGCATTCACATCTCCGCAACACCCATTTTTAGCTCATGTACACAATTCACTGCCCAACACTAAAAACCTTAGAGCATCGCTGGTCTAATTGCAGTACGGAAAAACTTTCCCTTAAGTTTTAAAGATACTTTACGATCACATAAAATTCTTGACACGCCACTCCACTTCAACCAACCTGCTTGGATTCTAGGTGTCACATATTTATCAATACCTCTGTCTTTTGAACAATCAATCTAAGATATTTACAACACACACTATGGGAAACATCTTGATCACCCAACTTAATAATGAAGTCATCCTTCCTTGCACTGCTAAATTTAAGCTCCATGTACTCTGTCTTTTTGTACTTGGGCATTAGTGAGATTATGACAAAAGATAGGCCACAATGGCAACAAAGGATCCATATAGCCGCCCCACTATATTGGGATAAAGGCTTGAGTGTTGTTGTTGTATACTCCGTCTTTGCCATGCTCAACCTAAAATTCTTCTTTTCTAAAGTGTCTCGGCAAGATTCAAGTTTTGCGTTTACACCCTCGCGCGTCTCATCGACCAAAACACTATCAACTACAAATAATAAACACCAAGGTATTGCTTATTTGATATGTCTGGTGTTCTCGTCTAAGAGAAGGGCAAAGAGATAAGGGCTTAAAGCTAAGCCTTGATGTAAGTCAATAGTGAAAGGGAATTCTTGTGTTAATCCTCCAGATGACCTCACCCTTATCACTAAATTTGTATAAATATCTTTGATTGTGTCAATGTATGATACATTTACACATTTCTTTTCTTAGACTCTCCATAAGAGCTCTCCTAGAACTCTATCATAAGCCTTCTCAAGATCGATGAACAACATATGCAAATCTGGTTTTCTTTCTCGGTAGTTGTCAATGAGTCTCCTCAAGAGATGTATAGCTTCCTTGGTCGACCGCCCTGGCATGAATCCAAATTGATTTTTTGATATGTTAGTCTCATGTCTTACTTCCCTTTTGATTACTTGTTCTCATAGTTTCATGGTATGACTCATTAATTTAATTTCTCTGTAATTAACACAATTTTATATATCCCTTTTGTTCATATAAAAAAGTACCAAGATACTTTTTTTTCATTGGTTTGGCATTCTCTTTCACTTCAGTATCATACTGAAAAAACATGTAAACCACAAAATTCCTTCATTCCCTAGATAATTCCATACTTCGATAGTTATATCGTCAGGCACAACCATTTTTCCATTTTCATCTTCTTTAGGACATCATTTACCTCTGATGCTTGAATTTTAGGATAAAACGTTATGTTCTTATACTCATCCGATTTACTTAATTTTTTCAATTTCAATTCATTGTCTTTTGTTTCATTATAGAGTTTTATAGAGTTGGTAAAAATATCTTTCTCATCGCTCCTTAATATCTACGTCATCCATTAAAACTGTATTTGTTTCATCTTTTATGCATTTTACTTGGCTTAAATCTCGTCTTTTTTTTCTAACTCGAGCAATTTTATGTATTTGTCTGACTTCGTGTTCTACTTATTGCATGTTTAGCTTCTTTTTTGACAACTTTATACTTGTCTAAATTTTCAACAGTCCTACAAGCGTAGAGTGATTTATAGCTCACCCTCTTCGCCCTCACCTTGTCCTGCACTTCCTCTTTCCACCACCAAGACTTTTCATTGATAACCACAAAATAAATTTCTTCCAACTGATGCACCTAATAGCTCTCCAATTATTAATACCTCGATCAGTAAATCACAAAAACACTACTTAATGAAGCACTGATACTTCCATGAGGGTCACGTACCCGTATCGGATACGTATCCGGTACCGGTACGTACCCGATACTCGGAAGATACACATGTTACTCTAATCTGTAGATACATTTGGACTTGCCAGATCGTTCTACATATTGTGATAGAGTATGTTTTCTAAACTAAACAAAAGACTTTTGTGTGACTTTTAGAAAAGAAAATTTTATGAACCATAAATGCATTTAGCAGTGTTTGTTTATAACAAAATGCGATTCAGATTTAAGAATCTTTTTTTTCGTTAAAATTATAAAGAATTTGATTTAAATTTTATTATTTTGTTTTTTTTACTATATACATGTGCTGTTAGTTCTTCATACTCATGTTGTTTAGTATGTATAAAGTATAAAAATTGATGATTTATGCAATTATACTAGATCTAATATTGTTTTGAGGACTTCTAATTACATTTGTGAGATATATATACATATTTATTATATTTAATACGTATCCCTCCGTACCCGTATCTTTGTTTTAAAAATTTTGTCATACCACCGTACCGGATACGTATCGTACCTGGTACTCGTACTCGTACCGGTGCTTCCTAGACACTACTTGATCGATTATCAATACTAATAAAATTATTATTTACTCCAGTAAACAAATCCAAAAAAAACTAAGTTTTTCATTTACTCCAGGACTAAGGGTTTGTTTGGGTGAGTGGTGACGATTGTGAAAGGAGTGGTGGTAAATAGAGAGTTGTAAATGGTGTTTTAAGAATCTGGTTGTTGCAAATGGAGATCTATTTGTATAATCTCAGTTTGCAAAGTTGTTACAGAATAGAGGAACTTTTTGAATTGTTTGACAAAAAAGCGCCATGATGTTTATGTTAAAAGAAATTTCTCTAGTGAAATGCATGCCCTCAATTGATGTGTTTCATCTTCAAAATGTATTGAGAAAAGTAGAGAAACCATCAAAAATATTCAGCCAGACTAATAGAACTTGGGAAAATATGATGTGGTTTTTGTTTATTAATAAAATGCATGTGATTCATTATGAGCTCAATAATATGGATTACTAAATATAAATCTAACTCTTCCTCCTTCCTCCTGCTGTTTTTTCAATGGCTCCAAATACTTCAGAGCAAATAAGAGAGAGGCTTTCCAAGCTTTTGTAGCAGCCACAGGATCCCTTTCTTCTAGAAATCCACGTTCTGGATAAGGGTTTGCTCGGGCAGGATCAAAAGTTCTCAACACTCATTTTTTTGCTGGCCTATCTTCTAGTCACGACTTGTGAATGGAAGCTTGGCAATCATGGAGGGATTAGAAAAACCAGAGTAGCTGGCCTGCTAACATGCACCGAGGTAGAGTGCTCGGACTTGAGGAGTCGAAGGCTGGAGCACTTCTCAAATGCAGATAGATTGAGTGATCTGCTGCCGGAAAGCTCAACGTCCATTGTCGATGAAGAAGGGCAAGAACGGTCGCTGGAGAGCTGGCTCGGAGAAAACGCAATGCTGCAATTGGAGTTGCCTAGATCCAGTTGCAAATGGTGAATTAAAAACAAGAAAAAACGGAGGTGTTCTAAACAAAAGCAGAAAACCAAACTGACTCTTCCTCGCATTGTATTAGTTCTGAAACGGACCGGCTCTCAAACACTTTAGTCAAACAAACCCTAAGGCTCCGTTTGGCATGGCGGTTGCAGTCGTGAACACGATGGCATTTTTGTCCAAACTTCATTCACTTTGATGTTGAAAACAACTTTTCTTTTCTTAGCAGGGTAATAACTGTCGTCGGGTCAACAGACATTATATGACAATGGCATTTTTGTCCAAACTCACCGAAGAAAAAAAAACCATACCTTATGTGCAAATTGGAGTTTCGTGACAAAATAATATACAATTGTGCTTATGATATGATTACGACTCCCAGGACACGTTGTTGCCTTGCCGAGCACCATCACCTTATGTGCTCTCTATTTACCTATATTGGCCTAGTGGAATTTCAGTAATAATAATGTTGCATGACCGCTCTAGACTATATAAAGGAGTCGAGGGGAGTCTAAGCATTTGGAGAGGGGTTTCAGGAGAGGAGGGAAATCGCCTTCAGAAGCTAGGTGCAAGCATACCTCACAAAGTGTACACATGTACTTTATCACAATGCAATTCTAATTCGCTAGATGGTGTTATCAATTGGTTAAACCCTGCTGATCTTCAAGCAACCAAACCAATTAGGGTTCAACTCCAAACACTAATCAATCTTGCCATTCGATTTCGTAAGTCATTTGTCGCACTGTGCTTTCACATGACTGTGATTGTGCTTTCGCGTGATTGACGTGCACATCTATCGCACGGGTGCTCTCGACTGCCCCAGCACCTGCTTGGCGCCCTCTCCTGCGTGTTTCTGTGTTGTTTCACATCAGTCTGGATCAAGCACTTCGTCAACGACAACACACTCACCATGCTTCGATGCCTTCACCACACAAAGACGAGCGTGCGCCTCTCGTCAATCAACACTTCAGCATCTTGAAGCACGATTCTCCATTAAACCAGTGCCTTCTCTCTTCCATCCCCAGATAAACATACTCAGTGGCTTCGTCTACTCAGCGTCGTCTTCCATGTGTAAACAAGACTCATCAACACAGTCACCAAAGACGTACTTACTCCCATGTAGCCTGAATATGCATACCAAATGACTGTGTCCACCAAACGACTGCATCTACCCAATGGCAACCCATCATCCAGCACTCATTCATCCTTTATGCAGGCCAATATCGTCTTTCCATCACCATCCTCTGGGTCCTCTGTTTCATGCCAATGAACTATTTTATGGTCCCCCAACACCTGCTTGGCGCCCTCTCCTGTGCATTTTTGTGTTGTTCCACATCAGTCCGGATCAACCACTTCATCGACAACAACACCCTAATCATGCTTTGATGCCTTCACCACACAAAGACGAGCGTGCGCCTCTCGTCTATCAACACTTCATCATCTAGAAGCATGGATCCTCCATTGAACCAGTGCCCTCTCTCTTCCATCCTTGGATAAACATACTCAATGGCTTCATCTACACAACGTCGTCTTCCATGTGCACGCAGGACTCGTCAACATATAGTCACCAAAGACATACTTGCTCCCATGTAGCCTAAATATGCATATCAAATGAATGCATCTACCAAACAACTGCATCTACCCAACGACAACCCATCACCCTGCACTCATTCATCCTTTGTGTAGGCCAATATCTTCTTTCCATCACCATCCTCTGTCTCCTCAGCTTCATGCCAATGAAATATTCTATGGCCCCCATCGCTAACAAGGGTGCCCCCACCACTACAACACTCTTCAAGCAGGAAATGCCTACGAGCAACTCATTTATCACAAAGTCCTTCTAAGGAACCAGTACATTTAACAAAAGCAATACTCTAATAGTTTGTGTGACTTTTATGATTCTCAAGCACATAATATCAGCTAAATATTATGCCATTTATGTAACGGTGAATGAGATATTATACTATGACTTGATCCATTAGATCGATATTAATTCTTCAGATAGTAGAGACATTTAAATCAAAACTTGCAACCAAAAAAAGGAAAAGGTTTTAATACACGTGTAAATAAAATTCAATGATGCTAAAGGACTCTGACACAATTACAATTGCTTCCTCTTGATTGATAAACCATAAAATAAAATTCATCAATATCATTAACCTAATAATTCTCCAAATAAAAATCTCTTCAGGTACTGAATCTACCAAGCTGTTACTTCTATAACTGGTTATAACCATTAATAAAAGAAATACTTAACACCATTATAAGTTTAACTTAATTTAATTTCTTCTTACTTCAAGACTAAGGTGATCAAAAAATATATATTGAAAATTGCAGCTCCAAATTATATTTGCGTTTATATTAGTCCCTCCCTTGAATCGAAGGCCTTCTAAGGATACACATAAACAGAGCAATAATTTGCTAGCTTACGCCTTTTTAATGACTATCAAGCTAATTGAACATAAGCTCAAACATGACTTCTAAGTTTTAACATAAAATAACTAAACTTGGATATAATACCTATTAATAACCTTTTGTTCAACAACATTCTCACTTGCTCATTCAAATGTATTTTTAAAGCTTGAGATGTAATTGAAGGAGAAGGAAAATTAGCAGTCATGAACATGTTAATCATCTTATTTAGTGAGTTAATCCCATCATCATAATCAAACTTTGTTCAATAATAAAATGTTGTTATCATGCTTATGGTACGGGCAGTCGTTTGTGATCGGGTACGCGGACAAACGAGGGAGAAGTCCCGGAGAAGTTTGGTGTGTCCCTCCTTGGACCCCCGTGAACCTACCTAGTTGGAGAGGGGAGGAGCCGATGGAAGCTAGCGATGAAGGGGAAGAGGTGGCCATGGCATCGGGCGGTTAGGGAGCACGGGAAAATTGGAACAAGAGAGGCGGAGAGGGAGAAATTAGAGAGAGAGAGAGATTGATAATAATACTTTTTCATAATTTCATTTTTCATCTCCTACATGACCCAAAGGGTCGATTAATAAACTTACAAAGTGGCGTGGGTGTAAATACCCAAAAAAAATTAACATGAAACGCTAAAACATTATGGACTCGTTCATTGACTCGATTAATAAAAGACACCTAACATGAATACATGATGACACTAATTAACGACATAGATAATTGGTCCTGTGGGACCATAATATCTCACCCGTTCTTCAAATCGAGCTTGTCCTCAAGCTCGAATTAGGCTTGCAAGACTTGATCATCTGGCTCTTTGATTTCTCTCCAGAACAACACCTGATAGCGTGTTGATGTTGTGGCAGCTGCAACGATTAGTGGATCAGCAGTGTGCTCACAAAAGGAATGGGAGATTGCAAGGATTGGACAAGGCCAAGGCACGTGTGGAAGAAAAACTATTAGGCAAAAGCTCAGGAGTCGGGATTAGTGTGCCCGGTGAATGAGAAAGACAAGGGCACTGAAGTCCCTAGATAAAGGTGAGTTGTCGCAATCAGAAGCGACAAAAGGACTGACGGAGCAGGTCGGGAGGCAAAAAAAGAAGACTACAGGGACGGCCCGTGGAGACACAAATTGCAGTGGCACCGGTGTTGGCCTGGAAGGCAACGTTGCAGGTTGTGTGAACTGCGAGGAGGAAACAACTTGAGGCAATGGTGGATCGACAAGAGCTGCGGAGAGCGGCATGAATTCTTCGTGTGCAGGTGGAATCAAGGATAGATGTGGCATTGCGGGGACCGGTGGCGGTGACAAAAACTGGGACGCCGCAACCACGGGGCTCGGATGTAAACTGCAGGGTAGAAACCACTGGCGACAATGGTGGGGCGACAAGAGCCGCGAAGAGCTACGGAGCTTTTGGGGTCGTCGGTGCGAGCATAAATTGTTCTAGTTGAATCGGCGGCGAAGAAAGTGGAAGTTGCGACTTGAGGCGGCCGACAGGGGTAATCGGCGGCCTCAGAGGAGCAATTGGTTGGAATTGAGGATGCGCAACGGAGACTGCGAGAACTGATGAAGGCGACACAAACTGGGTCGACACCACCACTGGGATCGGACACGATGATGTCGGTGGTGTAAACTGTGGGGAGGAAACTACATGAGGCAATGGTGGGACGACAAGAGCTGGGAGGAACGGCGGGGCTTCAATAGCCATCTGTCATTGCTCAAGTAGAATCGGCGGATGAGAAGGCGAATGTTGCAACTTGAGGAGGTTGCCACGGTCCGGCAGGGGAAGAGGTTGCCGCAACATAATAGGCGGCCTCAGGGGAGCAGCTGCAAACATCGACCCATTAGTGGTGTCTGCGAAGGAGAACAGCCAAATCGGCGGTGCTAAGCTTCATACTCAACATAATTGGTTAATGGATTAATTAATCCAGTTTAAGAATTAATTAATTAATCGATTAACCACGTCCTTGGCAGAATGAAGCAGTTGTCGCTGGCGGCTCAGGCATAGTGATGTTGGATCGGGAAGCTCAGAAAAGTTGTATGCAGTGACGGTGGAAGGCAACGGCTACTGGTGCGGAAAGGCCCGATTGTTGGAGAGGAAGCAAGGTACGCAAAGAAGAAGGACGTGCAATGGATTGATGATTGTAGTAAGACCTGTTGAGGAGGAGGATGCGCTTGGAGAACAGGAGGCAAAGTGGTGTATATTCGGACGGTGTCGATCATGCCGAGAGGCATGGTCTTTGCAATGTTGCTGACTGGCGGAAGAAACGAGAAGGGCGATTGATTGCCCGATGCTAGGATCGATGGCAACACAAAGAGGAATCGGTTGGAACTGCGGACAAGAAGCTCGTAATTGTGGGATTCGACTGAAGAAGACTCGATGGAATCGACAGGAGCTGAGATGCGGCTTTTGTTGGTGCGCTAGAGGCTCAAAGTGTAGAAGAGAGGCCATCGATTGGGATCGGGTACGAGGTAGATCGAGGGAGAAGTTCTGGAGGAGTTCAGCGTGATCCTTCTTGGACCACCGTGAGTGAGCAGATCTCGTTGGAGAGGAGAGGAGCCAATGGAAACTCCAAACCTATCTCGTCAGAGAGGAGAGGAGCCAATGGAAACAAGTGATGAAAGGAAAGAGGCGGCTTTGGAGTGGGGCGGTTAAAGCGCACAGGAAAATAGGAACGAGTGATGGAGAGCGAGAGAAATAGAAACTAGAGAGAGATTCATAATAAAAATACTTTTCATAATTTCATTCATCATCTCCTACATGACCCAAAGTGTCTATTTATAGAATTACAAAGTCGCGTGGGTGTATATACCCGAAAATAAAATGAACATGAAATGCTAAAATATAGCGGACTCGTACATTTACTCGATTAAAAAAAGATGTCTAACATGAATACATGACAACGCTAATTAACAACGTAGATAATTGATTGTGTGGAACCATAACAGATTATTAATAGTCAAGTAGAATGAACGGATTTAGGCTATTTGATATATAGGTCATCTTAGTTTTACAATAACTGACAAGTTCTAAGATTGTCCTTGGAAATGTTAAGCATCTTAGGAATTGGCAAATGCCATCACATTGCATCAAGATTTCTTTTACATCTTATGCCAAAAACAAGAATGATATGTCTCAGGAAATTGGGTAGATAGATCAACTTTGCTTACTTTAGTTTCTCGGTATAAATGTTAAAAAAAGAACAGAATGAATTATGTCAATCGTCATGAACAAATCAGTGTTTGAATGCAAAACTGTACAAATTATAACCATCTCATCACACAGATACAGTCAAGTCAATCGAAATTGGAATTATGTCAATCTTCATGAAGGAGTTTTTGATCAACAAGGTCACGGACTCACGGGTATAAATCATTCTCATGATCTATTAATTCAGTCAAGTCAAGCTCGAAACTTTGTTTGGTACAATAATATGATGAAAAAAGAAAACAGACAAAAAGGGTCTTCAAACTCAGAACATGTTCGATATCAGCTCAAGCTTCATAGGAGAAAAAATAAATGAGCTTATTGCTTGGCCCCAGTTATACACAGCTCTAAGAAGATGGCAAGCAGCCACTGTCTTGAGGAGGATAATTCACAACTATCTCTACCACAATTGTGATAACAACATCAAACTCATATTCAAAGGAGAATTCTCATGTTAGTAGTTGAGTAGCTCCCACCTTACAATATCCCTTTTTTCACTATTTGTCAACTAAATCCTTGTTAATAAATAGTAAGTTGCATAAAAATATTATTTTATGGATCAATCTTTGAGATATAAACGCTAAATACTAATATGGCAACTAAAAGAATAGGAAGGAAATAAAACTATAAGTTTAACCCATAAAACACATTGGATTACTGCCAAAGATAAATGGAAGTAACAAATATGGTAAACAACCCCCCTTATAGAAAAATACCAGCACCAAAGATAGTGATACTCTGTAATTTAAGAATCAATACAACTAAATAATAACTCAGGCTATGTAAACATGAATCATAGTATTTGAAAATAAAAGATAGGTAAAGAGAACAAAATACTAAATTCAAACCATTATTTTCCAGAAGAATCACAGTATGAGAAGTTTGAAGATAGCAGGACTTCACTTTCTCCAGTTATATGGAAGTCTGTTGAACACCATTAACGTTTATTAGTTTCTGAATATCCTAAAGATCAAATTTTCTATGAATAGGAACTCTAAAGAAAATTTGGTTCAGGAAAAGATAATGGACTTGAAATGCCATCAGTCATAAGACAGTAATTAAAGGACCACTAATACTTCAAATTTGATACTTAATCAATTACCTAATTCAGCACTTCCTAATCACAAAAGAACTATTGCGGGTAAAGAGGGGCATAAAAATACTAGAAGACTCCAAGTTCCATATAGGAAAAATCGATGAAATACAACTACACTGAAATTTACATCAAAAACTAAGTAAAAAACTTGGAAACAAATTATGTTAACAAAAGGATTGCCTGAATTGGTCCTAACAGTATAGGGTTGGGAATTGGTCCTCATAATTATAAAACATCTCAATTAGACAAAGTTTATCAAGGCCATCAGTGCCATCCTGATGATCCTAACCTCCATTAAGGAACGTAAAATACCACAACCGATTCCTATAGACATGTTGATGCGGAGCAGAGACGAGGACACGTTTTGGGCCCGTTCAGGGCTGTTGGCAACTTTCCATATATGGCGTGCCCGGATCGACGATCGGGCTCCGCGATTGCGTCCGGAGCGTCGGCGCGAGTCAAAACGCTATATTACTTTATATTTTTTGAGTTTATTTTGATGTATTTTAAGGGCTAACCCACCGGCCAATCATAACCGTTGATGGGGATGCCCTAGTTTGTGTTTTCTTATAAATACGATGCTAGGGGGCTGATTTGGGGGCATTGCAGAATTTGGAGAATTCATTTTCGGATTCCTGCGATCCTTCCCCGGTGCCGACGCCGTGGAGCCCTAGGTGACGACTCCTAGGTGGTTTTCTTCATCCCCAAGGTAATACCCATCCATAGTCTTCTCCCTCCCCCCTCGAAACCCTCATCCGCATCCCCTACAACCCCCAAATCTCAATCCCCACCGCCAATTACTGTTCATGATCACTGTTCACGGGTACTGTTCACCGAAACTGTTCACGGGCACTGTTCACTGGCACTGTTCATCCGTCATTACTGTTCACCCGCACTGTTCATCCGCCGGCACTGTTCATCCGCCGGCCCTATACCAATCCCGCAGCCTCCTTCCCTCCGTGGATCCACTTCCCACCGCCCCGAAAACCCTAGATCTATTTTGATCTAGTGCTACCACCCTCCGATCCGTTTTTCCACCGCACAAACCTTCCATTTTTGCCCGGATCCGCTCCTAAATATCGGATCCACTCACCCCGGCTCGGATCTACTCATTCGTGTCCGGATCCGCCGTTTTACCTTCCGTTACCACCACTTTCCACTGAGGGCAGCCACCGTCACCGTCGTCTCGCCACAGGTTCCACCTCCGATCGCCCGTTTTGCATCCGGTCCCTCAAATTCTCCACCACCTCGGATCAGCCCACTGCATCGTGAGTATCTCGTGGTATTGTGTTTTGTATTTGACATTTGCACTTGGTTGTTTATCTATATTTGTGCTATGATCATAGTTTGGTAGTTGTTGTACTTTTGCGCTAATATTTGTTTATGGAATTAATCGCCGCCGCTTGCTTGGGCCCTCCGCGCGGAGGAAGCCGTTGTCAAATCGCTAAAATTATTTAATTGCTTCTTTATTTTGATTAGCTGCGTGGTGTTGTTAATTCTCATTGCTTAAATTAATTGTCGTTGCTATCCGACTGTTTCATTGCATGTAGCATTGCATTCGCATATCCCCTCACACGTGCACGTAGAGTCCTAGCTTCCGAGCATCACTAGCCTACCCCTACATCATTTGGTATCAGAGGGAGGTTAGGCTATTTGCATGCTTTGTAGTGGTAGGTCATATAGAGTCTTTAGCTTCATCCATGACTAATTATCGTTGTCGTTCCTCTCCTCTCTTGAGACATTCTGAGTCTGTCTATACCCAATCTCATAGAGCGACTTCAGAGAAATCCTCACGTTATCATGATGATTATTATCGTCTGCGGCACACCACTTCTCGAAATCGTGTCGACCCACCGACACAACCTCACCACGCCAGAGACGATCAGTATGATGATTGTCGTCGTTCATATCCTTACACGCGAGCGGATCGTGTTGATCCTTCGACTCGACCCGATTACCTTAGGGATGACTATTATGAGGATCGTCACTTTGAGAGAAATCTTGAGAGTCAGTTTCGTACAGTTTCCCCTTCCTTTGACGGCTCATCGAGTCCCGAGTCTTTCAGTTATTGGCTTGTGGACATTGAGTATTATCTTGATTATTTTGAGTTATTCGGTGAGCGTCGCGTTAAGTTTGCGAAACTTAAACTTTTAGATCAGGCGAGAGCATATTGGGCTAGCGTTGAGAGGACCCGCGAGCGAAACCGTCTTTGTCGCATCACTAGTTGGGTGGACATGAAGCGTACATTGTGTCAGAGGTACCTGCCTTCATCATATCGGAGTCGCTTGCTCGACCAATTATTTTTCCTTCAGCAAGAATCCATGTCTGTCGCTAATTACAGGGATTGCTTTGATGAGTTAGTTGTGAGGAGCGATATCCGAGAGGATTCAACCATGACCACTTGCAGATTTCGGTCTGGGCTTTGATCTGACATCCGTACTAAGGTGGGTTATCATAGCTCGAAGTCCCTGGAGCAGACGTATCAGCTTGCCCTTCACTACGAACAGTCTTTGAGATCCGCCAGAGCTGGTCGGTTGGACCCTCACCTTGGCCTCCGCAGTACGAGTCCTCATATTGAGGTCACCATGACGTCTACCACTGTCCTGTTACCCACGACGGAAGTGGTACCTGATACGGATTGCTCTCACCCCAGCGAGATGCTTATCCCAGTGAGTGACCTATCTCTTGTCTCTGACCCGTCTCTCGCGACCCCGAGTGAGAGTGAGCCTGAGCGACCTATTGAGTCTGCAGTATTGTGTGACTTGTGTCTCTCACCCACATCTCTTCTTTTGTCATGTACCGGGTTAGTTAACACCCTCACCGTAGACCCAATTCTTGACACTACACCCACAGACCCATTCTTGAGTGTAGGTCTATGTTGCTCTCCCGTTGTCATTGCCCCGAGTCACATCACGACCGAGAGTCCAGAGCTTGATGTTGATCTCACAGTGACTATGCCACTCATTCAAGGGAACACGACCCCTTACGATGGTACTCACATGGAGGACCTTGACCTTAGTGACGAGGCCCCTGTTGAGCCTCCTGATGATCCGCCACATCTTGGTAAGGTTGAGACTCAGGTGAGCCACTCAGGTATGACGCCTCTTTCATTATCATTTCTGACCTTGCCAATGAAAAGGGACCTTGAGTGGAGCATGACATATGTAGGGCCTACCTTGAGTCCACTTGAGTATACTCATATTGGGAGGACCTATCTTATGATGCCTCACACTCTGGATGAGTTTTGGGACACGCCACCCGCTGAGCCACCCGATGAGTTCTTTCTTGTCTGGGACGCTCACCATATTTTAGAGTCACGACTTCTAGTCAGTGCACACGATTTTCACTCAGGTGGTCGTCTCCTTCATGATGACTTTTCTTACACACCTCCTGGGGACCCCCCTGATACGCTACGTTTCCCGAGACACATTTGGCTCTTTACGAGCACGTATTTGAGTATAGTTGTCTCTCACGGTCATCTGAGCGCTCGTCACACACAGGATGAGTTTGTCTATACTCCACCGAAAGAACCTCCTGATAGGCCACCACATTTGAGAGACATCTCAGGAATTATTGGATTTTCTTATAAGGAGTGTACTGTGTCTGTCATGTTGTCTTTGCATCATTTGCATTACCTGCATGAGTCTGCTGAGTCATTTGCACAACATTTGCATGATTTGCATGAGTCGGTCCGCCGACGAATATTAACAAGCAATGATAATTATAAAGCCCATGCAGATAAGCGAAAGCGAGAGCAGATATTTAACGTAGGCGAGAAGGTAATGGTGCGAGTCCGCCCTGAGAGGCTCCCTTCGGGGTCTGCCAAGAAGTTAAGCGCGAGGCGAATAGGTCCATATTCCATTATTAGTCGTATTGGGACCAACGCCTACCGGCTTGACATCCCGGCCAGTATGGGAATTCACCACGTGTTTAATGTTGAGGACCTGACTCCATACTATGAGCCTCATGAGTATGTGGACCCGAGCAGTGGAGATGCCCAGCCACCCCCACCCCCACGGTCGTTACCATATCATCCTCATACGTCCTCACCCATTGTTGGCCTCCACCCACCCGGGGACTCGTCTTCTTTGGTTTCACCGCAGGCACCACTGATCGCACCGGGATCTGCCACTCGTGAGTTGACCGTTGAGAGCTTCATGGAGACCAGACTCCACCAGTGCATTCCCACTACAGACGTTGGTGACTCTTGGGTACTTGCAGCAGAGTTTGATCAATTCGCCCATGGACTTCGACTTCAGCACGTCCGTCTCCATTCACCGGAGATGACATCTTTTCGGTCAGGGGGAGTTGATTGGCGAGGACACTTTCCAGCGACGACACTTGGGCGACCTCAGGTGGACTTCTTCGAGTTTTACCCGACATGCAGCGAGAGAATTTTGATCCCTATTCATCGGGAGATGAATTCTTTCAAGCCGGGGAGATTGATGCGGAGCAGAGACGAGGACACGTTTTGGGCCCGTTCAGGGCTGTTGGCAACTTTCCATATATGGCGTGCCCGGATCGACGATCGGGCTCCGCGATTGCGTCCGGAGCGTCGGCGCGAGTCAAAACGCTATATTACTTTATATTTTTTGAGTTTATTTTGATGTATTTTAAGGGCTAACCCACCGGCCAATCATAACCGTTGATGGGGATGCCCTAGTTTGTGTTTTCTTATAAATATGATGCTAGGGGGCTGATTTGGGGGCATTGCAGAATTTGGAGAATTCATTTTCGGATTCCTGCGATCCTTCCCGGTGCCGACGCCGTGGAGCCCTAGGTGACGACTCCTAGGTGGTTTTCTTCATCCCCAAGGTAATACTCATCCATAGTCTTCTCCCTCCCCCCTCGAAACCCTCATCCGCATCCCCTACAACCCCCAAATCTCAATCCCCACCGCCAATTACTGTTCATGATCACTGTTCACGGGCACTGTTCACCGAAACTGTTCACGGGCACTGTTCACTGGCACTGTTCATCCGTCATTACTGTTCACCCGCACTGTTCATCCGCCGGCACTGTTCATCCGCCGGCCCTATACCAATCCCGCAGCCTCCTTCCCTCCGTGGATCCACTTCCCACCGCCCCGAAAACCCTAGATCTATTTTGATCTAGTGCTACCACCCTCCGATCCGTTTTTCCACCGCACAAACCTTCCATTTTTGCCCGGATCCGCTCCTAAATATCGGATCCACTCACCCCGGCTCGGATCTACTCATTCGTGTCCGGATCCGCCGTTTTACCTTCCGTTACCACCACTTTCCACTGAGGGCAGCCACCGTCACCGTCGTCTCGCCACAGGTTCCACCTCCGATCGCCCGTTTTGCATCCGGTCCCTCAAATTCTCCACCACCTCGGATCAGCCCACTGCATCGTGAGTATCTCGTGGTATTGTGTTTTGTATTTGACATTTGCACTTGGTTGTTTATCTATATTTGTGCTATGATCATAGTTTGGTAGTTGTTGTACTTTTGCGCTAATATTTGTTTATGGAATTAATCGCCGCCGCTTGCTTGGGCCCTCCGCGCGGAGGAAGCCGTTGTCAAATCGCTAAAATTATTTAATTGCTTCTTTATTTTGATTAGCTGCGTGGTGTTGTTAATTCTCATTGCTTAAATTAATTGTCGTTGCTATCCGACTGTTTCATTGCATGTAGCATTGCATTCGCATATCCCCTCACACGTGCACGTAGAGTCCTAGCTTCCGAGCATCACTAGCCTACCCCTACATCACATGTTAAGCGGTTTTTTTGATGGATGTGTGAGTGAACGGAGATATAAAAGTGTTTCCTTCTTCAAGGATAATATTACTGAGAAGAATATAGAACTAGTTTTAACTATTTGATCAACCAGCATCCTAGTTGAATAAATTGAAACGTTTGAATGGGGATTATTGTAAAATAATAATTCAATTTTAAATTATTTTTATACAATATTTATTATAACATTAAATGTAATATTAAAATATATATTTAACAATACTTTATTGACTTTTAACATTATCATACTTCCATAATTAAATATATCATACTTTTAATATCCTCTCATTTAGTATCCTAATTCTCTAATTTCATTAATTTTAAATCTTGTTTGGAGAAGATTACTCCTTTTTTCATATAATTACTCTTATTTTACTCTTTTTAATATTCTGTTTTAGGGCTCATTTGGCACGGCGTTAGTGGTTGTGAGTACGAAGGCCACGAACTCTAGTTCATGAACATCTGGCTTCACATTTGGAATTGTGCCTCCATTTTGATTCAAAATTAGGTTTGTTAAGGTGGCAGTCACAAATGTTGCCGTGCCAAACATGCGTCTTCTAGAAATAATGTTTTTGTCCAAACACACCGAAGAAAAAAAATGTCTCAAACAGACACTTAGTATGGTCATCATCCTCTTTACACCTGGATAGAATTTGAGATAGAACCGTTATTGTCATGACCATCTCTCTCGCTGGATAGAATCCGAGAATGCAGGGTTTCTATTCCCATGCCCAGATCCTAGAAGCCTAGATTAATGAGGTACAGAGCAAGAATGATCCTAGGGAAACCAGGTTGTTGTGATTAAGGGAGCAAAGAAATTCTGATGGCAGAGAGAAGTCACTATGAGAGGGTGAGGAAGAGGAAAAATAGAGGTGAAAGAGCACCGAGGAGCCATTAGTCTTCAAAGACGAAGGCGGCGAGTTAGAAGGGGTATAAAAGTCCTTTTGTGCTGAAACAACAAACCAATTTTCTTCCCAAACCTGCAGGCCTTCCAGAAGCATTTTTGTCCTCAAAACAGTATTTTGGGTCCTAGGCAGTGATAGCCACTAAGACAAGTCGCGATGTCATTTTTGGCTGACCATAACAGAACAAAGAAGCCCTACTCTAACGGGGCCTAAATATTTTGTTTGAAACTATATCAAAAGCAAGAATTATTTAAGATCATCAAATAATTATTAATATACAAGAAATGACAACTATTGTAGTGACTTGAAGAATATCTTCCAGTGCAAATTAGAAAATTTCAAGTTAATATTAGCCTTGTGTTCCCATGGAAAACAACAAGAAATAAATAAATAATTCCAATATTAGATGTGCCAATCATTTAAAATATATATTTTAAATTTAATATAATCACAAATTAAGCTCTTTAATGAAAAGATGTTGCATCAAAAAGAAAAATTATTAGGCTTTCAAAAGCGTGGGCAACTCTAAATAATAAATTAGCACATATTTTCACAGGATTCATGTCGAAACTTCTGTATCCCATAGAAATATCAATATCTAGGACTACCTATTAAACTTAAGAAAGAATTGTAATGCATGGCACTTGAATTAGTCAGAATACTCTGTTATTGGCTTGCTTCGCTGAGGATTGTTGGAAGCGGAGAGACAAGGGGCAAGCCCTAGAATGGTGGAGATGAGAGACGAAGAAATTTCAAAGGGTGGAGGAAGGAGAGAAGAACTTAGAGAGAGAGGGTGAGGAATTTTAGAGAGATAAAAAGAACTTCATATTTCATTACTTACCTCAAATACAAGACAAGCCCCTCCCTTAAATAAGGCGCCACAGGCACGGGTGTAAATAACCGTTATTACTAAATACGTGAAATATTAAACATATAAAAAGGACTACATAACGGCTCGACTCAATACGACTTAATACATAAAATACTAACTCGATAACTGACAAGGACCATAACACTTTACCCGCTTAATACATAAAATACTAACTCGATAACTGACAAGGACCATAACAATTTACCCGCCCTTCAAAACGAGTTTGCCCTCAAGTTCGTGCACTATGCGGGTGGGCGGATCATCGGGTACCTTGACCTCCCTCCAGAACAACGCGTGGTAATGCATACTGGCGGCGGTGGCGACGGCGAGGGGAGGCGGTGCCATTCATAAAAAGGGAGACACTTGGAATGGCTTCGCCAAGGTCGTTGGAGGGGCTGGGAGTAGTAGACTCATGGAGGTCGGAGGGCCGACGGCCTGCAGTAGGAATGGATCCGTCAGGATCGGTGGAGCAGGTGCCAGCCGAAGAGGTGGTAATGCAGCCGATGGGAGTAGCATAGAAGAGACCGTCAGAGCAAGAGCCGACAGAGGCGGCAACGACGGCGGTGGCAGCGGCGACGGCGGTGGCAGCGGCGACGGCGGTGGCAGCGGCGACGGCGGTGGCAGCGGCGACGGCGGTGGCAGCGGCGACGGCGGTGGCAGCGGCGACGGCGGTGGCAGCGGCGACGGCGGTGGCAGCGGCGACGGCGGTGGCAGCGATGGAGGCGGTGGCGGCGGCGACGGCGCTGGTGGCGGCGGCGCTGTTGACGGCGACAGCAGCGGCGATGCGTCGGGAACAACAGAGGACGGTGGTGCCACCAGTGGTGGTGATGGCGGCACAAGCTGTGCGGGCTTGGAGGGCTCTGGCACAGGAAGAGGCGGAACGCCAAAGTGTTTTGTAGTCACCAATTTGTCGAGGGTAGCATTGAGACGAGAGGTGGAAGCTTGAAAAGACGTCAACATTTTCCACAACGTCGAACAAAGGGTGGCTTCGTCTATGACATTAAGTGTAATCTCCATATAATGTAATTGATAATTTAAGTAGTGTCGGATGGATGGGAGGGGGAATCAGGGAATTTATTAAACAAAATAAAATAAAAGAGGATGGACAGGACAGGTAACGTGCAGGAGTAAAAAGCAAATAAAACAAAGTGTGCGGGATGGGAAGGGGCGGGACTTTTAAAAAGAAGAGAATAATAAAACAAAAAATAATTGGGGGAAGACGACGGGAGAAGGATATCATAAAAAAGTGTGCAAGATAGCCGGCTTCGGCAGAGGATGGCAGGGCACTAAAACGGGATGAGGCGCGGATACGATGGGGCGCATGTGACAAGGGAAGTGAAAGGCCGATGTGCGCAAAACCCCGGCGGGGGATGAGTCTCGTTCCCTCCGGCTGGGATCGCACGGAGACGTCGATGGATTTGAGGTAAGACGTCGATCGGCGGAAGAAGGGGTGTTTTGTTGCTGGTCGTGCAGAACGTCGATGACTCGAGGAAGGACGCGGTCGCTGTCGAGCGGTCTGGAAGCAAGCGGGGGCCATGTTGGGAGATCTCAAAGAAGCAGCGGTGGCATTTGGGAAGGATGAGAGTGGACGGCTTGATGGAGATGTCGTCAGAGGAAGGAAGCAAACAATCAAAATTTAGTTGCTACTATGGCAGTGGAGGGATCGGTCGGCTCAGATACCAGGTTGTTGGTTTGCTTCGTTGAGGATTGTTGGAGGCAGAGATACAAGGGTAAGCCCTAGAATGGTGGAGGAGATGAAAGAGGAAGAAACCCTAGAGGGTGGAGGAAGGAGAGAAGAACTTAGAGAGAGAGGGAGAGGAATTTTAGAGAGATAAAGGGAACTTCATATTTCATTGTTTATCTCAAATACAAGACAAGTCCCCCCCCCCCACTAAGGCGTCAAGGGCACGAGTGTAAATACTCGTTACAACTAAATCCGTGAAATATTAAACATATAAAAAAAACTACATAACGACTCGACTCAATACAACTTAATACAGAAACTACAAACTCGAAAATTGACGAGGACCATAACATACTCATGATGTAATACAACACTACAACCAACGAAAATATGCATCCATTGTCTGTATTATTTGAATAATATACTTGGGAGCGCACTAAGTACAAAATACATACAATAACAAAAAATGCATCAATATTAAAATATAAATAGTTAAAGACCTTTGAAACCTCAGGAAATTCATTTTTAGCTATTAAAATACATATATATTCAAACTGCATAAATAAGTTCCTAACTGCTTGGATCACCCAACTACCAACTTCAGTTAAGGTGTTTAGGGCAAAATAATGATCTGTTAGTTGCCTCCGCGGATTTGAGTCATTGAATCAAACTCCCACTTCTCAATGGAAGAATTAGCCCTTGCCTAATTCTGATCTGGTGGCTAAGTTATCAAAGGCGCAAGGCGCACCGAGGCGCAAAGGGCCCCTGGAGCCTAGGCGCAAGGCGCAAAGCGCAGGCGCGCGCCCGAGGCACGTAAGGCGCAAAATGGGGGAAAAAGAAAATTGGGCGCCCAATTCGCTGAAATTGTGCGAATTGGGCGCTCAATTCGCTGAATTTGAGCGAATTGTGCTCCCAATTCGCTGAAATTGAGCGGATTTGGGGATCAGCATTGGGGAATTTCAGCGAATTGGGAGCCCAATTCGCACAATTTCAGCGAATTGGGCGCCCAATTCGCACAATTTCAGCGAATTGGGCGCCCAATTCGCACAATTTCAGCGAATTGGGCGTCCAATTCGCATAATTTCAGCGAATTGGGCGCCCAATTCGCCCGAGGTGCGCCTGGGGCACATCGCCCGCCTAGGCGCGCGCCTTGACAACTATATCTGGTGGGAATAATTTGCATGTTAAATATACCATTTTATGGTGTCTAGGATCAAATCAATGTTAATCATTTAGATTAAACTGAACAAATAAATGAGAAGTTGTTTTCATTTGTTTAGAAATAAACAATTCATTGATGAAACCAACCAGGAAAAGACCCAGTGTAGTACTATAGCATAGCAAAGGAATAAAATAGAACACCATAAAATACTATAAAAAAAAGTTGAATCATTCCTGTCAAATTCCCAACTTAAAAAGTGAGTAAAACTTACATGAAAATTTCAGGAAAAAGATAGCTACAATCTCCAAGGTATTAAAATATCACAACATCATTCATATAAAGCTGCACTCATAGGAAGTAACAGGTAGAAATTTAAGGAATGCTTGTGCAGCAAATTGATAAGAAAAAAAGTGATAGATGTCTCTTTGCAATAGTATATATTACCAAAAACAAACTTAACTTGACCCAGAGTCTTCAATACCAACCTAACCAGTTTTGAGCAGTGACCTGAAAAAAAGTGGGAGAACTAAACAAAGCCCTCAAATATTCATGTACAAAATACAAAAGTGCAAGACAATAAAAAGAAAAAATACTGATTCACTGGACTAATATTACCCGAAAAAATACTGATTCACTGGATGAATATTACCCAAAAATATCATTTTACCTGGAGTCCATAATTTCAAGATCTTCCGCCACGGTTCTCAAAGTTAACCTTCCTCGGTTTATTTGTGTCATCTGATTCTTCATATGTTCTGCAACAACATTGGAACTTATGATCTATTGTACAAGGAGCATTAAGAAAGTATCAAATATATGAAATGCAAGTTAAAACACCGACAATTTCTGCTTCTTTGCATTCTCTTTCTTGATGCCAAGTACTATCTCCATTGCCATATTCTGATGATCCTTCGTCTGCGAGTGCACCTCAAGACCCTCAACAGTTTCGCAGTCAATCTTGCATATGCGGCACCATCCACTGCTTACATTCCTCTTCCTCAAATGCTCGAGAGATTCCACATCACCATGAAGAGAAGCCTAAAAAAAATCAGATTAACCATGAGTTATGTCAGATTAACAGTATAAGCCATTTTGTTAAAAATAAAACATCATAAACAATATCACAAGGTAAATGAAAAATATATGAAAAAAGACAAACTTACTGAACCATGCAGGGGATAACTATTGGAAAACCCTGAATCACCAATTGGAGTTCGACCATATCCACCAAAACCAAACGGCTCACCACCACGAACTAGGCCATGACTAGCAGGATCATTGAACCTAGAATGGCTAGGCAAATTGCGCGAACCAAATTGCTCGCCAGCCCTAACATTATTTGTTAACCCATGGCCAACATGATCAGAAGCTCGCAAACGATTTTGGGAGATATCAAAACCATCTATTTCCTTCCTAAAATGAGCAGGCTCGGCACGAAAATTTCCTGATACATCTGGAATACCTGAAACAAAATCGAAATTAGTATGGGTAAAATAATGTACCACCGGCAAAAATGAAGACCATCCAATTGATTTTAAATGTGAATAATAGTTTCACTACCTGGACTTCTTATATGAGGAAGCCTATCAAAATGAGGACGACTATATTCAGGAAAAGGCCTGAAACGCTCAGGATGTGCATCATGCTTTCCACCCAAATCTTCATGAAAAGGAGGACCCCTTTGTCTATCTGCAATCTCCAATGGTACAAATTCCGTAGTACCGCTGCTTGGTGGAACTCGACCAGTCAATGGATGAGGGGGGAATGAACCCACCGAAGCTCTATCAAATGGCCTCAATCCACCATCAGAATCCCTGTCTAATGACCTACTAGAAGCTCCATAGGAATTAAAACTTTGTGCCCCATCTCCATCCAAATGTCCAGGCCTTGGGAACAGTTTTAAACCATCATTAAATTCCCTATGATTTGCAATATGCCGGCCAGATTCCATCGTAGGTCCAAATTGTTCACATTGTTGTGCTCTAAAACCTTCTTCAGGCAACGGCCTAAATCTCTCTCCAGGTGGCGGTCGAAATCTATCATCGGACACACCATGTGAAAATGCTAAATCATTCATGACAGCAGCAGGCCCCTTGCCTGACAAACCATTCATTTTCATCATATTTGGCTGCATGGCAGTCTGCTGCCCAAATGGGGTATGTTCACCTGGCAATGACCTATGGGAATCAAACTGCCTGCCATCATAATATCCAGGACCACCCATGACTGGTCGTGTCAAAGGATCCATATGTCCACTCACTTGACTAACGGGAATAGATGGGGCGCCATAACTTTGGCTTCTCAGAGGGAATGGATTAATTTCCTCTACATTTTTAGGAGAAATAGTTGAACCATAAGGTTGTTTTATAGCTGGTGTCTGGAAAGGCTCTGCCATAACTGGAGCTTGAGCCAGATAAGGAGAATTTTCTACATATCCAGGGGGCCTTAGCTGTCCATGTGCAGTCGGAGGGCCAGGAATAGCATAGGGAAATGGCTCCTTGAACCTCCTCTCTTGGCTCAATCCAGATTGAGGCATAATTTGAGGGAATATTCGATCGGGTCCAGAAGGTCTTTGGGACACCATTGATCCATCTGACATAACGGGAGTATGACCATGTGGAAAGCTTTGTGGAGCATGTATCTCATGATGAAGGGGTGGACCTGATGGAGATATTCTGCGGAGACCAACTGACCCTGATTGTGGCTGAGGGAATTGGGATGGACCTCTATCATGATAGCCAGGTAATGGCAATACTTTGTCATGAGATTCCGCACCATGCTGCAGCTGACCCTGGAGATTAGGCAGGACAGCATTTCCAATTCCTTGACTTCTTGTACTATAAACTTGATCTCCATTATCCATTTCTTTATTTTTCCCTGGCAGAGACTGAACCGTATTCGGCCCATCCGATATGGACTCAGTAGTCATCCCCTCAACCATTGGGCTAGGTTTAATATTCGGTTTTCCTTCAGTCCTGTGAATTTCTTTCTCGCTTTCAACAAATTTAGAAATATTTGATTCTTCTTGTTCATCTCCATTTAGAATTGACATCAAACCATCTTTTTTCTCAGTTGTCTCTACGTTCTCTTTGATATCAGTAATAGATGCCTCTCCCTCACCCAAGGATTTTGAATCACCCTCAGGTTTAGAAATAACAAGTTCAGAAGATCTAGATGTTTCAGATCCATCAGCATTTCCTGCAGCTTCTTTGGCCGATTGTTTCACTTGATTAACCTTGTTTATTACAGAATCAGCTGTTTTTTCCACTACAGCTGACTTGGGATCTGATCCAGTTGCAGTTAATTGGTAAGTATCTGTCCCAGAACGTGAAGCTGTGGAAACAAGAGAGCCCTGGCTTCCAGAATGTAGGTGAGACTGTTGGGTGGATCCGTGCTGTCTAGCAAGATGATTATGATTAGGTGAGTGTTGATTCAAACCAGACTGAATAGGCTTAGCAGGTGAATGTTGAACCTGCTGTGGCATTGGTTGATTTGGTACAACATTCCTACCTTGGGTTGGAGGAACACTCAATTGTGATTGCACATATGGCTGACCTTGAGGCCTTGAAGAATGCTGAGAATGTGAAGGTGGTTGTGATGGAAATCCACCTTGCTGCGGAAGTTGAGTGGATGGAAATTGACCGATTGATTGTTGTTGTGGATGTATTTGTACACCCACAGGCAGGTGTATTTGTTGACCTGGCTGATTAGCTGAGTGGTTAACCTGTGGATGGGATGCAGCATTAGTAAAGGGAGCTTGTGCATGAGGCTGCATAGCAGGGTACTGCTGTGCTTGCACAGAGATATGAGTTTGTGGAGGCCTCATTTGTTGGGGTTGTTGGATGGGGAACTGACTTTGGGAAGCTTGTTGAGCCACACCAGGCAGCTGAGGATGCGTAGGACGTTGTTGTTGCACGCCATGAGGTATCTGCTGAAGTGACTGAGACTGTGGATAAGAATGGTGGCCAGTAACCCCATGAACGGATAGATTGTGAGTCTGGCCCTGAGGATGGGACTGGGGATGGGCCTGAGGCTGGGCCTGGGCCTGAGGCTGGGGTTGTGCCTGAGGCTGGGCCTGGGCTTGAGGCTGCATGTAAGGCTGAGGCTGAGGCTGAAGCTGGGGAAGGGAACGGGATTGTTGCAGAATATGGGGTTGTTGAAATTGAGGCTGAACCTGCACATATGCTGCCTGAGGCACTGAAACTGGGCGTTGCTGACTTTGGGGGTGGTGCTGTTGCATAGGGGGTTGTGGAAGCTGTTGTGGTAAAACTGCTGGTTGAACCACTGGTTGCTGAACTTGGGGATAGGCTTGCACTTGGGGATAATGGGGTGGCCCTGGTTGTGCTGATAGCTGAGTGGTCTGCTGTATGATTTGTGGCTGTACTTGCGGATGAGATTGCTGAACAGGAACATGCTGAGCTTGAGGGAACTGAGAATGTCCAAGAACTTGGGTTTGGAGCTGTGGTTGAGGATGTATATGTGGTTGAGTTGAGGCCTGGGCCTGGGGCTGGGGTTGAGTTTGGAATTGAGGCTGAGCATGGAGCTGAAGTTGGGGTTGGGGCTGGGGCTGGGCCTGGGGTTGTGGTTGGGACTGGGGCTGGGCCTGGGGCTGGACCTGGGGTTGTGGCTGGATACTTGACTGAGACTGTTGTGGTTGAGGCACAGTTTGGGGATGTGAGTGGTGTTGTGGCTGAGGCTGCACATACACTTGTTGTTGACCTTGAATTGCCGGCTGTGGAGCAACCTGCATCTGATTTTGTGGGTATTGTTGATAAGGTTGTTGTTGATACTGGCCATACTGTTGGTACTGCTGCTGATAAGGGTCATATCCAGGATACTGCTGATAATATTGTTGATATTGAAGTTGTTGTCGGTACCACTGTTCAGCCATAGGAGCTTGCATACCAGCAGCTTGTTGATAAGAACCTGCAACCGGTTGGTTTTGAGCCTGAACAACTGCATCGGCAACTGAAGTAGCAGCAGGGACAGAAGTAGGAGCTGACATTGATGGAGTTGCAGTAGCATTTGAAATAGAAACAACAGCTGTCAAAGGAGCAGCAGTGACAGATGAAGCACCAGCAGAGGAATCCTGAGTAACACCATGGTTTGATGCAGTTAAAGCTTGAGTATGAGCATTTTCTACTTGTTGTCCTTGAGGCTGCAAACCCTGAATAAAAGAATCATTATTTGTCATAAAGACAAATAGAGAATAATTCAAGGCACTGATATAGCAAACTTATACAACTCCCTTACCGGGCAGGTCTGTGCATGCTCTTGAACTTGTCGGTGTACAATTTGAGTTCCACACCTATTGCATACAACAGGAGAGTTACCAAAGGTGCATCCAGTGCAGTGATTAACACAATCAGATAATGTACCCTGCCACTGGCACCCACTCCTATGGTAGAGGCAATAAACTTGCACTTTTCCAATCGCTTCAGCAAGTGACTTATTTGAGTCTAAAAGAGGCTACAGAATTTTTATAAAAAAAAGAAATCAGATAAAGCAAAAACAGAATGACCTTTTAAGGTTAAATTCTATGCGATGATAACTAAAACCGACCTTTGAGTCTACTTCAGTGACCAGATAACCATCATAAGGGCAAGCATGAGTAGTAGCGACAACATAGGCTAAGCAGGGCTTGCAATATAGATGGGTGCATTGTGACTGTAGAGCTTCATTGGGAAATATTAGAGTGCGACAAACAGGACAAAAATATTCACCAGGCAGTGACTGTATATTTAATATGCACTCATTATCAAAGCCCATTTTGGGAGTTATAAACTTCAGCAGAAGCTACCTATACAAAGAATAAACAGAAGATTAAAAATACCAAAATCATACTAAATAGATAAGGTATATAAAAAGCAGAAATACTACATATGTAAGAAAAATAGACAGTAATTAAAAGCTGGACATTAAAACTGTTAGTACTCATACTCCACCAGTCAACAGCTTCAAGAGAATAGTAAGAACTAATGTTAAAAACAAAGTTAATTACTGCCGTAGTATCAAAATGTATTTACCACAAAAAAACATTTTGAGGCCAAGCATGAGACAAACATCTACAATGAACGGGACAAAAACAGGAGAAGCAAACAATCTAAAGGGGCCACAAGACAATCACTAACGATTCTACAGCCCTTTACAGGTCACTCGACACATTGGCGAGGTCACCTACCAGATCCACCTGCCACCGGAGGCACGCACTCATGACGTATTTCACGTCACCCAACTCAAGAGGTTCTACAGCGAGCCACCAACCACACCGATCATTGCTATCCCCTCTCATATTGAGGACAAGCTGTCTTCTGACGAGGAAGATGTTATGGAACCATTAGCAGGAGACGCGGAATCGGATCCGCATTGGGGGCACACCTACCATCGACGCAGCACGGGCACAAGAATGAGCGTGTGATCACTAATTTCATCGTACTTTTTATTTCGTTATTTTTCCGCGTATTTTGATCTCACGTGTTTAAGCCCACGTGGGTGGCACGCAACTCTTAATTTTTATTTCCCCTATAACTAACCATGTGGGTTACGGTGGACATCAATTACAAGAAATCAATTTGCTTTTCCCATCTCCCACCTCGTCGGCACACTCGTTCCCAATCTGTGATACGTAACAAAATAATGCCAAACGAATAATGGAATTGGAATTTGGAAACCAAACTCCAATTTTGTTCCCTCAATTCTTGCAAAATGAAAGGGCCCAAATAATTTCTCACATCAACACATACAATAAACTCTCAATTATTTAACATGTTCATTAACTTTAAAATACATAAATCACATCTCAACATAGTTCACTTCCATCACATAATAATGGAATAAATAAGTTTGTTTGAATAAAAAAATTGATTGGAATCACATCATAAGATTTGATCATCACTTGTTAATGTCTGTACGGTTTAAACTCATAGGAAATAGGAATAGGATTTTCATTTTGATGATCAAAGTTCGTAGTCGCATCTCGATCGAGGGAGAAATATATCTATGCATGTTTTGTGCGCATTTTATTTTTTACATGCATCGACCATTATGAAACAACAATCAAGATGATCCATAATGGCAACCCGCATCTGCCACTCAAATAAATATGTCCATAGAGGTTCACTTGAGGGTATCGAAGATTTTGGATAGCAATTCCAGGATCGCTCATTCTATCCAAGCTGTCAAAATCACAAAATCTAGATATTGAATCCTAGGACTTCCCCTTATTTCACTTGATTGTCCATCCTCCACCACCGAGCAAGACAAGTACCTCATCAACCATTATGAAACAATGATCAAGATGATTTATAATGGCCACCCGCATCTGCCACTCCTATAAATATGTGCATAGAGGTTCATTTGAGGGTATCAAAGATTTTGGAAAGCAATTACAGGAACGCTTGTTCTATCCAAAGTGCCAAAGTCACGAAACCTAGATATGAAATCCTAGGCCTTCTTATTTTACTTGATTGTCCATCCTCCACCACCTAGCAGGAGAAATATCTCAACCCCCACTCCGCCAACCACCACCTCCTTCCATCCTAACAACACCACTCCCCACCCACCTACTAATAACTACCATAGCTACTCAATTCATATACCATAACTACCCACTTCCCTCACATAGCCCACAAATAACTACCTGCAATCAAACCCACTAACAATAGCTACCGACTCACATATTGGATAATCACCTAAATTACACCACAACTGAACACCGTCAACTAAACTCGATACTTCTCTGCAAAAATCCAACCTCCTTTTCACTTTATCTATTCCCTGTTGTGAAAACCCCTCTTTAATTTACTTCGACAATCATGCAGCACCTTCCTTTATTCAACTGAGTGTCCTTCCCCTGTTTCAACTGCCACTTTGTTAGTTGCTACTTCCCCACCCCCTGAACTCCACGCCACCACCCTTTACAAGTACTAAACACCTTATCATTGCTTCTACATTGTCAGAATTAATACCCACAGTCAACATCCCCCTTTTGTAGGTCCAATAATTCAACAACTCAATTCTCCTTCCACAAACCCTATTCTAGTCACTTTTGCATACCCAACTCATTACCTCCTTCCCGTGAAATTACAAGTATAATACCCACAGTCGAGATCCCCCTCTTGCAAATTCTATAACTCAACAACAACCACTTGTCCTTACACAAACCCTATTCCAATCACCTTCTTCATATCCAACTCACACACTCCTTCCCATGCACCTTTTACATAAACACTAATGTTTCTCAAAATATACTACCATCGGGTATCCAATACTACACCTTCATACTTCGAGATCTCTAGCACATGAGAGATTATTTTGTGACACTTGTATTTTCTACATTGTACGGTTTGAATTTATATGTTGGTGATACTTGTTTGGAGGTTTTTGCTTCCTTAAATCTTATAAATTGAAGAGCTTAGATCCTTGCAGACTTAATTTTAGTGCTCTCACAATGCATACAGAAATTACTTGGAAATTTTTTCTTAGCCACTAAACTTAATTGAGATTATACTGCAAGTGCTAATAAATTTATTTGCTCACATGCAATCTAGCGTCTGAAACTGTTTGTGTTTAATTGAGTCTCACCCACCATTGCACCATAGGTTATCCTTAGGATACTACCACATGTACATTTCCTTACACTGCATCATAAATTAAGTTAGAAAATACTCTTTGAAATTTGAAACCACCAAACTAATCAACACCAGCCATATAATTATAGCACTAACATACATATTATTTTAAATTACAAAGGAGCAACATGATAAGTTGTTTTTGAAAACTTGATATACTTTCATATAACTAATCAAGTAAGAAGGGAAGTATTTGAACTACTAATAGAGGTTGTTTATGTAATGCAAATAAACCATAAAATGAATATGTAGACTCAATGTCATCTATCTCAAACCCATTAACAGTTCATTCAGTTCGACAGTAACTTGTTTCCACCTTCAATGATTTACTATTAGTTGTAACTACAAGATAACATTAAAAACATATGGCATATGATCAAAAATATACTTTTCCAATTGCAAAGCACCTAAATAATGATTTAAAACTTGGTTGACTTCATATTGTATCTCAGGAACACCTACATCACTGACTTCACCAAATATTACAAAGCTAACAAGTAGTAACACTGTTAGTATACAAGTTTTCTCCAGAACATATCTAATAAAATAACTTGTCCAGTTGTTATCTTGCCAAGAAGAGGGGGACAAAAGCTAACAAAAACAATAGTGTGACATTTGTAACTTTAGTGACCTTTGTATTATGCTGGGTAGGGTTATAATTAGTTGTTTAGCTCACTCAACAAAATTCGGATTAAATTGAGCTTCCATGTCAAAATGAATGGCCTAATAAATTCTCGTGGAAAGATTATATATAGAATATAAACAAGGAAAATAAAAAGGGTTAAATCACGGATCTTTGTGTTTATGGTTGCAATTAGTGTTTTAGCTCACTCAACAAAGTCGGGATTAAATTGTGCTTCCATGTCAAAATGAGTGGCCTATAAAAATAACGTGGAAAGATTATAGAATAGATTATAGACCCTCGTAAAAGACCAAAAACTTCACGATGATGACCTGAAACCAACCACCTTCCCTCCTCGACTCCGACTGCAGCTCCTGCAGCCGAGACCGGCGGAGACTTGGCTGAAGTCTCCGACGGGCTGTGAATATCCCGTGCTCCGCCTCTGACTCGCGCAGACAAGACGTCGGAAAGCAATCGATAACCACCGGGAATCTCGCCTCTTGCTCTCTCTGAGATGTAGGTGCGATGAGCAACTCTCCCGTTTGCTCCACTAGGGTTTGGTTTCCCTCCGCCTGCTCGATCGGGATCTAGGGCAGAACAAATAAACCCTAGAAATATTAAAAACCCTCCCTCAACAACCGTATTTATAGAGCTTGTACGGTTAAGGTCGTGATAAACAATCAACGAGCCAGATTTTTTTTTGGGCCAAAGCATGCAAAATATATATATCTATCATATATAAAAAAATATTATGGTCTTCGAATATCATGAGTTCAAAATTATACAAGCGGTTAGATCATGAGTTCATAATTCAACAATCATCTGATCGAGCACAATAAAATCATTTCATCTTTTCACATTTTAGTAGGTCTCCTAAACCTATTACTAGGGTGTCGTAAAGATATGTGAAATTACGATTTTGCTCATATATCTCAACAGTCGTAGGGGCGGGTCGGGTACTGTTGTGATTGGTAGTAGTGGTGAAGCCCCATGTCAGACACTCGTGTGTGTGTGTGTGTGACAGGCACGGGCCTCCGGCCCGATGGCCACGCGGCACAGTACCCGGCCGGCGACGGCGGGCTTTCAAAATTATTAAAAACTATTTTATTATACATAATATATTATTATTAATTTTTTATAATAATGAAAACTAAACCCCAAACAACAGAAATCCCGACGCCCCCACCCGATCCGCCCAAACTCACCTTCCTTCCACTCGTCAGGATTTATGCAGTTTTGGAGGAAGTTTTTTTTGGGAGATTTGGTTAACTGCATGCCTGATTAAATCGATCCAAAGGCTACTAATGATTGAATGGTTTTTTAATGCATGGCTTTTAAAAGCCATCAATATTTTTTTATGAAATGTTATAGATATATATACACGGGCAGGGCCACCACCGGCGGTGGCCCTGCCCGCTCGCCGCCGGACAACAACAGGCGAGTTCGCCGGGGTCCGGCGAACCCGCCGGTGGGCACCGGTCAGCCCGCCGGCGGCTCAGGCGGCGGCGGCGTGGAAGGAAGGTGAGTTCGGGCGGAGCAGGTGGGGGCGTCGGGATTTCTGTTGTTTGGGAGAAAGTTTTTTTGGGAGATTTGGTTAATTGCAGGCCTGATTAAATCGATCCAAAGACTAATATTAATTGAATGGTTTTTTAATGCATGGCTTTTAAAAGCCATCCATATTTTTTTATGAAATGTTATAGATATATATATATAGACACACACACACACACGAGTGACAGGGCACGGGTCTCCGACCCGATGGCTAAGCGCCACAGTATCTGGCCGGTGACGGCGGGCTTCGCCCACCCCCCGATCCTACAGCCACGTGTGACAGTACCCGGCCCGCGGCCGCCTACTTCGCCCTCCCCCGACATTTTTTAATCATGTAATTTTTTAATTATTTTAAATTTAAAATATTATATTTATTTTTATTTTTTTAATTTAAAATATTATATTTGTATGTATTTGTCAAATATTATTTTAAATTTTAATTAAACATATTTTTAAATCATTAATTTCTAAAATTATTAAATATTATTTCAGTATATATCATTATATTATTAAAAATATCATTAATTATTTTAATAATGAAAATTTAAAAATCTAAAACAATTACCTAGCCCTCTCCCGATCGACGCCCGCCTGTACAGGTTTCTTCCACGCCGCCGTCGGCAGGCTGACCGGTGCCCACCGGCGAGTTCGCCGGACCCCAACAAACTCGTCGAGGGTTGTCCGGCAGCGAGCGGGCAGGGCCACCGCCACCGCCGAACAACCCCCGGCGAGCTTGTCGGGGTCCGGCGAACCCGCCGGTGGGCACCGGTCAGCCCGCCGGCTGCGGCGACGCGGCGTGGAAGAAACCCGAGTTCGGGCGGAGGTCATGGGGCATCGGAATTTTTTGAAGTTTGGGAAGAAGCTTTTTGGAAGAATTGGTTATTTGCAGGCCTGATTAACTTGATCCAAAGGCTAATATTGATTTGATGGTTTTTAATACATGACGTTTAAAAACCATCCATATTTCTTTATGAAATATATATATATATCGGTTAAATGTATATACGCAAGACGTGTGTATAACAAAAAACGCGTCTTTTTGAACTGCATTTTTTACGTGCATTTTTATGAAAAGTGTTCAACGTGAAAGTTGTAGATCTCGACGATATCTACAACTTTCATGGGGAACACTTTTTGATTTGAAGCCGTTCAGGCTCCCGATTTGGACCCGAAAAAAATCACGCGGAACATATGAATATTCCGTGTGATTTTTTTCGGGGGCCAAATCGGGGGCCTGAACGGCTTCAAATCAAAAGGTGTTCAACATGAAAGCTGTAGATATCGTCGAGATTTACAACTTTCATGTTAAACACTTCTCCTAAAAACGCACGTAAATGACAGTTTAAAAGGCGTGTTTTTATTATATACACATCTTGTGTATATACAACATATCGTATGTGTGTGTGTGTATATATAATAAAAAAAATACATGTATTCAAGCAGTCGTGCACGGGATCCTGTGTGAGGGTTGTGGCATTCTTGGTGAGTGTGGCGAGATTTGACGGGAGCAGATTCTGCTGGGGTGGCGACAATTGAAAGTTGTCGCAGCATTTGACGTGGGGGGACATTCGACGAAAGTGATGACATTCGACGGGAACGGCAACAATTGGCAAAATTATTTAAGAAATTAGATCCAAAAATCCTCTTGTAGTGAAAATATTGAGTCCCAAAGAGGAGTTCGCGTCTGATTCTCACATACAATATATTAATAAAAAATTGAAAGACTAATAATGAGCGTTGTTACGTGCACATCTTTTTTGTCTATGTGCACACCTTAAAATAAAGGCGTTGTAACGTGCATATCACTTTTGGCACTGTGCACACCAAACTCTTAAAATAAACAATACCACTACTTTTTTCCAATCTCGCTCATATTAAACCTAAGTGCGAGGAATTGACATGCTTTAAAATGAGTCAAAACTCACTTGGGGTGGCATGTAGTGGGGGTACTGTAGCTGTCGGGGTAGGCGAACCTCGTGCATGACTACTTGTACACACACTACTATATAATAAAAGTGCAACTACTACTATCACAGGTTAATTCACGATTAATCACAAGATATAAATTGCTAGCTATTGTTTACTAGAGAAAGAAATTATATCAGCAATCTCAACATCACGCTATGCACAATCATGATTCTTTCAATGGAGCTCTTTTAGTGAACAAATTGGTTAACGGTCAATTGCATAAATCAGGATTATGTTTAGTGTGGATTCCTGATATAATCATTCCCTTTTGTGAAGAGTAATTATTGATTCATATCATGTACTTATTCATGAATCGTCTTGTGATGGTAGTGACTTTAGTGTTATGCTCGCTTTTGTTGTTTGAGACAAAAGGGATGAGATTGCTATCTTAAAGTAACCAAGCACGCATTTGTATTTATTTCATTAGTGTCATTGTTTCCTTCTGTACCAATTTTGGTTAACAAAAGGTGTCAACTCAAGCAGATCAGTTTTTATTCATATAAATAAGATATTTATATATAATTCATATTTTATTGCAACAAAGTACATGGAATGCTCTTCTAAAATCATAAAAATAAGCACACTTTAAATATGGCTGGGATTGTAGTACAATCTCTAGTCTTGCATTTCTAATGGCAACTTCTCGTTCTAAAAAATAAATTATGTAACTTATCTCATTCAGAGTGACTTCTCATAAATTATGGGTCAATTGAGCGTACTTGGGGTTTATTTTGGTAACAAAAAACTCAAACTTTATTTTGGTGTTTATTTAACGATTTGTCATGCAAATAAAATTTATGGTGTTTACTTGACATTTTAGCCTGCAAATAAAATTTATGGTGTGCACATATCAATGGTGTATACATAGACAAAAATGGTGTGCACGTAACATCGCCCATAATTAATAACTCTTCCATTGATCACGTTCAACTTTCATATTTCTTGTTACATTTTATGACATTTATAATTAATTTCTAAAAACGGTAAATTAAAAATAAATACTGAACCATTAGACATAGGATGATAACTTGAATGTTCCTTTTTTCGCTTAGATCTCAAGCCAATATTAGACAGATAGTACTGATGGGATCTCCCACAATTTATAAGAAATCTGGGTTGTGGTTAGTCATAGTCCCATAACCTCTACTAACTTAATGGTGTTATGAGAGTAACCACAGCGCGTGCGATCAGCGTGTCCGATCCAGGCGCAATCCGTGGGCGGGATCCCATAATACACGCGACCAACCGCTCGTGGTCATCGGCCACCGCCTCCTCCCGACCGGCTGTCGCGGGGCCGGCGCCCGACCGACATTCGTCCTGCCCGCCTCCGGAGGGCAGGCGCCCGACCGGCCTTTGCCCGGCCGGCCCTCGCGAGGCCGGCGCAGGTGCCGCCAGTCGGCCTCCGTAAGGTCGGCGCCCGCCCGGCCTCCGGGAGGCTGACACTCGAGGCAGCCTTTGCCCGGCCGGCCCTCGCGAGGCCTGCGTCGGCGCAACCTGGTCGGCCTCTATGAGGCAGGCTCTCGAGTGGCCTCCCTAGCCAGCCTCCTCAAGGTCGATGGCCGCCCGATCGGTCCTTCTTGGTCGGCCACCGTGTCGGTCCTCCGTGGTCGGGTCTCCCCCCGGTTAGCCTCCCTTTGACCATCATCGTATGATCACCCTACTGCGATTGTCGTCGTCCGTTACGTGGATAACCACCTACATTATTGGAACCAGAACCTGGTACTAAGAAGAGTTCTGACCCAAAGGGGCGTAGCCCGCTCTTACTTATACTGAGCTAGAACTATTGGTCAAAGACTTCGAACTAAGGAACGGATCATGAGCTACAGTGGAGAGGTCCCTCCATACATCTAGAAGATCTGAACAGAGTTTCCCCTCCCCAGTAAAGTAAACCAGAGGTGGAATGAACTAGGAAAAGGATCCCTCCAAAGGTGCTCTTAAGGATCTATTTATAGTTTTTTCTGACTTGATCTGCAAATAGCACAATCTCGCCTTTTGGAAATGCTATACGCAGCCAAAATGGGTTTGCCAACAACCAAACTCTACTGTTTGGAGGGGCTATTAGCAGGTCAGCAGAGACATCCTGGTAAAAATGCTACTAGGCAAGTTGCACTTGCTACTCCACTCGCCCGGGCTTGTGAGTGCCTCTGATGAGACTAGCACTCGCTTCCGACCGGAGGGCATGTGCGAGTCGAGGAGGAGTCCAACCACACTCGCACGACCGACTCGCCTGAACCCCAAAATCTGAACCTTCATCCTTGATCTCGATCTGAAAGATCTACTCGGTGAATACGGGGTTGTACATACATAACATCTGTGGGTATAAATATCTGAAATTATGGCAGCATGTGAATAGAAAAATTATAAAAATAATACGCGTCTTAAACTATATTAGAAATGTTCTACAATTACTAATTTGAGTGGTTATGGTTTGCGGATAACCGCAAAATTGTCGTAACCACCTCTGGGGCGTATAAATAGGACCCAGACCCTCTCTCATTCAAATTTTTGTCCTCTCAGTCTTCTCCTCCTATGGGCCAGAGCTCTGCCCAAATCCTCCTACGAGCCGCCTCCCGATTGCTTCGAAGATCTGTCAGAGTTTGTGACGCCCCTACATGTGAGGTATTCTGCCAGCCTTCCTCTGTAATCGTTCATGCGTGGAGAGCATTCCACCAACTTTCCTCGGCAATTCTGTTGCACACAGCTGCTAGCGCTCAACGTCAAGACAACAACAACGAGCATTCCCCTTCATCAGAGAAGATAATGACAGAGTTTTCCGAGTACCCTCCGAGCAAGCTACATTATCTCTCAGTCTCTCACCCTCAAGCTGTAACGAAGAGCAGCCTGTCGTCCTTGGCTTTCTCCAAAACCTTGTAAATAACAGCAAATAGTGAAGTTTAACTGGAACTGAACCGAACATGTGGTTTTTACCCAATTCACAGATTTTCCACGTTAAAAATATGTTTGTGCATTTCTTTACTTTTTCTGTTACTGATTGTCCGCTCGATCACTCCGCGGGCTAAGGCGGTCAAGTTTAATCCGATCTACCGAGAGCCTCGAGCGACCCACAACAAGTACAAAGAACTTAAATTTGTAGTTCTTCTTGCTTCATGTAAACGCAATACGTTGAGATGATAGACAGCCTAAGGCTTTGTTTGATTAGGCGGTGGAGGGAGTAGCCAGCAGCTGGAAAGGGAGCTTTGAGACAGGAACGAGGGAGGTGGGGGTCAAAACGGAGCGGCGGGGGTCTTTTTCTCCTTGCTGTGGGCGCAAACGGAGACAACGCCCATTTAATTAGTCGCCGTCTGGTAGCTTTTGCCGGAAACACTGGCTGAAAACGCTTAAACAAATATAGCCTAAGTCAAATATGACAGCACAAATTATATTTTGTTTAATTCTCTATCATCCAGCGATGCAAATGTGGAGAGAGAAAGAGAGGAGTCAATCCAACGATTATTGGGGTCACCAACATCATTCATCTCCTTCAAAATTAGATGTGTCACATCAATTTTATTTTATTTCAAAAAACCCAAAAATTATACTAATATATAGGTATTTATGGATAGGAAATATGATAGATTATAAAATTAGAACAAAAATAACATTAATATGTTAATAAATTTATTATCCAACAATTTCCAACCAATATGTTCATAATATCCTACGGACGCAGGTAATATTATTTACTTGAGAATTTCAAAAGTTAGATTTAAGAAAATTACTTTGATGTGGTTCTCTGAATTTTCTAAGTAAACCCGGTGGAAATTTCGACCGAAATACTCAAGCAGAGTGACCCGATCGAGTGAGCTGCGTACAAGACCGCGCTCGCTCAAAGGGACCCAAAGCACCCCAAAAGAGGATAAGAGCCGAGCACGCACACACAACGAACCAACACAATAACATGGGTACACGCGGCACGCGGCACGCGGTGTAACACCCTAAATTTTATTGCCGCGTTCAATTTAAATTTCATGATCCGATCGCGAGCAAAATTAATCGAGCCGGTAAAGTCTGGAGGTATCATTTTATTTTAATTAATGCTTCTTAGTGTCAAGATGGTAATAATAACATAAAATTTTTTGAATACGCCCCCCTCTGGTTCAATCTCAAGCCAGCGCTATTTTAACTCTCATGACTCCTCAAACCGACGCCCTCTTTAAAATCCCGTAAGTACTCGGCAAGAAGAAATCACCATTGCTTCCATTTTTCATGCACGTCCTCAACGAGTGAGGAGTTAAGGCTTATCGTTGAGCGTACCTCCATCAGTCGACACAACCTCCCTCTCCCTCGTCGGCAGCGTATGGCTTGTATTTCCTCCGGCAGAAAGCCTCGTTGACGGGTTCTCGCACGAGTTTTTCACCAATCGATGCCCCCCTCTGCGTGTTCAGGCCACGTCAACCCTCTTGCGACAGATCCAATATCTGACTGATTTCTCATCCTACATTTGCCAGGTAAACCACAAGAACCAAGAACTGAAAACATTTTAGGGTTTCTTTTTTCCTTTTTGGACGGATTTTAGATTTCGTGAAGGCGATATTTCTTCTTCTAGAAACGGGATCAACCTTCTTTGTCTCTGATCTGAGGAGTTTTTACAACAACAAACTCAGGTAGTCGACTCCCTCTAGGAACAGATCTTCCTCCCTCCGTTCATACTCGTGTACGTTGTGGGTTCTAAATCCCAGGATAAGGAATTTGTGGAATCTAATTTAATAGGGACTTTCTCCTAATTTCATATCCATTTAAGTGATTGGTGCTAGAGATCAGAGAAGTTTCGTATTTATCTCTGAATTGAGGTGAGATCTTTGTATCTGAATTTCTCTGCTGTCGATATGGTTCTAGTCAGTGTTGTTAGGATTGTGATCCAGATCGTAGGATTGCACGATCCTACGATCCGGATTCTGAATTTCGATCTGGATCGCAAACGAGATCGAAATCGTCCACTTTCGGTCGGGAGTACGATCCGGATCGTAGGATCGGTAGGATCACGATCCAATTTCGATCCTACGATCCCGATCAATTTATAAAACTGAAGACGTGCTCGGTAATACCCATTTCGTCGAGGCATTCACCCATTTCATCGAGGCGGGCATTCACCCATTCCGTTCCCGAGTCTCGACGGCTATTCTGCTCCCAGGTCCGACGAAAACCCTATTCCGCTCCTTCTTCTTCTTCCTTCCTATTCCGCTCCATCACCTTCTTCTTCTCCGTTCCCGAGTCCCGACGGCTATGAAAACTCTATTCAGCTTTTTCTTCTTCTTCTTCATTCCCGAGTCCCGAGTGCTACAGAAACCCTCTTCCGCTTCTTCTTCCGCTTCTTTTCTTCTTCTTCAGCTTCTTTTTTATTTTTTCTTCTCCTGCTTCGTTTTGATTTCTTCTTCTCTTGCTTTTTTATTTATTTATTCTTATTTGATTTCTTCTTATTCTTCCTCGCAGTCCTGCTTCAGATCTGTGTTAGCGACAACCACCTTTGTCCGTCAGCGGCAGCCGCCTTCGTCCGGAATCCAATCTCCGGAGCTCTATCCAGGACCTCCAGGTATTTTACTTTCCACTTTTCAGATCTGCGTTTACACTTTGCTTTTTTTGGTAGATGCTTTCATGTTGTCAAAATGGCTAAATTGTTCATAGGGATTTCGTCTTTTGGTAGATGCTTATGCTTTATTTTTCTTTGTTAAACATATAGAAAAAAGAGAGCTTATTTTGCAAAGGGATTGTTAAACATATAGTTTTTCTTTATTATCTAGATGTCCGCTTCGGGTTCTGCACCTTCTGGTTCAAATTTCATTAGTAAAAAGTGCCGAAAAAATATAACTGGTTCTCGAAGTGATCAAGGTTGGGAGCATGAGATCAAAATTGACAGTACAACAAAAAAGGTATAGTGTAAATATTGTTTAGTCATTAGATCTGATTGAATATATAGATTGAAACATCATTTAGCATGGACAAAGTTTAATATGGAAGTTTGCACAAAAGTACCCGAAAGTGTGAGAAATCAATATTTGAGAATTCTTCAAGCTCATGGAGAGGACGCTATGAAGAAGAAAAGAGATATTGAGGAATCCACAGTTGCCTCTGATGATTGCTTGGGTGAGTTGGGTCTAGGAAAAAAATCAAAGGGAAAAGAGCTAATGGATGCTTTTGTGAGGAAGACAAGTCAATCAACAATCAGTCATATATTCAAAAAAGATGCGCGTGAAAGAACATGTCTACAAATTGCTTATTTCTTCTATATAAGTGCAATTCCCTTAAATTGTGCGAAGAACCCAAAATTCATAAGCATGGTCGAAGCGATTGGGCAATATGGACCCAGAATGAAACCTCCTTCTTATAACGACATCAGAGTTAAAGACCTGAAACAAGAGGTGGACAGAATTCTACAATTACTAGAGGAGTACAAGGCGGAATGGATAAAAGTTGGTTACACCATTATATCTGATGAATGGTCAGATAGGAAAAGAAGATCTATATGCAACTTTTTGGTGAATAGCCCAAAAGGTACTGTGTTCGTATCGTCTATAGATACTTCTAATATTGCTAAAACATCCGAAAAAGTTTTCAAATGTTATATGAGGTTGTTGAGAAGGTTAGGGAGGAAAATGTTGTGCAAGTGGTAACCGATAATACATCAAACTACAAGGCGGTCAGTCATATGTTGATGGAGAAGAGGAAAAACTTATATTGGACATCATGTGCTGCCTACTGTATTAACTTTATTTTAGAAGATTTTGAAAAAAAGATTGAGCTGCATAAGTTAACAATAGCAAAGGGTAAGGAAATAACAACCTACATCTATTCTAGAACTTTGTTTCATACTTAGTTGCTTGATTTTACAAAGGGAAGAGAATTAATCCGACCTGCAATCACCGGATTTGCAATAGCTTACTTGACATTGAGATGTCTTTCAGAGAACAGAGGTGGTTTGATGATAATGTTTACTTCCTCCTGATGGAATTCTAGTAGCTTTTCCACTAATCAAGGTGCTTAGAATGGTTTATTCAGAGGGTCTTATCATAAGATTCATATATGAGCAAATGAATAAAGTAAAGGAAAAGATTCAACTAAATTTTTATAACATCAAAAAAGTTAGTAATTTAATTGTTTTGAATTCAAGAGTTTATAATTTTATATGCAATGATGATTTTCTTTTATTTTTTTATAATATGCAATGTAATTTTTTGTAGATATGAGCCAATATGGGGCCATCATTGATGAGAGATGGACAAACCAACTTCATAGACCATTGTATGCCGCAGCTTATTATTTGAATCCTTATTATCACTTTAGCCCAACTTTTAGAGCTGATGTAGAAGTCAGAATTGGCTTTTACAGTTGTCTCTAACGAATGGTTCCAACCGAAGATGAGAGGACAAAGATAGATATTCAGATGGATGATTTTAAACATGCAAGAGACTAATTTGGCTTAGACTCTACAAAGGCAACTAGAAGAAAAAGAGCTACAGGTTAAATAATTTTGGATTATTAATCATTATGCATATTAATATCATTTTAATCAATTATAATATTGTATTTTATAGCTGATTGGTGAGATTCTTATGACGATAATTGCCCAAAATTGAAAAATTTGCAATTCGCGTTCTAAGTTTGACGCGTAGCTCTTCCTGGTGTGAACGCAATTGGAGCGCATTTGAGAGGGTGAACTCATTGCACTACAATATCCTCACACGTAACTAACATGTAAGATTAATTCTTGTATTAGTATTCTTATTGTTTTTTATTGTCATGTTATTTAATAGGTGCACTCCAAAAAAAGAAATCGTTTGCATCAAAAAATGAATGATCTAGTTTTTGTGATGTACAATATGAGGTTGGAACGACAAATGGAACGACAAGATAGAATGGATTATGAAGAGGGAAAATCCAGTTCTTCCACGTATGGGAAACTAGTTCAGGATGCTTCGAAATACACATGAAACTTAGTGACGAGAGTGCTGAAAGGAATGATGAAGAATCCGCTAAAAAATTAATGAAGAAGGTAAGTTTTATAATACATGAAGAATATTCTCAAAAATCAAGTTTTCACTTTTTAGTATTCACAAAATGAAGAATCCTTTATTGTAGGTGGAGTCGAAGTTCTCACCCTAAGGCGCAGTGATCTCGATGTTACTGAGTATATTAGTGAGGGTGAATGAGATGACGATGAGGATGCCAGTGGTGGTGATGTGGAAGATGCAATTATTGGTGATGAAGATATGGTTGATGTGCCTGTTAATGATTTATATTTATGATAGACCTGCTCACCAGTCTCACCACGTACTCTTGGATTTGTTATTTTTTAGACATTATTTTTGTATTTCCTATTTGATGTGTTGGATGACTCCTATTTGATGTGCCTATTAATGACTACTATTTGATGTGCCTATTCTACTGTTAGTCTGTTACTTGATATTGTTTTATTAGATGAACAATGCTGCATAACAAACCAGATCATGCTCTTATTGAGATGGGGGATAGTTTTCAAGATGAATTAGCTGGGCACTTTCTGAAGGTTAGTGTAATATTTTTCTTAACACATTATGCAATTACATATAATTTATCATCCATGTTATCAATTTATGTTGTGTTGATTTTGTGGGAGTGCTATGTTAATAAACTCTTGATATATCATTTCTTGGACAAATGCAAGTAGGTCTTTCTTAAATTAAGCCGAAACTTCTCATATGTGGTTACAGTTTTTTGTTTTGTTATAATACTCCGTTGCAAAAGTTTAACTTTAAATGAACTTATATTTATATTTTTGTGTATGTATGGTTGATTAGGTTCTGTAATTCTAGGCTCTCTATGTTATTGCTTATTTTAAGTCTTACTTTATGAATGTACTAGGATCTTACGATCCTCAATCCGATCCTACAATCTGATCCGATCCAACCCCCGAAACGATCCCAACTAGGATCTCGATCTTGACAACCCTTAGTTCTAGTTAGAGGATTATACCCTTTGGGAATCGTTTCTAATTTTAAGAATTTTATGGGTTTTATATTAAGGTTTCCCCAGCATCCGGAAAGGTGAATTCCGTCTCTAATTGGAGGAGTTTGAAGTGTTCAGAATTATTCAAAGGGGAATCATGTCACCACACCATGTTTATGAGCGTTGCAACACTACAGTAAGAAATTCGAATCCTTTCAGTTAGACATATTATCTGAAATATTTCATGAAATAAAATACGTTAGTACACATATGTGATGATATAAGTTCTTATTGTTACAAACAAACTAACAATAAATAAGTAAGATATATGTTACTTATGTATTAAATCATGTTTAACCAAAATTTTTCGAACTAGATGTCCATCAAATTAATATAACAGGACTTCCAACCAGTCTATGAAATTAGCAGTTCCACACTCGAACAAATTAGCTAAAATGTTAGGGTCATTAGTGTTAAAGTGCAAGATAATGTACATGAAAAATTTAAAGCTAGTGTGCATAGTTGGACGTTAACCCATGAGTGTCGTACCAACTGTACAACCTCGTATTTGTCAAGTGGGTCCCTCCGAAGGGGTTAGGACAGAAAATAGTCATTTAAGTTTGGTTGGGCTAGGCGAGCCGAGTAGGCGAGTGGTTAGGTCTCGCCCCGGATCGCGCGTGGCATTAGATGAAGGCTAGCATGGGGATGAGTGGGGTGTTCTGACCTGCACTCGCCATAGAGTCAAGTTTGGCGGCGAGTGCGGGTCTACTTGAGGACTCGCTGCCTCAGGCGAGAGGTCAGCTCGTCTAGTAGTTCTCCTCTAGGAGAAGTCTAACTGGGTTTGCTAATAGCCTCTCTGAACAACGGAGTTACGCTGTTGGCAGACAACTTTGGATTGCGTATAGTAGTATCAAAAGACGGGATTCTGCTATGTGCATGTCAGATTTGAAAAACTATAAATAGACCCTTAAGGGCACCTTTGGAGGGGATCTATTTTCTTTGGCTTCTTCCTCCTCTGATCAGCTTTGGTTGGCTTCTAGTCCCCTCCAAGGTGCCCAACTTCAGTATTGGCTTAGGAGGGGAAGCTCTCTTAATCTTTCGGGTGTGTGGCGGGACCTCTTTGCTATAGTTTTGGGTTTGTTCCTTAGTTCTTGACCACCAATCAAGTGTTCTAGCTCAGGAGAAGTAGGTGTGGGCTACACCCTGTAACGCCCCGAAACTCAAAGGAGCGAAGGGGGATGTTTTGGGCCAGTTTGAGTTCTGGCTGCAGGCACACGGCCTGGGACACGGGCGTGTCCCAGGGCGTGTCAAGCCTGTGTCGACACTAAGGCGGAAAGTCGACACTTTGGTCTCGACATTGTGTCGAGACTGGGAACACGGCCTGCGACACGGGCGTGTCGCAGGGCGTGTCGACCCGTGTCGACACTGAGCCGCGAAGTCGACACTGTGCTTTGACGAAGTGTCGAGACATGGCACACGACCTGCGACACGGGCGTGTCGCAGGGCGTGTCAACCCATGTCGACACTCGTCCCGCGAGGTCGACACTTTGGTGTCGACAATGTGTCGAGACATGGCACACGGCCTGCGACACGGGCGTGTCGCAGGGCGTGTCGACCCGTGTCGACACTTAGCCGCGAAGTGTCGAGACCGTGTACACGGCTTGGAGCCCAGGCGTGTCAAGGTGACACGGGTAGGGACACGGGCGTGTCCTAGAACCCGTGCAGTGCTCGGGTTGAAAATGGGGAAAAATCATGGGGTACACGGCCGGCTACACGACCGTGTCAGGTGGAACACGGGCGTGTCAGCTCGAACACGGGCGTGTTCGATACCCGTGTGAGGTTCCAGGTGATCCGATTTTGACGGCGAATGAGGCACACGGCCCTGGACACGGGCGTGTGCCAGGCCGTGTTCGGTCCAGATTGGGCATTTCAGTCCCGAATCAAAGCCGTTCATTTCTTTGACTGAAGATCCAACGGCTGGGGGTTGTTCCTGAAGGGATATACCCGGGTTTTGACTTAGAAAACCCTCACTTTTTCTTAAGTGATCTCTTTCTAAAGTCTTAGAGAGAGAGGAGAGCTAAGTGAAGAAGAAGGAGCTAGATCCGCCATTGGAGGAGCTTCGGAGCTCCGAATCGCAAGCCGACTCCGGATCCGCGGAGGCAACGCTAGTGCGGTCATTTCCATCCGATTACTTTCCGATGGCGCCAAAGAGGAACGCAAGGGTAACGATCCTCATCTTGAGCATGAATCGCTCTCTTTCTTAGCATAGGAAGCCCGCTCTCGCGAGTTTGCGGAGAGTTGGAGGCGTTCCTTCGGGTAGATATGTAAAGTCCCCGTTGTTTAGAGTCCGTATGCGAGAACGGACATATGCATGATGTGTGAAGCCTACCCGGACATGTTAGTCTGGATCGGTGATGTTGCATTGCATAAGGCCGGAGAAGACTCCGTGCTATTGGTTGTTTTTCGGGTTTTCTACGCGGTAGATTGCAGCAGGGAGCCTTGGGGACTAACCCAAAGGTGCACCCGGAAAACTGGGCGGATACAAGATCTTGCCAACTTGGTGGCTTGAAAGCCAACTTGAACATAACCGGGTTATGTGACATGTGATGGAAATGGGACTCGGGAGAAGTTTGACCTGCGCATATGGTTTAAATTACCGTTGCGGGCGCATATGGTTTAAATTACTGTTGCGTTGTGAGCACGGGTTAGATGGAACCGTACCCACTCTATGTCGTTCGGATTAGGGCCGTTGGCATAGATGAGGGTCTTCAGTGGTCTATGGTTTTAATTACCGTGACCCATGCCAGGAAGACAAACTGCTCATTGTTTGGCCGTCCAAGAGGGGATGGTGGTGAGTCGGCAGACTTAGACTGCGTTCACCAAGAATGTGCCCTGAGTGCACGGGGTGTGTGGCCGTTGAGCCTCCGCCTGTGATGAAATGGCTATATTTACATTGCTCGCTTATGCTAATGAAATGCAGGGAAGGAGCATCGCCGCCCCGAGTTGGGGCGAGATCGTTATAATTTGGTCAGCATTGCTGACCGTTGCCTTGTTTTGCCACCGTGCGGTGGTATGTTGCTTGCAGGTGCAGCTGGACCAAGCGGTCAATAGCGGGCTAAAGCCCTTTTTGCGAAGCCGGCCCTCGAAGGCCCGAATGGGAATGTTTATTGCTTTATTCATGTATGACCGGCCTGCGTGCCGTGGTTTGTAAATCATGTAACATTCAAGTGAAACATTTTGTAAGGCCTTAAGGCTTGTTTTAAGTATTTTGTAATAACATTCCTATTTTCATATTAGTGGACATTCATGCTTGTTGCTGGGTTCTTGTCTACAACTCTTCTAAACTGCTTCCGCTAGAATGCTCTGTGTAGGACGTTGAGATTGGTTGGATGGTTTCCATACGTAACCACCCGGTCTGTCTGTGGCATACGGCGTCGGGCCCCGGCCGGACCTACTGCTATATGCTATGTGACGGATAGGGGGTGTTACACACCCCTTAGGTCCAAACTCATCTCAAGACCGAGTTCCAGTTTCAACATTTTTGGTACGACGAGCGTGTACCGTAGCCTGTACAAGAAATTATTGAGTTAAGCCCCGTGGTTGGATGTAAAGGAGAAGGGGCCGATCCGGGCAACCCACTGCCTCCGACGGGAGGGGTCACGATTGGGATGTTTGAAGTTTCAAGAGGGAGGTCTTGTAGACTCTACATCTCGCATTCGCCCAAGGAGCGAGTACTCGACACCTACCATCCCAGTGGTCATATCCCGGTAGCTAAGGGAGGTCTTGTAGACTCTACATCTCGCATTCGCCCAAGGAGCTAGAGATGAGGACAGATGTGAAGATCAGGTCGATGTAGGGACCAGAGGAGGGATCAAGGTGATCCATAGGGGAGTGAGGATCGAGGCCACCCACAAGGGGCGCCTCCAAACAATGTTCAGGAGAAGCATCGCTATCCCTGAGTGTCAGAAGCCGGGCGGGTTCCTGAATCCTCTTCATATCCCCGAGTGGAAATTTGATGACATCTACATGGATTTTATGCATGTCTTACCTTGCTCGTAGCATGGAAATGATGCGATTTGGGTGCGTAACGCCCCAAAACTCAAAAGAGCGACGGGAGGTGTTCTGGGCCAAATTTGGAATTTGGCAGGGGTCACACGTCCTGGGACACGGGCGTGTCATAGGCCGTATCCTTGGAGGGTTGTGGCGTGTTTGACACAGTCTGCTGTGTCGACACAGCGCCTGCTGTGTCGACACAGGGCCTGCTGTGTCGACACAGGGCCTGCTGTGTCGACACAGGGCCTGCTGTGTCGATAGAGGGCCTGCTGTGTCGACACAGGGCCTGCTGTGTCGACACAGGGCCTGATGTGTCGACACAGGGCCTGCTGTGTCGACACTGGGCCTGCTGTGTCGACACTGGGCCTGCTGTGTCGACACTGGGCCTGCTGTGTCGACACTGGGCCTGCTGTGTCGACACAGCCGGGTTGTGCTGTGTCGACACAGAGTGTCGACACAGGTTGTGCTCGTCGACACAGAGTGTCGACACAGGGGTCTTGGCAGGGTCTCGGCTAAATGTCCCGACATAGTTTTAGTTTGTCGCGGATGTGTCCTGCTCCAGTTTGTGAACCGTACGGTGTTCGGCCCAGTTTTTCCATGTCAGACCCGGATCGTAGCCGTACATTTCTTTATGTTTGGATCCGACGGCTGAAGGTTATTCCTATTGGGATATACCCGAGTGTAGGGTTTCAAAACCATCATCTTTTGTTCGCTGGTTCTCTGTCTAAGTTCTAGAGAGAGGGGAGAGCAACGAGGAAGAAGAAGTCTAGATCCGGTCACCGACGGAGCTTCGAAGCTCCAAATCGCGAACCGACTTCTGATCTACGGAGGCAAGGAGAGGGTGGTGCTTTTCATCCGCATACTTTTCCATGGCGCCAAGGAAGAACGCTAGGGTAACGATTCTCTACTTGAGCATGTGAAGCTCTTCTTTTCCCTTGCATAGGAAGCCCGCTCTCGCGAGTTTGCGGAGAGTTGAGGCGTTCCTTCGGGTAGACATGAATAGTCCCCGTTGTGTGCATGTAGAGTCCGTAATCGAGAACGGATATAGGCATGATGTGTGAAGCCTACCCAGACAAGTTGGTCTGGATCGGTGATGTTGCATTGCATAAATGGCGGGAGAAGACTCCGTGCGAATGTTTGTTTTTCGGGTTTTCTACGGGGTAGATTGCAACAGGGAGCCTTGGGGATTAACTCCAAGGTGCACCCGAAAAACTGGGCAGATGCGTGATTCTGCCAACTTGGTGGCCTGAGAGCCAACTTGAACATAACCGGGTTATGTGAAGTGTGTGACGGAAACGGGACTCGGGAGAAGTTTGACCCGCACATATGACTTAAATTGTCGTTGCGATGTGAGCACGTGTTAGGCAGAACCGTACCCATTCTATGTCGTTCGGTGTGAGCCATTATCATAGATGAGGGTCTTCGGCGGTCTATGGCTTAAATTGACGTGACCCATGCCGGGAAGACAAAATGCTCACGAGATATTGCCGTCCTGGGGGCGGTGGTGAGTCAGCGGACTTTGACAGTGATCACCGAGAATGTGCCCTGAGAGCACGGGGCGTGTGGTCGTACGTGTCTGCGCCTGTGATGTAGTGTTGTTACATTACTGCTTGGTTATGCTAATAAAGTGCAGGGAAGGAGCATCTCCACCCCGAGTTCGGGGGCGGGATCGTTATAATTTGGTTAGCATAGCTGACCGTTGCTTTTGTTTGCCACCGTGCGATGGATTGTTACTTGTAGGTGCTGCGGTGCCGAGCGGTAAATAGCGGGCTAAAGCCCAAGTTGCTGAGCCGGCCCTCGAAGGCCTAATTTTGTGTGTTTTCTTTTATTCAGTATGGCCGGCCTGCGTGCCGAGGTTTGGAAAGCATGTAATTTGAGGAAAACAATTGTAAGGCCATAAGGCTAGTACTTGTGTATTTGTACTTCATTCATGTTGTCTTTGTAGTGGACATTCATGCTAGTGTTGGGTTCTTTTTTTAATACAATCTTAATTGCTTCTGCTAGAATGCTCTATGTAGGACGTTGATATTAGTTGGATGGTTTCCATTGAGTAACTGCCCGGTCTGTCTGTGGTATATGTCGTCGGGCCCCGGCCGGACCTACTGCTATATGCTATGCGACGGAAAAGGGGTGTTATAATTTGGTATCAGACTACTGGTTTCAGTAAGGCTTAAACTGAATTCGTGGACGAATTCTTTTTAAGGGGTGGTGAGCACCTGTGTGTGCGTCATCGTTATAATAGCAAAAGAACCCATGAATATCTACTTAGGAATGAAAATACACGTGTTTGAGAACCTGCGTGTTCCTATAATTGCTTTTTGCAATTTTGTATGGTCGCTTAATAGTGTTTTATACAACTATAGGTGACCAGAAGCGGTGCTGGGCCGTCAGAATGCCGAGTTTCTGAGGCTCGTAGTGCACCAAACGATGTCCTGCAACACCTCCATCGGCTGAGACCATATGATTGGTGGCCGAAGCAGTGTTTGCCATGATCAATGCGCAGCCTGCAAGGCAAATGCAGCAGCCCGCTCCTGCGATGGAGCAGGTACCTCTTCCATAGGTTGAGCTGAGAAGAGTGGAGTAGGTAGTAGTGGAACCGTTGGTGCCGAGGAGGGCAACCGAGAGACAACTCAAACATGTCATGAGCTTTAATCCTCTGGTATTCTCGGAGTTGGGAACCCCATCTCAAGCTGAAGTCTGGCTCTCTCGTGTGAAGAGAGTCTTGACAGCGACGGAGACAGAGGAGTGACAGATGACCACTATAGCTACGTTCCTGTTGGATGGAGACGCTAGGCTGTGGTGGGAGGGTTTGGAGCTGCATCTATTAAGAGGAAGGCAACTTACATACATCTTGATGGAGGAGTTCTCGAGACTGTTCTTGGCTAGATTCCTCCCTTCGACTCAGAGGATAGCTTGGGAGAATGAGTTCCAGAGGTTGGTATAAGGAGAGAGTAGCGTGGATGAGTATCTCCACGAGTTTACCCGATTGGGTCGGTACGCTAGCTCTACCATCGCGGATGAGGAGCGCAAAACGAATCGATTCTATGAAGGTTTGAGAGAAGACTTGAGGCTGCTACTCTCGGGGCTGATGACGCAGGGCTTCTTGACCCTGGTCAACACGGCCCGGTCCTTGGAGAAGGACGTGAAGAATGTTCAAGCGAAGAAAAGCTTGGGTGATAAGAAGTCTGAGTTCAAGGTGCCGGCTAACTCAAAGTCTGGGTACCATAAGTTCTTTAAGAAGGATAGGACTTCAGGTCCAGCTCCTTCTTCCAGTGCTTCTAGGGCGACTACGGGTCGGAGCCCGGGTGCATGTTTTACTTGTGGGAAGCTGGGGCACTTTTCCCGTGACTGCTGGAGCAGACGTCTCAAGTTCGAAAGGAAGCTAGGAGCAACTTATGAAGGGAAGGGCAAGACGTTGGAGTCAACCGCGTCCCATTATGCTCCGGCTCAACCAAGGGTGTATAATCTTAGCCAACAGGAGGCCATCAAACAAGCGGATGTGGTGACAGGTATGATTTAAATTTATAGCAAGTTAAATTTTAAATACTTGTTATGCGTGTATTACCTTACCACTGCTTGTTTAGGATTTGTTTTGATTTGTGAGAATCCGGCCAGAGCACTCTTTGATACGGGAGCTTCACACTCCTTCTTGTCTGAAGGATTCATATCGCGCATCGGAGTACCTTCTTCGATGGCGAAGGACAAGTTGGATGTGTTGTTACCGAATGGGTGTTCGATGCGCGCGGATAAAATCTGCGGTGTTAAGATTCACATTGGGAATCAAGAGTTCGAGCTGCAAGCGTCGTTACTACCGCTGGTGGAGTTCGACATTATATTTGGCATGAACTGGCTCTCGGAGCAGCAAACCTATATTGATTGTGGTCGCAAGGAAGTCAAGTTGGGAGCAGGTCGTGAGACGACTTTTACAGGCTTGAAAGGGTCGAGCAAGACGTTGATGTCTGCTCTTCAGGTGGTGAAGGCGGTTCGTGCTGGTGCAGAGCTGTTCTTTACGCTAGTGGAGGTTGCAAAGCCAAAGCCTACGTTGGATAGTATTTCTGTGGTAGCTGAGTACCCTGATGTGTTCCCCGCCGATCTTCCTGGAGCCCCGCCTCAACGGGAGATAGATTTCACGATTGAGATAGTGCCAGGTGCGAAGCCTGTGTCACGATCTCTGTATCGGCTAGCGCCTAAGGAAATGGCGGAGCTGAAGGTGCAAATTCAAGAGTTGTTGGAGCAAGGGTTTGTGCGTCCAAGTTCGTCGTCTTGGAGCGCACCGGTCCTCTTTGTAAAGAAGAAGGACGGGAGCTTGAGACTTTATATTGATTTTCGGGAGTTAAACAAGCTAACGAAAAGAACAAGTACCCGATCTCAAGGATTGATGATCTATTTGATCAGTTAGTCGGGTCGACGGTGTACTCGAAGTTGGATCTCAAGTCTGGTTACTATCAGGTGAGGATAAGGGAGAGTGATATCCCTAAGACAGCGTTCAGTACAAGATACAGGCATTACGAGTTTACGGTCATGCCGTTTGGGCTGACGAATGCGCCATCAGTGTTCATGGATTTGATGAACCGGGCGTTCAGGGAGTACTTGGACCATTTTGTGATCGTCTTCATCGACGATATTTTGGTGTACTCGCAGAGCGAGGAAGATCACTTTAGGCATCTTCATTTGGTTTTGGAGACGCTAAGGAGGAATCAATTGTACGCCAAGTTCTCGAAATGTGAGTTTTGGTTGTCCTCAGTGGCATTCCTCGGTCATATAGTGAGTGGAGAGGGTATTGCAGTGGATCCGACGAAGTTTGTTACGATACGAGAGTGGCCTGAGCTTTCTACGATAGCGGAAGTCCGGAGCTTTCTGGGGCTTGCCGGCTATTATAGGCGCTTCGTGGAGAACTTCTCATGAATAACGTTACCTCTCACTACTTTGATGAGGAAAGGGCAGGAGTTCGTTTGGACGCCGGAGTGCACGCGAGCTTTTGAAGATTTGAAGTGTCGGTTGACCACGATGCCAGTTCTTAGTTCGTCGTGTGGGACCGAAGGTTTTGAGATTTATAGCGATGCTTCTGGCAGTGGTTTGGGTTGCATGCTACTGCAGCATGGAAGCGTTATAGCGTATGACTCGAGACAGCTGAAAGTGCACGAGAGGAATTATCCGATCCATGACTTAGAGTTAGCGGCCATGATTTTTGCCTTGAAGCTGTGGAGACATTATTTGTACGGTGTGAAGATTGATATCTACACTGATCACAAGAGCCTGAAATATTTGCCGGATCAGAAAGATCTGAACATGCGGCAGCGTAGATGGATGGAGTTCCTGTGGGACTATACGTTTAAGATCCACTACGTGCCTGGTAAGGGCAATGCGGTTGCGGACGCGTTGAGTCGTTGGGCCCCAACTCAAACCAATTGGCTGTCGGTCCATGACGAGCGGTTGGTTCGGGAGTTAGAGGCATTGGAGATCTCTTGCGTAGACAAGCAATCAAGTGCTGAAGCATTATTGAATTAGACTGAAGTCCAATATGACCTGGCTGATCGGATTCGGCAGGCTTTGGATATGGATGTCCACATAAAGCAACTCATGATAGAGGCTCTGGATGGGTCAAATTCCCAATTCGTTGTGGAGGACGGATTACTTTGGAAAGACGGTCGTCTGTGCATCCCAAACGTGGGAAATTTGCGGGTGGAATTGTTGTAAGAGGCGCAACATACCAAATACTCAATTCACCCGGGGAGCACGAAGATGTACCGCAATGTTAAGAAATTATTCTGGTGGTCAGTACTGAAAAAGGATGTGGCGCTCTACGTGGCAAAGTGTCAAACTTGCGCCTTGGTGAAAGCGGTGTGCCAAAAGCCGAGAGGATTCTTGAAATCCTTGCTTATTCCGGAGAGGAAGTTCGACGACATTACTATGTACTTTGTGCACAGGTTGCCAAGGTCGCAAAAGGGGAACGATGCCATTTGGGTGGTCGTAGATCGTCTAACGAAGGTGTCGCACTTCATTTCGTATAGGAAGGATGATTCAGTTGAGAAATTGGCAAAGTTGTATATAGACAATATTGTGCGGCTTCATGGTGTGTCCCGCAACATCGTGAGTGACCGAGATGGGTGGTTCACGTCCAATGATTGGAGGCTGGTGCAGCAGATGTTGGGAACAAAGCTGAGTTTTAGCACAGCCTTCCATCCGCAGACGGATGGTCAGACCGAGAGGGTCAATAGGGCAATGGAAGATATGCTTCGCATGTGTGTCCTGGACTTTGGAAAGCAATGGAATATCACCTATATTTGGTGGAATTCGCTTACAACAATAGCTACCAGACGAGCATACAAATGGCGCCCTTCGAGGCCCTTTATGGTAGAAGATGTCGTACGCCGTTGTCTTGGTTGGAAACGGGCGAGTCAAAGTTGTATAAGCGACTAGAGGTGGAGGATGCTACTTCTTTGGTGAGAACCATTCGGGAGAGGTTGCTAATCGCTCAGGACCACCAGGCTAAGTACTATAATACCAAGCACAGGAACGTGGAGTTCGCTGTTGGCGATTAGGTGTACTTGAAGATCAAGGCGTTCAAGGGTGTCTCGCGGGTGCGGCACTTGAAGAAGCTAAGCCCGAGGTACCTTGGACCGTTTGAGGTTCTGGAGCGGATTGGTGAAGCAGCGTACCGGTTAAAGCTGTCAGTGGAGCTTAGTGGTCTATATGATGTATTCCATATATCGGTGCTACGAAAGGCGGTGCAAGAGCCTTCGCTTGTGATCGCGGTGGATCAAGTGCCGGTCGATAGTGGGTTGACGACGAAGGTCAATCCCATACGTATTGAGGACTCGGAAGTCAAGCGGCTACGCAATAAAGAGATCAGGATGGTCAAGGTCCATTGGGACAATTGCGGTCGGGAGGAGCTCTCTTGGGAGCGAGAGCAGATTATGCTTGAGGAGTACCCGGAGTTGTTTTGCTCAGGTACCGTTTAAGTTTTATGCTTATCTTTCCTTTATGTAATTTCATGGACGAAATTCTTTTAAGAGGGAGAGAGTTGTAACTCCCCGAAACTCAAAAGAGCGACGGGAGGCGTTCTGGGCCAAATTTTGAATTTGGCAGGGGTCACACGGCCTGAGACACGGGCGTGTCATAGGCCGTGTCCTTGGCGGGTTGTGGCGTGTTTGACACAGTCTGCTGTGTCGACACAGGGCCTGCTGTGTCGACACAAGGCCTGCTGTGTCGACACAGGGCCTGCTGTGTCGACACAGGGCCTGCTGTGTCGACACAGGGCCTGCTGTGTCGACACAGGGCCTGCTGTGTCGACACAGGGCCTGCTGTGTCGACACAGGGCCTGCTGTGTCGACACAGGGCCTGCTGTGTCGACACAGCCAGGTTGTGCTGTGTCGACATAGAGTGTCGACACAGGTTGTGCTGTGTCGACACAGAGTGTCGACACAGAGTGTCGACACAGAGTGTCTACATAGGGGACTTGGCAGGGTCTCGGCTAAATGTCCCGGCACAGTTTGAGTTTATCGCGGATGTGTCTGCTCCGGTTTGTGAACCGTGCGGTGTTCGACCCAGTTTTTCCATGTCAGACCCAGATCATAGCCGTACATTTCTTTATGTTGGGATCCGACGACTGGAGGTTATTCCTATTGGGATATACCCGAGTGTAGGGTTTCAAAACCCTCATCTTCTGTTCACTGGTTCTCTGTCTAAGTTCTAGAGAGAGGGGAGAGCAACAAGGAAGAAGAAGTCAAGATCCAGTCACCGATGGAGCTTCGGAGCTCCAAATCGCGAACCGACTTCGGATCTACGGAGGCAAGGAGAGGGCGGTGCTTTTCATCCACATACATTTCCATGGCGCCAAGGAAGAATGCTAGGGCAATGATTCTCTACTTGAGCATGTGAAGCTCTTCTTTTCCCTTGCATAGGAAGCCCGCTCTCGCGGGTTTGAGGAGAGTTGAGGGTTCCTTCGAGTAGACATGAATAGTCCCCGTTGTGTGCATGTAGTGTCCGTAATCGAGAACGGATATATGCATGATGTGTGAAGCCTACCCGGACAAGTTGGTCTGGATTGGTGATGTTGCATTGCATAAATGGCCGGAGAAAACTCCGTGCGAATGTTTGTTTTTCGGGCTTTCTATGGGGTAGATTGCAACATGGAACCTTGGGGATTAACTCCAAGGTGCACCCGGAAAATTAGGCAGATGCGTGATTCTGCCAACTTGGTGGACTGGGAGCCAACTTGAACATAACCGGGTTATGTGAAGTGTGTGACAGAAACGGGACTCGGGAGAAGTTTGACCCGCGCATATGGCTTAAATTGTCGTTGCGATGTGAGCACAGGTTAGGCGGAACCGTACCTGTTCTATGTCGTTCAGTGTGAGCCGTTGGCATAGATGAGGGTCTTCGGCGGTCTCTGGCTTAAATTGACGTGACCCATGCCGGGAAGACAAAATGCTCACGAGATATTGCCGTCCTGGGGGCGGTGGTGAGTCAGCGGACTTTGACCGTGATCACCGAGAATGTGCCCTGAGAGCACGGGGCGTGTGGTCGTGCGTGCCTGCGCCTGTGATGTAGTGTTGTTACATTACTGCTTGGTTATGCTAATAAAGTGCAGGGAAGGAGCATCACCGCCCCGAGTTCGGGGGCGGGATTGTTATAATTTGGTCAGCATAGCTGACCGTTGCTTTTGTTTGCCACCGTGCGGTGGATTGTTACTTGCAGGTGCTGCAGAGCCAAGCGGTAAATAGCGGGCTAAAGCCCAAGTTACTGAGCCGGCCCTCGAAGGCCTAATTTTGTGTGTTTTCTTTTATTCATGTATGGCCGGCCTGCGTGCCGAGGTTTGGAAAACATGTAATTTGAGGAAAACAATTGTAAGACCATAAGGCCAGTACTTGTGTATTTGTACTTCATTCCTGTTGGCTTTTTAGTGGACATTCATGCTAGTGTTGGGTTCTTTTTTTAATACAATCTTAATTGCTTTCGCTAGAATGCTCTGTGTAGGACATTGATATTAGTTGGATGGTTTCCATTGAGTAACCGCCCGGTGTGTCTGTGGTATATGGCGTCGGGCCCCGACCAGACCTACTGTTATATGCTATGCGACGGACAGGGAGTGTTACAGGGTGATCTTGGATTTTTTGACCAAAGTGGCTCACTTTATCCCGAATCAGAAGGAGGACAGTGTGGAGAAGCTGGTAGAACTGTACGTTCGCAATATTGCGTTGTTGCACGGAATTCCCAAGAGTATTGTTAGTGATCATGATGGACGGTTCACGTCCAAGGACTGGAGACTGGTACAAAAAAGTCTGGGCACAAAGATCAAGTTTAGTACGACGTTCCGTCATCACACCAATGGTCAAATGAAAAGGATGAATCGTACAATGGAAGATATGTTGAGGATGCGTACCCTTGAATTTGATAAGAAGTGAGAAGATCACCTCTTCATGGTGGAGTTCGCCTATAATAACAGTTTCCAGGAAAGAATAAAGTTGGCGTCATACGAGGCTTTGTATGGAAGGCGGTGTCGATCACCGATGTCATGGACAGAGGCGAGAGACACCAAGTTTTTGGGAAAATAGGTGGTCGCTAAATCTTCCGAGTTGGTGCGAACAATTCAGTAGCGCATGAAGGTTGCTCAATGTAACACCTCCCCTGTAATGACCATATAATATGGGTCCGGCCGGGGCCCCACAACATACAGATGCCACAGCTTAAGCATTACAAGATGATATAAGTCTACCCAACTCAAAACTCAGAATAAATCAGCGGAAACAAACAAACAGAACTAGAAGTTTTCCACCACAACACGGAGTATCAAAATGGCCTTAAGGCCTTACACAACAAGAATGCAAAACTGATTCACAATCCTAACAATGTGCAAAAGCACTCCTAGGCTACCTCGGCATGCAAGCTGGATTACAACTCAAAGATCATATTAAAGCATCAAAATATAAGCAGATAAAGGTTCACTTCATGAGTTTTAGGCCTTTTTGGCTAGCGAGCTTGCTCCTGCTTGCGATCCTTGCCCTGTAAAAATTGGTTGTAACGTGGGTCAGCAAAGGCCGACCTCAACTGTGTAACCAACACATTTCCTCCCGGCCATCCCTAACCCTGCAGGTCAGCACTTCGTATGCAATAAATAATAACATATAAAGCTATAAACATGTTTGGATGTCCCAAACAACAAATATGTTTCTAAGTTGAGCAAGTAATACAAGGGTCTACAATGCAGCATAAATGTAATCCTGGGTTTCACCCAAGGTACCCTAAGCGTATGCTTCTAACACATCATCATCAAATTAGGTACTTCCATTTTCCCCTTCGACATTCAAGTCACAAACACACGGGTACTTACAATTTCCCCAAACGACATTCAAGCCGCTACTCGGAACACTTGACAAGGCCCCACCCGCTCGCGGGTCTCAAAACCCGGGCTTGCCTGCAAAATCTGACTTCTCACGTCAGGGTTCCGCCATACAAACAAACAAACCGATGCTAAGGAACCTTGCTAGACCCCACCCATTCGCGACGACCCAGGCCCGACTCCAAAATCGAGACCAAGTCCACCGAAGGATACCCAACAGGACCCAGCTGGTATCGTCCGGGCTTGTCAGAAGCTTGGCATCCTCGTCAGTTCCACGGAAGGGGACTTGTCTCACCGGGACACTCTCCACACATGACGTTGCAACATCACGGGCTAGCCAGCCGACCATAGAGACAAACCATGCCTTGTCACATCACAATCCCATGCCTTTCCCACCCTATTCCGACACTTGTACCGTACCATCCCCGTGCCCCTGCGTGTACTCTAATTTCCTCTCAGTCCGGTTCTGGCCACACGTACTCACACGAGAAAGGGGGAAAAACATCATCACAGATGACATCTTGCCGCTAACGAATTTCTACAAAAATCATTAAGGCTCGCAATGCAACATCACCGAGTCGGACTAACGGTCGCGACTACGGCTTCACCCACAATGCCTAATTCACTAACGGAGCGGATCTTTAATGCAATATCATGCCGGGGACGGACACAATCGACCCGGTGGCTCCTTTTGAACCATGGCAACCCGAATCCCTCTCACTTGAGAGATCCGGTGCCTAGAATGCTTGAAAGAAAATAAGAAAAGTGTAGATGTCATGCACACATCCTAAAACTGAGAGGAGAAGTGTTGTTACCCTTCGAATCCTCTTTCTAGCCATGAAACCCTTGTCTTGCATGGATGAAAACGAGCACCTTTGCATCCTCTTCATGGATCTGGCCTCGGAACGACGATCAGAGTTTTGAAGCTTCGACAAAGGCCGAATAAAGCTTTCTTCTTCCTTCGAACTCTCTCTCTTTCGCAAACCCTAAGTCAACTCCAAAATGAGCACACGTGAGGGAGAGAACCGCTCAGCCCTACTTAAACCCATTAGGTAGAAGAACCTGGGGTCCAGGATCAACCTTGAAGTAAAAAATAATCGGTTAAGATTTCAATCCACGAACCGTATTTTAACAATTTAGTCGAACGGTTCAGGCTTCGTTGATCGGCCTGCGCTCGATAAACAGCCGAGAGCTCGACGAACAACCAAGAGCCCGACAACCGGCCAATGTTGGGTACATTGGAAAATGTGTACCAGATTTGGAGAAGCCTCACCTAACTCAATGATATTCATCAAGGTGTATTTGATGTTGTGTTGAATTTGAATGTGCAGGTTAAGGAAATGCAAAAAAAGTTTCTAAGTATAAGTGTGGACACTTGAGAAGAATTGTGTCGACACATGAGAAAGGCTGTGTCGACACCAGGAGCCATATTGTGTCGTCACACAAAATTTGTGTCGACACACAAAAAATCTATCGACAACAACTGTGTCGACACCAGGAGCCAGACTGTGTCGACACACAGGACTTGTGTCGACATACAGAAAATCTGTCGACAACAACTGTGTCGACAAGAAGGACTTGTGTCGACACATTCCAGAATTCTGTCGACAATAACAACAACTTGTGTCGACACACTCCAGAATTCTGTTGACATTAACTTTGTCGAGACTAGAAGCTGTTGTGTCGACACACAGTACTTGTGTCGACACATTCCACAGAAGCTGTGTCAAGAAGATATAGAAGGGCTGTGTCGACATTGTGAAAGCTGTGTCGACATCATCAAGAGTTGTGTCGACACATGGACTATTTGTGTCGACACATCTGAAGTATTGTCTCGACACTTTGCTGCTGAGATAAAGTACAATGAAGTGACTGGAGACTTGACAGCTGTCATGACCAACAAAGCTGTTGTATCTGTCAGAGCTGTCAGAAGGCCGTTATGAACCAGATCAGCCGATAACCTAGGATGAAGCTTATATAAAGACATGTTCTATCATCAGATAGAAGAATCCAAGGAAGAACAAGAAGAGACAACCAACAACTAAGAGGAAGAAGAGAAGTCTTCATCCAGAAATCAACAAGTCTCTAAGGGCAGATCCTGAACAAATCTGCAAGAAGAATTCAGAGCCACATCTGAATAGAAGAAGGAAGCTGATTGAAGATCATCTCCAAGAAGATCAACCTTACTTTGGTCAAATTCAAGAACCTTTGAAGAAGCTAAGACAGGTTGGATCTAAAGCTGTCAGATCTATCAAGAACTGACCAAGAAACCTTCAACCCTTTCTCTCTACCTGGGTGAAGGTTCTATTTGTTTGTTAATCAATTTTACTGTAGGATCTTTTATAGATCTGAGTGTAGGAGAGTTATCTCTCTGAGTTGTAAGCCTAAATCTATAAAGGCTGAGATAGGGCTGAGTGCCTGAGGTAGGGGATTATTTTCTCTGAGTTGTAGGCCTGTTGAAGAGGCTGAGGTAGGGCTGAGTGCCTGAGGTAGGAGATTAATTTCTCTGAGTTGTAGGCCTGTTGAAGAGGCTGAGATAGGGCTTGATTTCCTGAGTTGTAGGAGTGTGGACTCACTCTGAGGTAGGATTCTCTAGGAGGATCTGAGTTGCAGGACTTGCTGAAGTCTGAGTTGTAGGAACCATTCTGGGTTCTGAGTTGTAAGATCCGAGGATCTAAGCTGTAGGACTTGCTGAAGTCTGAGTTTTAGGAACCATTCTGGGTTCTGAGTTGTAAGATCTGAGGATCTGAGAAGAAAGAAGGGAGTTAGGTCGAATCTAGTACACTGCTAGATAGGCGAAGGGGGAAAGTGGATGTACCCATCACTTGGGGAACCACTATAAAACTGTGTGTCTTCTGTGTTGTTATTTTGTTTAAATCTATGTTGTGAACTATACTGTGATAAATATTGCATAAGTGATCTAACAGTGATATAATCTCTATCTGCCTAAGTAAAAAGAATTGTTCCTATTCACCCCCTCTAGGTGTTTTAGGTGTCTTGAAACTAATTCTTTCAAGTGGTATCAGATGGAGGTTGCCCAAGAATAGACTTAACAGTCTGAGTTGATCTAAAAGGCAGTTATAAGTTAGACAGAATAGGTTCAAGTGAGAATCAGAAGGAACTTGGATCCATGAAGCTTCTTATCTGTAGGAAAGAAAATTTTGGCATATAGAAAGAGAGGGTCAGATTGTTCATGGAAACATCTGATCCAAGAATTCATATCACAGTTCTAGAAGGACCATTTGTTCCTATGAACATATCATTTCTTGATGCTAATCTCAAGACTCCTAAAAGTTATTCAGAAATGACTAAGGAAGATATCATCCTAGTAACCTTAGACAAGAGGACACCGAACATAATTGTTAGTGCCATAGATGACTCTACATTCCAGAATCTGGCTCACTGCAAAACCTCCAAGGAGATGTGGGACACTTTGATTGTCTACATGGAGGGAACAAAAGAAGTGAGAGAGGATAGGAAGTCCATGCTAAATCAAGAATATGAAAGCTTTAGACAAGCTAAGACAGATAGCATAGCTGAATGCTATAAGAAATTCTTCAGAATTGTTAATGAGCTAATGACCTATGGAAGAGTCTTTAGCACTTATGAATTAAATGACAAGTTTCTCAGATCCCTAACCAAGGATTGAGATACTAAAATATGTGTCATCAGAGAGGTGGCCAAGCTTGCAGATACACCTCCACCAACCTTATTTGGAAAACTGTTATCCTATGAGATGCAGCTCACTGCTAGAAAGGAGGAGGAGAAAAGCAATAAGTCTGAATATAGAGAAAAGTCAGTGGCCTTTAAGGCTGAAGCCACAAGAAAGGGCAGGAGAAAGTCACCTTCTCCACCCAGGAAAATGGCTGAAGTTGAATCTGAAAATACTGACATCAACAGTTCAGATAGTCACAACTCTGATGAAGACTTTGCTGCCTTCACAAGACAGTTTAAATGGTTCATGAAGAAGAAGAAATGGAGAACAAAGCCATCTTCATCCTACTCCAAGGATGACTGTTACAAGAAAAAGAAAGCATCTAAGGATGAAATGTATGGCTCTAATCCCAAAAAACAAATTTCTTCTAAAATTGTTTGTTATTGCTGCAACAGGCCAGGGCATGTCATAGCTGATTGTCCTGATAAAATAAAGGAATCTAAAGATAAAAAGAAGCAGCAAAATAAGGGCAAGAAGGAGAGATCCTTGGTTGCAAAGAAACAAAAAGCTGGACTGATTCCTCATCATTAGATTCAGGAGAAGTGACAGAAGTTGAAGCTTATATAAGATTGTTTACTACTGAAGAGGATTCAGTAGAGTCTGAGTTCTTACAAATGCTGGACTCAATGAATGAGACTGAAGATCATCACTATAGAGGGCTGATGGCTTTGACTAAGGAAGATCAATGCCAGGATCAGTCTGGTCCCAATAAGGTAAACATCTTGTCTACAGTTTTTGATTATTATACTGGATCAGACTCAGAAGCATTTGCATCAAGAGATGTGGATGGTTCAGAATCTGAAGGGGATGTTCATCAACTTATTGATGAGTATGGTGATCTGTTACAAGCACTTAAGAGAAGCATAAACCTCGTCAAAATTCAGGCTAAGGAAATTGCATCCCTTAAACTGGCTGCATCAGATTCAGAAAAAATGCTGGATCTGAAGATGAATGAAGTTGCCAAACTGAAAAATATAACTTTTATTCAGATATGTACAATTACATTCAAAAATGATCAGATCAAGAGTCTGGAAGTCAGACTTCAAAGAGAGAAGGAACTTGTGGCTAAGTTCTCAAAGAAAAAGTTAGTCTTACCCTTGATTGATGACTTCATTCTCCAAAAGGGTAAGACATGATTAGGTTTTAAGGGAAGAACTAGGGCAGCTAATTCCAAAGTAAAAGGCAAAGCCCCAGTTCAGCCACTAGCCTTCAAACCCCCTATAGCTTTCAGGAAAGTGATGCAGCCCACTAACAAGTATGACTATGACATTACACATGGTCACAGTAAGCCTGGTAATCTGAATGATAAGGGTGTAATTGACAATAAGGCAGCCCATGTACAAACACATTATGATCATCAGGAATCATTAATGTTTGATGCATCAGCCCCAGCACTCAAGAAAAGGACTACTGTACCTATAGTTTTAAGGTCTGCTGACAACAATGCTGTTAAGCCTGTATCTAAGAAAAGATACAATAGATGTGAGTGCTTGTGTTGTGGCAAAAGGAGACATTATGCCCTAGGTTATTGGCACAACACTACTGTCAGGAAGAATGCTAGCTTACCTATCAGAAAGGCTGCAAGCAAGTATGATAAGTTTCAGTCTAACCTGAACCTAGAACCCAATAATTATTGAGGTTCTAAGGTTAAGTAATTTTATTTGATGCAGATGAGTCCAAGTGGTCATACCCCAATATGGTACTTGGACAGTGTGAAAGAAATTATACCTAATCACCTAGAGAGGGGGGGGGGGGGGGGTGAATAGGTGACTTAATCTTTTTAAACTTTTTAGCAGATAATACCACAGAGTTACAATCAATTCTTCACAGCAATCAATCAGTAATCACAGAATAAACAAGCACACAGTGAACACACAGATTTATAGTGGTTCCCCAAGGTTTGGGTACATCCACTTTCCCCTTCGCCTATCTAGTAGTGTACTAGATTCGGCCAAACTCCTCCACTATCTCAGATCCTCAGATCTTACACTCAGAACCCCAAACAGGTTCCTATAGCTCAGGCCCAAGGCCCTACAACTCAGTCTTCACAAAGACCTACACTCAGCCACAAGGCCTACACTCAGCCACAACAGGCCTACACTCCGAGAAATGGATCTCCTACACTCAGGCACACAGGCCCTACCACTCAGCCTTTATAATTACAGGTTTACAACTCAGATCCCTAAGGATCCTACAAGAAATTTAGAATACAAAGTATATACCTACAACTCTGAAAATAAAGAGAAGAGTTGACAGGTTCTTGATGAGTTCTTGGAAGAACTCTGCTGAGATCAACCTCACTTGGCTTTTCTTCAAAGCTTCTTGAATGTAGAACACAATAGGATTGATTCTCTGCAGCTGATCTTCAATTACCGTAACTTAAGATTCAGAACTAGGTCTGAACCCTTCTTCACAGCCTGGTTCCAACGGCTGTCTTCTTGGAAGGAGCTCTCTCTCTCCAACTACTTAGATCTTCACTTGATTCTTCAATGAATAGCTAGATCTTCTTCTTTGATTGTTGATCTCTTGTTGTAAATCTCAATCTCTTGATCATCTCTTTCTGTTGACAGTATAAGCCTTTATATAGGCCTTCTTCATGGTAACCGGCTGATCCGGTTCCTAACAGCTTTCTGACAACTCTGACAATTGCAGTAGACCGGCTGGATTGGCAGCTGTCAAGTCATTCAGTCAGTTCTTGAAATATCTGTAACTGTCTGAAAGTGTCGAGACAATCTGTCTTTAAGTGTCAACACTTATAGACCAAGTGTCGACACAATTTGACTAATAGTCGACACTAGCCTTCAAGGTGTCGACACAACTCCTTGTTCTTCAGTACTTTGTTGAATTCTTATGAGTGTCGACACAACTCCTTTGTGTCGACGCATCTTCTTGTGTTGAACTTGTTCAGTGTCGACACTTCTTCTTGGTGTCGATACATGCCTTCTGTGTTGATACTTGCTGAGTGTCGACACTTCTCCTTGTGTCGACACATTCTTCTTATGTTGAGACTTTTGCTGAGTGTCGACACATCTCCTTTGTGTCGACACTTGTACTTAGAATTTTGTTGAACTTTGCTAAGTGTCGACACAGCTTCCAAGTGTCGACACTTTCTGCATGTATTGAGTCTTCTGCTGTGTGTCGACACTTCTTCTATATGTCGACACATTCTTCATGTGCTGAGTCTTCTGCTGTGTGTCGACACATACTTTATTATGTCGACACTTTTACTTAGACTCTGCTGACTTTTGCTGAGTGTCGACACAGCCTCCAAGTGTCGACACTTTCTGATGTAGACACAGTTCCTCTGGGTGTCGACACTGCTTTTAAGTGTCGACACTGCTTCACTGGACTTCTCTTCAGTGTCGACACAACCAGTAGTGTCGACACAACCAGTATGTGTCGACACTTTCTGTCTGGTGTCAACTCTGCATCCCTGGCGTCGACACAATTACTCCAAGTGTCGACACTGCTTGTCTGGGTGTCGACACAAGTACTCCAAGTGTCGACACTGCTTCTCTGGGTGTCGACACAAGTCTTCTTAAGTGTCGACACTTTTCTTCTGGGTGTCGACACATGGACTTAAAAACTTTTCATCTTTCCCTGCAAATACTTAACCTGCACAACTAAACTCAAAATACATCAAATACATTTTGATGTATACCATTGAGTAGGGTGAGGCTTCTTCAAATCAGGTACATTTAAACCAATGTACCCAACACAGTGGATGTTCCAGGCACATGACTGGAACAAGAATGATGTTGAAGGATTACACTCCTATAGAGAATGGACCCAAAGTGATCTTTGGTGGATCTGAAAAATGGGTTATCAAAGGGTTTGGTAACATTTCCAATAGCTCAATCACTCTCACCCAAGTGGCTTACGTGAAAGGTCTTAAACATAACCTAATAAGCATAAGCCAAATAAGTGATCTTGGTTATGACACTTCTTTTATTAAGAATGGTGTCAGATTAGAAGGACAAGTGATCAAAAGGTCATCTTGTCAGGTTATAGAAAAGGAAATGTTTATTGTCTAAGTTTTGTGAGTGAGAATATAGATTCTCCTATTTATCTTGTTATAGATGAGAAAGCTTCTCATTGTGTCAAATGACACAAGAGGCTAGCTCATCTCAACTATAAGACTATAGGTCAACTCTTTAGTAAAGAGTTATTGAGAAATGGACCTCAGGTCAAATGCATCAAGGAGGGTGTGTGTTCAGCTTGTCAAAAAGGCAAACAGACTAAGACTTCCTTCCATAGTCTTGATACTAAAGACTCAGTGAGGTGTTTGTACCTCCTGCATATGGATCTATTTAGTCCTATGCCAGTTCATAGTGTAGGTAGGAAAGTCTACATATTTGTGGTTGTGGATGACTATTCTAGATTTACATGAGTTTTCTTCCTGAGGCAGAAATCTGAAACCCCTACTGTCTTCCACAATTTTATTAGGCAAATTCAGAATGAACTTAACAGTTCTGTGGTCAAAATCAGAAGTGACCATGTGACTGAATTTTAGTCTGAATGCATGACAAGATTTTATGAAGAACTAGGGATTCATCAAGAGTTCTCCTCACCAAGAACTCCTCAGCAGAATGGTATTGCTGAAAGAAAGAATATGACTCTTATTGAGGCTGGTAGAACACTACTAAGTGACACTTCTCTCCCAGAATATTTCTGGGCTGAACACTGCATGTCATGTTCTCAATAGAGAATCCATCACTAAAAGCCACAAAAAGACACCCTATGAGATTATGAAAGGCAGAAAACCAAACATATCCTATTTTAGGGTCTTTGGTAGCAAGTGTTTTGTTCTTAGTAATGACAAGCACTATTTAACAAAGTTTGCTGTCAAATCCCAAGAAGGGATATTTGTTGGGTACAGCAACAGCAGTAGGACATACAGAGTCTACAACTTGACTACTCAAGTTGTAGAAGAGTCTGTACATATAGTTTTTGATGAAACTAAACTAATAAACTGTGAGCTGTCTAGTATTTCTTGTAACTCTACAGGTTTGAAGGAAAAGATGGACAAGCTAACCATTAGTGAAGACCAACCTGCAAGGCAAGATGAAGAAAATGATGGATACTGTCAAGGGGGAGTACAAGACTCACAAGCTGATGATGAAGAAAATGTAGTACAACTTGATGGGGAAACTGAAGGAAATCAAGGTGTAGATAGATTGCCTCCAGTAATAAGACATCTAAAGGATCATCCAGCACACCAAATTATTAGTGATCCAAGTCATGGTGTTCAGACAAGGAGCAAGAACATGAACACAGTCCTTTGCTCAAGTTTCCTGTCCCAGATGGAACCCAAGAAATTTGAAGAAGCCATACAAGACCCAAATTGGATTGATGTCATGCGGGAAGAGCTGAATCAATTCAGAAGATGTAAAGTCTGGAAACTGGTTCCTAAAACAAAGAATCACAATGTCATAGGGACTAAGTGGATCTACAGGAACAAGTTAGATGAAAATGATATCATAGTCAAGAATAAAGCAAGACTGATAGCAAAAGGCTACAGGCAGGAAGAAGGAATAGACTTTGACCAGACATTTGCCCCAATGACAAGGTTGGAAGTAATAAGGCTGTTCCTTGCCTTTGCAGCTTATCAAGGGTTCAAAGTTTTTCAGATGGATGTAAAGTCGGCATTTCTGAATGGTAACTTAAAAGAGGAAGTCTATGTTGAACAACCCTCAGGTTTTGTAGATCCTCTCTATCCTAATTATGTGTATAGGCTTAAGAAAGCACTATATGGTTTGAAACAAGCCCCTAGGGCTTCGTATGAAACATTGTCTACATTCCTTATTGAGGACAAATTCTCAAGGGGGAAAATAGACAAAACTCTATTCCTTAGGGAATCTAAAGGCAAGATGATCCTAGTCCAGATATATGTTGATGACATTATCTTTGGATCAACAGAAAACAACCTTTGTAGAAAGTTTGCCAAACTTATGCAAGGAAGTTTAAGATGAGCAGTATGAGTGAGTTGAAATTCTTCTTGGAAATCCAAGTTAGGCAGACTGATGATGGCTTATCCATATCCCAGTCTAAGTTCACCAAGGAGTTGATTAAGAAATATGGTATGTAGTCAGTCTCCACCATGAGAACTCCAATGGGGTCAAGTATGCCTATATGCAAAGATGATGCAGGAAACCTGTAGATGAGTCTTTGTATAGAGGGATAATTGACTCTCTTTTATACTTAACTGCTAGTAAACCAGACATCATGTATGCTACATGTGTCTGTGCTAGGTATCAAGCCTGCCCTAAAGAATCTCATTATACTACAGTCAAAAGAATTTTGAAATATCTTAAGGGAACACTAAATCTTGGCCTTTGGTACCCTAAGAATAGAGATTTTCTACTAACTGGGTATTCAGATGCAGACTTTGCAGTATGCAAAGAAGACAGGAAAAGTACAACTGACACATGTCTGTTTTTAGGTGGAAGATTGGTATCATGGAGCAGCAAAAAGCAGACAAGTGTGGCTATTTCCACTACTGAGTCTGAATATGTTGCTGCAGGCAGTTGTTGTGCTCAGCTATTATGGATTCAACATCAACATGAAGATTATGGAATCCAGGTAAGTAGAACTCCATTATTTTGTGATTCTACTAGTGTCATTTCTATTGCTAGAAATCTTGTTTCTCATAGCAGAACTAAGCACATAGAAATAAGATTTCATTTCCTTAGAGATCATGTAGAAAAGGAAGATATAAGTTTAGAATTTGTCAATACTAATTTTCAAATTGATGACATGTTCACCAAACCACTGGATGAAACTAAATTCAATTATTTTAAAATTGAATTAGGCATGTTGAACTTAGAATAATAATGATAAATTTAACCAAGTAAATTTGTGTTGACACATAAAGACATGTGTGTCGACACTTAAAGACAAAGGTGTCGACACTTAGTAGATGGTGTCGGCACATAAGAAAAATTTTGTCGACACATCCAGAAGATTGTGTCGACACATAGCTATCCTGACACTTAAATGTTGATGTCGACACATACAGTCGTCTGTGTCGACACATAGAGATTAGTGTAAGCTCTTAAGATTATTTGTGTCGACACATCGCAATTGGTGTCGACACATAGTATAGTAATTCCCTGTCGAGACTTTAGTAGTCCGTGTCGACAAAATCCCACCAGTGTCGACACAATAGGTTTATTTCAACCCGCTTGTTGACCTTCCTTGATTAGAAACATATAAATAGGTGGAAGTAAAACCCTGTCTACTATAAAGATTACAGGGGGAGCAGGCTAAGACCCCCTGTCTATAAATTGGTGGAAGTAAAACCCAATCTGGGTAGAATCCTAAGTTTATATCTGGCTGAGAATACTATCATGATGGGATAGAGTTCTGACCAAAGATGTTTCTACCCCTCAGAAACAATCACAGCAGATTCAAAAAAAGAAGAAAACAGCTTTTAAGACCACAGAATCTTCCAGTGATTCAGAAGAAATTGTTGTTTTTAGCTCAGATGAAGAAGGAGCTGAAAGGACTAACAAATCTCCTGCTCAAGCAACTGAGACTGATAGTCAGGTGCAGGGGGAGCAGATTCCTGCAATCAACATCCAACTGGCTCAAGTCTAGGAAGAGCTTAATCAAAGGGGAGCCAATGAGCTTTCTCTAGTTTCAGCTAAACAAGAGGCATTACCCTCAGTGGGAGCTCATGAGCAACAGCCACCTGTCCACACAGGTGCACTGGACAGTGAAGCAGCTACATAATCTATACTTGAGATTAACCAAGACAATGTCCCTGAGGATGTCATTACCAGGGAATAAACTTTGGAATTTGAAGGAGAACCTTATGCTAAAGAGACAGTTATACCTCTAGTACAAATGCAACAAGAAGTTACTTTAGAAGAACTTTTTCCTGATTTATTAGATGCAAGGACTGAGGGGGAGCTGCTAAGGACTGAGCAGGAGATGCCCATTATAGCATCTAGTCCAAAAGATACAGTGGACATAGCAAGCTCATCTGGATACAGTGGATACATAAAAAAGGAAATGACAGATTGTTTTCAAAAGGGAGGACATGCTGCTGTCTACCTGGCTAAACAACAACAAGAGGACAACACTCAAATAGATGATATAGCAGTGAAACAAGGCAATGTTTTGGAAAATCAAATAAGAATGAATGACAATCTAACAGAATCCCACAATGTTATTGTCACAGAACTTAAGATTACAACAACTACTTTCACTGCAAACTTTGCTAAAGAAAAGACTGAGTTTGATAAACAACTCAAAGCAAATTTGACTGATGTTAGCACTACTATCCAAGCTTCCCAAAAGGTAATTGTTGATCAGCTGCTGAAGTTCAGATCATTCTACAAAGAAGGAACAACTTATCTAGCTAATCAGATAAGGTTTCAAAAGGATGATCTAAGAGACCATGTTGAACGAGAAGTCATAAAGGGGAGAGAGTGTTAGTCAATGCAGGCTCAGAACATGCAAAATGGATACTAATGCTATTCGAGCAACTCTTGGTACTCTTGGTTATCCATCCCTTTGTGATGATGACAATACTGCTGAGTCAGACATTCAACCTGCTGTCAATAAAGGGGTTCAGCAGGAAGTGGCTGAAGAACTCAAGAAAAAGGATCTTAAAGGAAAGAAGCTAGCTGAAGACACTAAAGCTAATGTACAAGCAAGGATTCAGTCTAGCAAAGACATTATCATCAATGAGCCTAATCAGTCCTAGAATAGATTGACTAGATTTTATAACCATGTAATCTTGTGTTTTAAAATCTATGTAATCTGTTGTTCAAAAACTTCTTGTACTTCAACAAAACTTTGATTCATGTTCACTATATTTTATCATATTTTATGATAATATAATATGCTGGTTTTGTTTATGTGTTACCCTGTCAAATAATATTTTTATACATCATATTATGTGTTTTATTATAAAGTGATGTATATCATTGACTAAGTGTTATGACTTCTCCAAATAGAGGGAGATTGTTGGGTACATTGGAAAATGTGTACCAGATTTGGAGAAGTCTCACCTAACTCAATGATATTCATTAAGGTGTATTTAATATTGTGTTGAGTTTGAATGTGCAGGTTAAGGAAATGCAGAAAAAGTTTCTAAGTACAAGTGTCGACACTTGAGAAGAATTGTGTCGACACATGAGAAAGGCTGTTTCGACACCAGGAGCCAGATTGTGTCGACACATAGAACTTGTGTCGACACACAAAAAATCTGTCGACAACAACTGTGTCGACACCAGGAGCCAGACTGTGTCGACACACAAAAAATCTGTCGACAACAACTTTGTCGACAAGAAGGACTTGTGTCGACACATTCCAGAATTCTGTAGATAACACTTATGTCGACACACAGGAATTGTGTCGACACACTCCAGAATTCTATCGACATCAACTTTATCGATACTAGAAGTTGTTGTGTTGACACACAGGACTTGTGTCGACACATTCCACAGAAGCTGTGTCAAGAAGATATAGAAGGGCTGTGTCAACATTGTGAAAGCTGTGTCGACATCATCAAGAGTTGTGTCGACACATGGACTATTTGTGTCGACACATCTGAAGTATTATCTCGACACTTTGTTGCTGAGATAAAGTACAATGAAGTGACTGGAGACTTGACAGCTGTCATGACCAACAAAGTTGTTGCATCTGTCAGAGCTGTCAGAAGGCCGTTATGAACCGGATCAGCCGGTAACCTCGGATGAAGCCTATATAAAGACATGTTCTATCATCAGATAGAAGAATCCAAGGAAGAACAAGAAGAGACAACCAACAACTAAGAGGAAGAAGAGAAGTCTTCATCCAGAAATCAACAAGTCTCTAAGGGCAGATCCTGAACAAATCTACAAGAAGAATTCAGAGCCACATCTGAATAGAAGAAGGAAGCTGATTGAAGATCATCTCCAAGAAGATCAACCTTACTTTGTTCAAATTCAAGAACCTTTGAAGAAGCTAAGACAGGTTGGATCTAAAGCTGTCAGATCTATCAAGAACTGACCAAGAAACCTTCAACCCTTTCTCTCTCTACCTGGGTGAAGGTTCTATTTGTTTGTTAATCAATTTTACTGTAGGATCTTTTATAGATCTGAGTGTAGGAGAGTTATCTCTCTGAGTTGTAAGCCTAAATCTATAAAGGCTGAGGTAGCGCTGAGTGCCTGAGGTAGGGGATTAATTTCTCTGAGTTGTAGGCCTGTTGAAGAGGCTGAGGTAGGGCTGAGTGCCTGAGGTAGGAGATTAATTTCTCTGATTTGTAGGCCTGTTGAAGAGGCTGAGGTAGGGCTTGATTGCCTAAGTTATAGGAGTGTGGACTCACCCCAAAGGTAGGATTCTCTGGGAGGATCTGAGCTATAGGACTTGCTGAAGTTTGAGTTGTAGGAACCATTCTGGGTTCTGAGTTGTAAGATCTGAGGATCTGAGCTGTAGGACTTGCTGAAGTCTGAGTTTTAGGAACCATTCTGGGTTCTGAGTTGTAAGATCTGAGGATCTGAGAAGAAAGAAGGGAGTTAGGCCGAATCTAGTACACTGCTAGATAGTCGAAGGGGGAAAGTGGATGTACCCATAACTTGGGGAACCACTATAAAACTGTGTGTATTCTGTGTTGCTTGTTTAAATCTGTGCTGTGATAAATATTGTATAAGTGATCTAACAGTGATATAATCTTTATCTGCCTAAGTAAAAAAGAATTGTACATATTCACCCCCTAGGTGTTTTAGGTATCTTGAAACCAATTCTTTCAGCCAAGCTCGACGAAAAAGACCCGAGCTCGATGAAAAGGTGTGAGCTTGATGAAAAGTCGTGAGCTCGATGAAATGGCGTGAGCTCGATGAAATGCGATGAACTGACCCTCAGCTCGACAAATAGCTTTGAGCTCGACGAAAAGCCCTGAGTTCGACTTTCGTCGAACGGCCCTGAGTTCGACTTTCGTCGAACGGCCAGAATTCGACTTTCGTCGAATGGCCAGAGTTCGACTTTCATCGAACGGCTAGAGTTCGACTTTCGTCGAATGGCCAGAGTTCGACTTTCGTCGAATGGACAGAGTTCGACTTTCGTCGAACAACCTTCGACGATCCTAGAATTTCGCCGAAGTGCTCTGGTTCCTCAAATTTGGGGTGTTACACTCAGGATCGACAAGCGAAGTATTTCAACGCTTGCCACAAAAACATGGAGTTCGCGATAGACGACTGGGTGTATCTAAAGATTAAGCCGTTCAAAGGCATTTCACGGATTCGCCGACTCAAGAAGTTTAGCCCGAGGTTTTTGTGGCAGTTCGAGGTCGTGGAACGTATTGGAGAAGCACCTTACCGATTGACATTATCCACAGAGCTGAGTTGATTACACGATGTCTTCCATGTCTCAGTTTTGAGGAAAGCCTTGATGGAGACGAGCGCTGTGGTCGAGTCGGCAGCGGTGCCGGTCGAAGAGGACTTAAGGACGGAATTCCATCCAGTTGGCATTGAGGACTCAGAAGTTCGGCAGTTACGGAACAAAGAGGTCAAAATCATGAAGGTGCGGTGGAATAACTGCGGGCGAGACGAGCTCTCTTGGGAGCATGAGCAAGCAACGCGAGAGGACTTCCTAGAAATTTTTGCTTCAAGTATGATTTTGGTTTGAGTGCATGCTAAATTTCGAGGATAAAATTCTTCTAAGGGGGGAGGAGTTGTAACACCCCAAATGTTTTCTAGAGCGTTAACCTCAGGAAGCTATCGCATGGCGATGGGTAGCTCTCGCCCGACGATAGCCTTATTTTGTCGAATCTAGGCGTTGAGTGGAAAGCATCGAGAGCGTTGAGTGCTAGCGCGCGACATTAGCTAGCTACCGCTCGGCGGTAGCTTGGCGTTGAGTGCGTTGAGTGGCTGGAGTTGAGTGGAGGCGTTGAGTGGTAAGTGTTGAGTGAGCTACCACGCAGCGTTAGTACTACCGTTGGCGTTAGTGCTGACTTATTTTCTATCCGAGTTCTCGGGAAGCTACCGGCCGACGGTAGCGCACGGGAGCAGTTCCGTCATTTGGCGTTTTAGCCGTCCGATTTCTCATAGGATTTGATCATATGGCTTAGGACACTCCATCCAAAGGGCATATATAGGACTGAAACATTCTAAACCCTCATTCTTCTCATTTGGAGTGGAAGTTAGAGTTTGTGTCTTAAAGTTTGGGGGAGAAAGAAGTACCTTCTCCGCCACTGACGAAGCTTCGGGGCTCTGATCGTTGATTCGAGGCCAAATCCGCGGAGAGGACTTGAAGGCGCGTATTTTCATCAGTGCAAATCTAGGTTTCTATGGCAAGGAAGAAGATTAGTAAGGTAACAACACTTCTCCTCTCGGTTTTTAGGATGCATGCATGACATCCATGTTCATTAATGTTTTCCTTCAAACATTTGTGCAACGGATCTCTCAAATGAGAGGGGTCCGAGTTGCCATGACCCAAGAGGAGCCACTAGATCGATTGTATTTGTTGATGCATGAAAACAACACCGCCTAGTTAACATGAAGGGGGTGTTCGATCTCACGGGCAAGGTGAAGAAGAGAATGAAGGTTGCAGGGATAGAGGAGAGGAGGAAGCTTCTAAGTGCTCGAGAGTGGAGTAAACGCTTGTCCGAGGGTTGCGGGGATAGAGGAGAGGTCTGCTGAGAGCAGCGGAGGAAGGCTGATTAGGAGACTAGGTTGATCAGGAGAGGAGGTTGATCAGGAGAGGAGGTTGATCAGGAGCTGTCGAGCAGACGGTTACTTGGACGGTTGTGCTTGTAGGTTGATGCCGAGGGAGATGAGCTGAGCTAAGAAGAAGAGAGAGGGGCTGCTAGCAGCGGCAACAACAGACTTCGCCCGCCGCGGCTTAAATGCCACTCTTGCGACGGGCTTTCCTTTGATTAATATCGAGTTATTACAACTTGTTAATATACCTTTACAAGAAAGTAATAAAGGGGTACAAAGAGAAAGCTGGCGGCTAAGGAAGGAGTGCCAAAAGAGGCCGTGCAGATTGATGAGCCAGTTCGGCAGGCCACGCGATTAAGGGAAAAACGGAGACCGTGCGGACTGGGAACTGAGGCCGGCAGGCCGCGCACGGCTAAGAGAAGAGAAGTGGCGGACTGGGAAAAAGAGTCTGCAGGGGTTGCTGGCTTGAGCTTGCTGTGGGCTGACTTCGAGCGTGAGCACCTTAGCGATGTTGAGTCCTCCCAAAATGAGAGGTATGGGGGTCTATTTATAGGCCCAAGGAGGTAACGGTTTCCGGTGACGTTACCCCCGGTGAGACGGTAACTGGAGCGAGAAGAGGAAGGAGTCCTTCGAGTCCGCCACAAGCCGCACGGACTTGAACTTGCTTCTGGAGCTGGTGCTGCTGATGGCGAACTGGGAGACTGAGTGGCGGACTGCGAGGAGAGTCCGCGGAGTCCGTTGCTGCTGAGCTGAGATTGTCCGCCTGCTGCTGGGGTTGCGGATGCTGGAGGCTAAGTGGCGGACTGCGTGGGGAATCCGCGGAGTCCGCCGCTGCTGAACTAGGCACACGCTAAGGGTGCGAGCTGAGGAGTGCCCGCTGATCCGTTAAGTCAGCACGAGGCTATGCGGTCTGGGACTACCACGAGGAGGTTCTGCTGCCTGGCGGACTGCGAGGAGAATCCGCGGAGTCCGCTACAACTGATTGAGCCCGCGCCAAGACTGTGCGGGCTTAGGAGGTTGGCCCTTGCTGCTGGAGAGAAGCAGGTGCTGGAGATGAGGAACGGTGGGCTGCATAGTGAGTCTGCTGAGTCCGCGAAGTCCGCCTCTGCTGACGAGCTAAGTCCGCCGAAGATGAGGCCTGCTGTTGCTGAGGCTGGGGTTCATCAACGTAGGCGGACTGGAAGGTTTGACTGCACTTCGAGTCCGCCCAACTCGCGAGGAACTGGATGCTGCTGATCTTTGCGGGTAGTCGGCTGGAGCGTCCGCACTCCGCAGGCGGACTGAAGAAGCTGGATACCCACATTGTTGGGTGACAAGGGCTGAGCGAACCGTCAGACTGATGAGGTAGGCCGCGCGTGTTGGCGAGGTGGAAGCTGAGGTAGCTAGCTGGCGGCCTGGGGCAGGTCGCCACCTTTGTTTGACGGTTTGAGCGGTCTGGTCTTCTTGAAGAGAGACCTGCAGGATCGGGCTGGAAGAGCCCAATTTCTGCAAAGGACGTGGTTTGTTGCCAACCTGGGCGGATTGGGATCCGAGTCCGGCAAAAGGGGCACCTGTTGAGATAGTTGCGATTAAGTTGACAAGGGGCGCAGTATACAGTGGCGGACTGAAGAGGCAGTCCATGGCCCCTGCTGACCAAAGAAACAACATGCGGCCTGGGCGGTCAGACCGCTGAGACCGCCCAAGCCGTGCAGCCTGAGCGGACAGAGAAAAACATGTCCGCCCATCCTAAGAAGTGACCTCCAGGAGGAACCTAGAGCAGGCCGCGACTAGCGAGCTGACTGCCTTGGGAAGGATCGCCGATTTCGGGGTTAACATAATCCCCGCACGTTTTTAAGTTCAGAAGAGAACTTCGAAAAAGTTGGAGACCCATGAAAATCATGATCCACCCCAAAGGAAAGGAAGGGGGCAAGGATATATAGAACCTGATGTCTCTCCTTAGGAGTTTGGTGTTGCCTGTCTTTTTCCTGCAAGAGGAAAATTAATGTAGGCATGTATGGGTGGTACATCTTGTGTGTACCTGGGTTTGCCTTTACAAAACGAAGAAGATATGTCTTCCGCTGAGTTCTGCAAAATGAAGGTGAGAGGAAAACATAGGAACATAATAACTCGCAAGTACCTGGTGGAGGCTTGCAAGCTCCTGTTATCCTCTACAAAAGGAAGAGTGAGGAGTATACAAGGAAAAAAATGAGTTGCAAGTACCTGAAAGGAACTTGCAAGTCTTTGCTGGTTTCTACAAAAGAGAAGTTAGAAGCAAATATGAGAGTAAAGAAAAAGCCGCAAATACCTGAAGGCAACTTGCAGGTATCTGCTGGTCTCTGCAAAAGAAGAGTTAGAAGTAGACACAGTATATGAAAGTAACTTGCAAGTACCTGTGAAAAACTCGCAAGTATCTGCTGATCTCTGCAAAATGAGAGTTAGAAGCAGAGATGATATATGGAAGTAGCTTGTAAGTACCTATAAAGAAACTTGTCAGTGTCTGCTGATCTCTGCAAAATGAGAGTTAGAAGCAGACAAAATATGTGAAAGTAGCTTGGAAGTACCTGTGAAGAAACTTACAAGTGTCTGCTGATCTCTGCAAGAAAAGAGTTAGGAGCAGACAAAATATATAAATGTTGCAAGTACCTGTTAAGAGACTTGCAAGTGTCTGCTGATCTCTGCAAGAAAAGAGTTAGGAGCAGACAAAACATGTGAAAGTTGCAAGTACATGTGAAGAGACTTGCAAGCATCTGTTGTTCTCTGTAAAATGAGAGTTAGAAGCAGATATAGTATATAAAGACTAAGCTGCAAGTACATGGATATGACTTGCAGGTGTCTGCTAACCACTGTAAAGATAAGAGTGAGCAGCAGACATAAAATAATGAGCTAAGCTGCAAGTACCTGAGATGAGCCTTGCAGATGCTAACTGTTGATGAGATAAGATCGATATGATCATATAACAGAGGAAATGCCTGATACAATCTGCTGATAATTGAAGGAAGATCAAACCAGAGTAGTGATCTTCTTGCTATATTAGAGATGTCTTCAGCATGAAGTCCAGATCAACAAGTCGAGTGTTGACTGCTGATATGCTAGGATATATATGATCACATTAGCAAAGAAAGAGCTTGACGAATTCTGTCAGTCTGGACTAGATTCCAATAGTATTGCTTGATGATCAAAGAGAGTTAGATTCCATAATCAATGTTTGATGCCATTAGCGTTTGATAAGAGTAATAAAGAGCTTTGTGAATCATCATCTGATAGAGCTTAAGCAAGCATTGAATAAAAGATGAGAGTAATGGAGCTTATACAAGTAGAGAGCTTGTAAGTCATCATTTGATAGAGCTTTGAGCAAGCAATACATATAGGATGAGCATAAGTAAAATGAATGTTGCAAATCCTTTTTGTAGGTCTGATTAACATGTTCACCTGTGAAAGAGGCAGCTGATAACAAAGAGGACTAGCTATACTCCCTTGACAGAGCACAAAAGGGAGACATGCGCAAAAATCCTAAGAAGGAAGCGGCAGATGCACTGCTCTCTTGCGTCAGGTACAATCATCACTGATCCATGAGACTAGTTATGCCAAGTGGCCTAAAGCATTGCTTGTCTGTGGAAAGATCAGTGGAATTATGGGATCCCGAGAAGGCATGGATCGAGAGTACCATATAGTGTTTGGACATCACAGTCATGAGATGATCAAAGAGACAAGGCTACGCTTGGTCGTCATTGCTTGTCAAGCAAAGATCACCATAACTGTAATGTATCCTTTGCGAAGCACAACAGAGCTAATACATGGGGCTCCCCTAGCACACACTATGTTTTAGATGCCGGCTAGGATCCGAAGTCTGAAGCCCAACATCGTATATTGAACGGCTCCCACTGCACATATGTGTACTCCCCACTGTATGTGGTCGTAGCGGTTGTGCCAGAGAACAATCTACGGAGGGAGCCATCAAGACTTGGCGATATCTCATTGGTGTAGTGATCTCTTTGGCAAAGAGAAAAGTGGAGGAAGAAGCATTACAAAAAGGGAACTATGTCATTCTGAGAACCCTGAGGTAAACTTTATTGAAAAGCATGAAGGAGCACTTAGAAGTGCTTTGTAAAGAAAATGTTTGAAAGAGTAAGAGTAAGAGTGACCAGTCACAGTTAAGAAAAAACGTTGAAGAACTATGAAGTCCTTTGTCAGCTTAGAATAGTCTTCCAAGCGCGCCCTCGTCATCGGCATCGAAGGTTTCAATGGCTTTGCGAACAACGAGTAGAAGGGAATCGTCGACTAGGCTCACCCCTCTTGAGCTGCAAGGAATGTCTGCAACTTCTTTGCCCTTTGAGGTTGCTGGATCAGGGCGATCTTCTTTGGGAAACAGGTCACGCATATTACCCTGCCGGAGCATCCTTTGCACCAGTTGGCGGAATGCTCGGCAGTTCTCAGTCAGGTGGCCTGACTCTTTGTGGAATTCACAATATGGTTCTGAGTCTCTTAATCTTTGATCAGCTGGTCGGTAAGGATTTTTGCAGTTGGCCTTATCTTTCATGATTTGGCTCACTTCTTGCATGGCTTCATCTAGTTCGGACTCATGCAAGTCATCGTCTTGCTGATGGTAAACTGCAGCTGTTTGTGAAGACGGGACTGGTGGTAGTATCGACTGATCTTGAGCATGATCACGGCTCGGGAAAGGGTATCGATAGCGCTGAAACCTTCTTCCCTTCCTTGAGTGAGTTGGGAAATCATTGCGAGGAGACATCGAAGGCAGCTTATGAGAAGGATCTTCCTCTGATATAAGCTTGGAGACGAAGCCTGGGTTGCTCTTTTCGCCTCGGATGTATGAGTTGGCTAGAGCAATCAACTCTTGGTACGTTCTTGGTGCACGGACATTGGCTTCAAACTTGAGCGGCCCTTCACGAAGACCATGGATAAGAGCCACTCGATACATTTCTTGGTCAACAATCTCGATGTCCAAGATTTCTCTCTAGAATCGATCAACGAACTGAGACCAAGTTTCATTCTCACGCTTCTTGATCTCAAAGAGGGCTTCTGGACCGCCCTTTCTCTTAGTTGAAGTAGAGAATCTAAGCAATAACTCCCTTCGCAGATCAGCAAAGGAAGTGATGGAGTGAGGGCGAAGACCATAGAACCAGTCCCTCACTTGCCCATCAAAGGTTGTGACAAGGAGCTTGCACTTAGTTGCATCTGAAAGAGTTTTGAGAGCAATGGCTGATTCGAAAGCTTGAAAATGCTTCATTGGATCAGTCTCTCCAGTGTAGATTGGTAACTGGGGCGCTCTAAAGTTTGCTGGAGTAGGTTCGTGACGAACATTCTTTGAAAAGGGCGATGACTCTTCTAGTTCTCCTACATCATAAGGATAAAAGAGAGCATAAGCTGCAGCTGCAAAAGAAGCAGGAGGATAAAAGGGAAAAGTTGTTGCAGGAGCAAAGACAGGAGTTGAAGGGTAAGGATGACTTCCCTGAAAGTTGAGAAATCTAGCAGGACTTCCTCGGGCTACTTCCCGGAAGAAGCTTTATCGAGCTGCAAACTCTTCATCTTGAGGTCGCAAAGGGGCTGCAGGCCCTTGTGGGAAGGTTGCTGTATAAGGAGGATAGACTGGCGGGCAAGCTGGAGGATAAGCTTGTTGCTTCTCTAATGTTGGGGTTGGATTGATCGGAGCAGCTGGAGCTGCTGCAGGTTGCATCTGCAACTGGTGGGTGATTGTAGCAAGAATTTGGTTGATAGCTTGGAACTGCTGAGCATTCTCACGGCGCGATTGCTCAAAGGTCTCCCAGAGAGGATCCTCTCTGGGACTTGATTGAGCAAGGTTCTCGGCTGAGTGAAGATCTGACATGCTAACTGTCGATGTTCACCGTCTGTTTGGATCTGAAGTCCGCGTGTTAACTGTTGATGCACAAAAATGACACCGCCTAGTTAACACGGAGGGGGTGTTAGATCTCACGGGCAAGGTGAAGAAGAGGATGAAGGTTGCGGGGATAGAGGAGAGGATGAAGCTTCTGAGTGCTCGAGAGTAGAGCAAACGCTTGTCCGAGGGTTGCAGGTATAGAGGAGAGGTTTGCTGAGAGCAGCGGAGGAAGGCTGATTAGGAGAGGAGGTTGATCAGTAGAGGAGGTTGATCATGAGAGGAGGTTGATCAGGAGCTGTCGAGCAGATGGTTACTTGGACGGTTGTGCTTGCAGGTTGATGCCGAGGGAGCTGAGCTGAGCTAAGAAGAAGAGAGAGGGGCCGCTAGCAGCGGCAACAACAGACTTTGCCCGCCGCGGCTTAAATGGCATAATTGCGACGAGCTTTCCTTTGATTAATATCGAGTTATTACAGCTTGCTAATACACCTTTACAAGAAAGTAATAAAGGGGTACAAAGAGGAAGCTGGCGGCTAAGGAAGGAGTGCCAGAAGAGGCCGCACGAACTAAGGAGCCAGGTCGGCAGGCCGCGCATTTAAGGAAAAAAGGGAGACCGCGCGGACTTGGAACTGAGGCCGGCAGGCCGCACGCGGCTAAGAGAAGAGAAACAGCGGAGTGGGAAAAGGAGTCCGCAGGGGTTGCTGGCTTGAGCTTGTTGTGGGCTGACTTCGAGCGTGAGCACCTTGGCGATGTTGAGTCCTCCCAAAATGAGAGGTATGGGGGTCTATTTATAGGCCCGAGGAGGTAACAGTTTCCGGTGACGTTACCCCCGGTGAGACGGTTACTGGAGCTAGAAGAGGAAGGAGTCCGCCGAGTCCGCAACAAGCCGTGCGGACTGGAACTTACTTCTAGAGCTGGTGCTGCTGATGGCGAACTGGGATACTGAGTGGCGGACTGCGAGGAGAGTTCGCGGAGTCCGCTGCTGCTGAGCTAAGATTGTCCGCCTGCTGCTGGGCTGGCGGATGCTGGAGGCTAAGTGACGGACTGCGAGGGGAATCCGCAAAGTCCGCCACTGCTGAACTGGGCACGCTCTAAGGGTGCGAGATGAGGAGTGCCTGCTGAGTCCGCTGAGTCTGCACGACGATATGCGGTCTGGGACTGCCTTGAGGAGGTTTTGCTGCCTGGCGAACTGCGAGGAGAATCCGCGGAGTCCGCCATAACTGATTGAGCCCGTGCCAAGACTGTGCGGGCTGAGGAGGTTGGCCCTTACTGCCGGAGAGAAGCGGGTGCTGGAGATGAGGAACGACGAGCTACATAGCGAGTCTGCTGAGTCCGCGAAGTCCGCCTCTACTGACGAGCTGAGTCCGCCGAAGATGAGGCCTACTATTGCTGAGACTGGGGTTCATCAACGTAGGCAGACTGGAAGGCTTGACTGCACTTCGAGTCCGCCCAGCTCGCGAGGAACTGGATGTTGCTGATCTTTGCGGGTAGCCGGTTGGAGCGTCCGCACTCCGCAGGCGGACTGAAGAAGCTGGCTGCCCACGCTGCTGGGTGACAAGGGCTGAGTGACCTGCCGGACTGACAAGGCAGGCCGCGCGTGTTGGCGAGGTGGAAGCTGAGGTAGCTGGCTGGCGGCATGGGGGCAGGTCGTCACCTTTGCTTGGCAGTTTGAGCGGTCTGTTCTTCTTGAAGAGCGACCTGCAGGAGCGGGCTGGAAGAGCATAATTTCTGCAAAGGACGCGGCTTATTTCCGACCTGGGGGGATTGGGATCCGAGTCCGGCAAAAGGGGCACCTGTTAAGACAGTTGCAGTTAAGCTGACAAGGGGCGCAGTCTGCAGGGGCGGACTGAAGAGGAAGTCCGCGGCCCCTGCTGACCAAAGAAACAACGCGCGGCCTGGGCGGTCAGACTGCTGAGACCGCCCAAGCCGTGCGGCCTGAGCGGACAGAGAAAAACCTGTCCGCCCATCCTAAGAAGCGACCTCCAGGAGGAACCTGGAGCAGGCCGCGACTAGCGAGCTGGCTGCCTTGGGAAGGATCGCCGATTTTTGGGTTAACAGTATTCGTCCCCGACATGATATTGTAGTAGAAATCTGCTCTGTTAGTGGATTAGGCATTGTGGGTGAAGCCGAAGTCATGACCGTTAGTCCGACTAGTGATGTTGCATAACGAGACTAAGGATTGCACTAGAAATCCATTTGCTGCAAGATGCCGTTTGTGACGATTATTCCCCCTTGATTTCGTGTGAGAACGAATGGTGGATTAGGGCGGGAAAGGCTTTTGATTGTGATGTGCTAATGTGTGGCTTTGTCTCTGTGGTCGGTTGGCTAGCCCGTGACGTGCAAGTCATGTATGGAGAGTGTCCCAGCGAGACAAGTTCCTTTCTGTGAAACTGACGAGAACGCCAAGCTTTGGATAAGCATGGGCACTGTAGCCCACGAGCGGGCAGGGTCTAGCAAGGGTTTTTAGCATCAGTTTGTTTGTGTGACGGAATCCTGATGTGAGGAGTCAGTGTTTGCAGACAAGCTCGGATTTTGACACCCACGAGCGGGTGGGGCCTAGGAAAGAGTTCCGTGTGGCGGCTTGTATGCCATTTGGGGAAAATGGAAGTACCCATGTGTTTGTTGCTTGAACGTCAAAGGGGAAATTGGAAGTACCCGATTGTTGATGTGTGATGATGTGTTAGATTCATTCGCTATATGGTGCCTTAGGTGAAGCCCAGGTTTGCATACATGCTGCATTGTAGGCCCTTTTACTATATGCTCAACGTAGAAACATGTTTGTTGTATGAGACATCCAAACCTATTTTCCTGCTTTTTATGTTCATGTATATTTGCATACGAAGTGCTGACCTGCAGGGTGATGAAGTGCCTTGGGGTCCGCTAGGGACAGCCGTGAGGAGATGTGCTGTAACACCCCGAAACTCAAAAGAGCGATGGGTGGCATTTTGAGCCAAGTTTGGAACTTGGTAGGGGTCACACGGCCTGGGACACGGGCGTGTCCTAGGGGCGTATCGTGCTTGGGTCGACGATCTGGCCGAGAGGTCGACAAATTTGGAGTCGACGATCGTCGAGCAGCGAACACGGCCTGAGACACGGGCGTGTCCCAGGCCATGTCCTTCACGGGGTGATGGCCGTGCCGTGTAATGGGAGACACACGGTGTTAGCGCACGGGTGTGTATGGGTAGACACGGGCGTGTCAAATATGACACGGGCGTGTCGAGGACCCGTGTCCCTTGCGGGACGATTTTGTTCCTGTGTCGATGGAGGAACACGCCTGTCAACACGGGCGTGTACTGGATGACACGGGCATGTCGAGCCTGACACGGGCATGTCGAGAGCCCGTGTTCTTTTCGGTACACGTCAGTTTCGACGATGAATGGGGAACACGGCATTGGACACGGGCGTATCACAAGCCGTGTTCGGCCCAGGTTTTGGATTATAAGTCCGAATCGTGGCCATCTGTTTCCTTATTCTGGGATCTAATGGCTTGGGGCTGTTCCTGCTTGGTTATACCCGGGTATAGGGTTTTGAAGCCTTCATTTCTTTCAACCAATCTCTTTCTAAAGTTCTAGAGAGATGGGAGAGCAAGGAAGAAGAAGGAAGGGAGATCCGGCCACCGGCGGAGCTTTGGAGCCCCAAATCGCGAGCCGACTTCGGATCTACGGAGTCGAGGACATTGCGGTGCTTTTCATCCGCATAGATTTCCATGGCACCAAAGAGGAATGCTAGGGTAACGATTCTCATCCTAGGACATGTGAAGTCCTCTTTTCTTTACATAGGAAGCCCGCTCTCGCGAGTTTGCGGTGAGTTCGAGGCGTTCCTTCGGGTAGACATGAATAGTCCCCGTTGTTTAGCATGTATAGTCCGTAATCGAGAAACAGACATATGCATGATGTGTGAAGCCTACCCGGACAAGTTGGTCTGGATCGGTGATGTTGCATTGCATGAATGGCCGGAGAAGACTCCGTGCGGATGTTTGTTTTTCGGGTTTTCTACGCAGTAGATTGCAACATGGAGCCTTGGGGACTAACTACAAGGTGCACCCAGAAAACTGGGCAGATGCATGGTTCTGCCGTCTTGCTGGCCCGGGAGCCAACTTACACATAACTGGGTCATGTAATATTGCGTATTCGATACTCGGGCTTCGGGGAAACTTAACCTGTGCCGATGATTTCAATTGTCGTGGCAAGGTGAGCAACGGGTTGAGTGGAACCGTTCCTGCTCTATGCGGTTCGGTGTTAGAGGCCTACCGATGGAATAGAGGTCAGGTCTTAGGCTGTCGATGTTTTCAAGTGACGTGACTTCTGCCTGAAAGACTCTTTTGCTCATGAGAAATTGTCGTCCAAGGGGCGGTGGTGAGACAGCGGACTTTGACCGTGTTCACCGTGAATGTGCCCTGAGTGCATGGGGTGTGTGGCCGTGCGTGATTATGCCTGTGATGAAGTGTTTTTACACTATACTGCTGGGTTATGCTAACAAAGTGCAGGGAAGGAGAATCGCTGCCCCGAGTTTGGGGCGGGATCGTTATAATTTGGTCAGCATAGCTGACCGTTCCTTTTGTTTGCCACCGTGCGGTGGATTGTTGCTTGCAGGTGCTGCGGAGCCAAGTGGTAAATAGCGGGCAAAAGCCCTTATTGCTGAGCTGGCCCTCGAAGGCCTAATTTGATTGTTTACTTGTATTATTCATGTGTGACCGGCCTGCGTGCCGAGGTTTGGAAAACACTGTAATTTGAGTAAACTATTGTAAGGCCTTAAGACCATGTATTTGTGTATTGTACGTTCATTCCTTCGGGTTTTGTTTAGTAGACATTCATGCTGTTGGCAGGGTTCTTTATTTATTGCAACTCTTAAATTACTTCCGCTAGAATGTACTCTGTGTAGGACGTTGATTCTTAGTTGGATGGTTTCCATTGAGTAACCTTCCGGTCTGTCTGTGGTATATGACGTCGGGCCCCGACCGGACCTACTGTTATATGTTATGCGACGGATATGGAGTGTTACAATTTGGTATCAGAGTACTGGTTTCGGTCAACTTAAATGAATTGGTGGACGAATTCTTTTAAGGGGTGGTGAGCACATGTGTGTGCGTCATCGTTATAACATCAAAAGAACCCATGAATGTTCACTTAGGAATGAAAATACACGTGTTTGAGGAACCTCTGTGTTCCTATAATTGCTTTTTGCAATTTTGTTTGGTCGCTTAACAGTGTTTTGTACAACTATAGGTGACCAGAAGTGGTGCATGGCCGTCAGAACACCCGGTTTCTGAGGCTAGCAGCGCACCAAATAATGTGCCTGCAACACCTCCCTCTACTGAAACCATACGATTGGTGGTCGAAGCAGTGTTTGTCATGATCAACACGCAGCATGCAAGGCAAATACAGCAACCCGCTCCTACGATGGAGCAAGTACCGCTTCAAACGGATGAACCAAGAAGGGTGGAGCAGGTGGTTGTGGAGCCTTTGGTGCCTAGGAGAGCAACCAAAAGACAGCTCAAACATGTTATGGGATTTAATCCTCCAGTGTTCTCGGGGACGGGAACCCCATCCCAAGTTGAAGATTGGCTCACCCGAGTGAAGAGAGTCTTGACAACGACGGAAACAGAGGAGTGACAGATGAACACTATAGTTACATTCCTGTTGGACGGAGATACTAGGCTGTGGTGGGAAGGTTTGAAGCTGCATCACTTGAGGGAAACGACGCCATCTGGGTGGTCGTGGATCATTTGACGAAAGTGTCGCACTTCATTCCGCATAGGAAGGATGATTCCGTGGAGAAATTGGCAAAGTTATATATGGATAACATAGTATGGCTTCACGGTGTGCCCCGTAACATCGCAAGTGACAGAGATGGACGATTCACGTCCAATGATTGGAGGCTGGTGCAGCAGATGTTGTGAACAAAGTTGAGTTTCAGCACAGCCTTTCATCCGCAGACAGATGGTCAGACCGAGAGGGTCAATAGGACGATGGAAGACATGCATCACATGTGCGTTATGGATTTTGGGAAGCAGTGGTAAGATCACCTATGCTTGGTGGAATTCGCTTACAACAATAGCTATCAGGCGAGCATACAAATGGCGCCCTTCGAGGCCCTTTATGGTAGAAGATGTCGCACGTTGTTGTCTTGGTTGGAAACAGGTCGGTCAAAGTTGTACAAGCGCCAAGAGGTGGAAGATGCAACGTCGTTGGTTCGAACGATTCGAGAGAGATTGCTAATCGCTCAGGACCGCCAAGCTAAGTACTATAACGCCAAGCATAGAAACGTGGAGTTCGCTGTCGGCGACTGGTGTACTTGAAGATCAAGCCGTTCAAGGGTGTCTCGCGGGTGCAGTGCTTGAAGAAGCTAAGCGCGAGGTACCTTGGACCGTTTGAGGTTCTCGAGCAGATTGGCGAAGCAGCTAATCGATTGAGGCTATAAGTGGAGTTAAGTGGTCTATATGGCATCGGGCCCCGACCGGACCTACTGCTATATGCTATGCGACGGATAGGGGGTGTTACATGTGCTGGTTACACAGTTGAGGTCAGCCTTTGCTGACCCACATTACCATCAATTTTTATAGGGCAAGGATCGCAAGCAGGAGCAAGCTCGCGGGCCAAAAAGGCCTAAGCCTCATGAAGTGATCTCCTTATTTGGTAGCTTTGTTTGGGTGAATGTCATGCTTAGTGCACTATGATCCGGGTTGCATACCGAGGTAGCCTAGGAGTGCTTTTGCACGTTGATATGTTATTATTTCAGTTTTGGACTCAAAAATACTGTAAGGCCTTAAAGCCGATTTGATACTCTTGTGCTAGTGGATAACTTCTAATCTTGTTATTTTTTGTTTTCGCTGTGTTTAGTCAAAGTTTTGAGTTGGGTATTTTATATCATCTTATAATGCTTAAGCTGTGACGTTTGTATGTTGTGGGGCCCCGACCAGACTCATATTATACGGTCATTACTGGGGAGGTGTTATAGTGGACTCATATTATGGTCGTGGTGAGGTGACAAGTCGGGTTCAGTTGCCTAGTTGCAGAGACCGCATGGTTGTGCGGTCTGCTTCTGGAGTTCGCGGGGACTATTGTTCTGTGCGGTTTGATTGCGGTGAACGACAATTCATCATTTGCGCGTTGTTGACTCGGGATGCGTGGTTGGATTGCTAAGTCCACACAGACTGAGGTGGCTGCCTGCTCGGTTATGCAGACTGGTGGATCTTACCGCTTGCGCAGTTAGGTTGTTATCGCGTGTGGCCTGACTTTGGAATATGCACTCTTGTACATATAGGTGGTGATAGCTGCAGTATAATGAACAATTATCCTACCGCTATGAGCGGTGATCTCACTCCCCTTATCTCTCATAAATAGTGGTCCCTGGCTCATTATATCATAACGAGATCAGTGAGAACTCAACTTCCATTTAAAACATGCGGTTAGTTTTTTTCTAACCAGTGTGACTAAATGAAGATGACTTGTACTATGCAGGCTGTGCGACTAGCATCAGGCGACTAGTTAGAAGGCTCAGTGTGGAACAATTCGTGATTTACTATCAGTGGTATACATCAGGTCGCAGCTAGGCAACTTGAAATCACTTCCTCCAGGTTGCGGATAGTTCGTGGAGTTCGCCTGGTCTATCAACATGTTTTATTTTTTAATTCATCAGCATTCAATAACAGGCAGTCTGCACGGTTTGGTTGCGGTTTGGAGACTTGACAGTTTCAGCGAATAAGGCTAGTGGTTAACGACTTCAGTTTTCTTACCACGCGGTTTCTTCTCTACCTGTAGTTATTTTTGTTTCCCATCGGGTACATTGTGAATAATGTCTCGCAATGTATACCTCACCCTGTAATGAAGAAGATGACGGGAAGAAGAGAGGAGGACCACGGTACTACAAGTGCAACAAGCTTGATCACATCTGAAAGGACTACAAAGTTAATCTTCAGTCGGGGCATGCTGTAGGAAAGGGAGAGGCTGAATCCAGAACTGAGGAAGGTGGATGAGGGAGTGCGTTCGTGACGAGAACTTGTGTTTGTGCACTTGCCTCCGTCAACCATTAGGAGGACTGAATCGTGGACTCATGGTGTGGTCATCACCTCACCAGAGACGAGTCAAAGTTCTCTTCTCTGCAGGATTACAAAGGTAATGATGTCATTATTATTGATGATGATATTGTGCATAATGTAGAGAAGGAGAGGATAGTTTCATTAGGCAGTGATCGGGTCCACTCACTTTGAGGAGTGTGTATCACGTACTTGGAATGAAGAAAAACCTCTTATCGGTGACCAACGTTGTAGACGTTGGGTGTCACAGTCTGTTCAGCCCGATGGAAGTGAAATTTCTCCAGAATGTGTTAACTGTGAAAGCTGACATCACTCATATTGGAAGGACGGTTAAGTACTTGTTCATGTTAGCAACAAGCTCCTATGTTGAGAAGATGAGGGTGAATGACAGTGCTGCTATCTGGTATGAGAGGCTGAGGCATGTTAGGATGGATAGGTTGAAGGCTATGATAGTAAGAGGCCTAGTGCATGCCATGCCTAGCCTTTCATCTTTTAGAAATGATCATGTATGTGCGGGATGTCAGTATGGTAAGGCTCATCACCTTCCATTTGACAAATCACATAACAGGTGCAAGAAGCCGTTGGAGCGCATCCACGGTGAACTAACATGAACCACCGTCATCGCCAGTCTCGAAGGTAGCATGTATATGTTGGTGCTTGTTGATTACTTTTCGAGGTATACTTGGGTATACTTTATGAAGTAGAAGTCAGAAGCGTCCGAAAAGTTCGTGGAATTCAAAGAGCTCGTGGAAGGCCGGCTCGGTCTGCGAATCAAGAAGTTGAGAACTGACAATGGAGGAGAGTTCAACTCAATTGAGTTCTCCACCTTCTGTAGAAAGTACAGAATCTGGAGGGAGCTTACTTGTGTGCACACTCCACAACAAAATAGAGTTGTAGAGCGGAAGATCCGTCATTTGACGGATACCTACAAATGTTGGCTTCATTCCAAAGACATTCCCTGGACTTTCTAGGCGGAGAGAATGACATATGCGACATTTGTCATCAACCAGATGCCCCTTAGTTCGAACAATATGAAGTCTCCACATGAGCTGATGTTTAAGGATAAACCCAATGTGGAACATCTTTAGGTGTTCGGGTCAACCTGCTACGTGTATGTTCCAGACACTCTCAGAACGAAGCTCGATGCAAAAGCACGAAATCTAGTCTTCGTCGGATATGATGAGAGGAAGAAGGGCTGGAATGCATGTAATGCCCCCACTCGTCACGTGGCATCTAACGGTGGGTCCGGCCGGGGCCCCACGCCATATGTCACAGACAAGCGGCGAAATTACTTGTGGAAATCAAAATCTCTATATAAACTCCACATTTATATATCCAAACCAGGAATGTATACAACGCACACACACTGGCCTTAAGGCCTTACAGGTTCCTCTTTACACAAATACATTTTTGTACATCGGCACGCAGGCCGGACACACATGAAATCCAAACACGCTTCACACGACCTTCGAGGGCTTTTAGCAGCAAGTCTCCATTCCGCTCAAGCAATTCAATTCAAGCATCAATACCTGCAATTAGCCATCCAATCCAAAGCGGAAAACAAAGTAACGGTCAGCTTAGCTGACCACTTATAATGACCCTACCCCTTACCCGGGGCAGTGGTTCCTTCCCTGTATGCATTGCCATAATTATATGAATCAACACTACCAATCACAATCATATCACAAACGCTGGTATCCACCAGACGCTCCGTGCACTCAGGGCACCTTACGGTGTACCAGTCTCCGAGGCAAGACCACTGATTAGAGAATTACTCACTTGTTGGCTGGCCGATCCTAGTCACCCCAACCCGCAGATTGGTTGCATTCTGCCCACACCACTCAGAGGTGATAACCTCACGACAAACTTGAGCATTAAGATCGACCCACCAATGTGGTGCAGCAAGTCGGGTCTACCACGCATCCTCCCAAACACTGCCGCCAATCGACCTCCCAAAACAACCAGGATCAGGTTAGCCTTTCCCGTGCTCAATTCGTCAGTAGCGCACCACTAGACGCGGGTCGGCCTCCCCTCCCCCTGATTAGCCGCAGCTTTTCGCTCTCCTAGAGCAATTAGCGCTTATAGCGCTCACACCACAAGGAGCTTACACAAAGCATCCAAAATCCATTCATCCACACATCCATGCATCCATACACAACATATAAACCATACATAGTTATCAAATCCACGGAGTCTTCTCCGATTTACCCATAATCATCACTAATCTAGACTACCCGTCCAGATGGGCTTCACACAACATGCCTATGCCGTACTCCACATTTCCGGCTCTAGATGCAGACTCAATCAAGGAATCTCTTGCGATATCCACCTCTTGGTGGAGGATCCCACACACATGCATAAAGAAAGGACTTCGATGTCCAAGAAGGAGATCGTTACCCTTGAAGATCGTTTCAGCGCCATGAAGTAGCCGGATGGAAGTCACCGCCTCGGCTTTGCCTTCACGAATCCGTTCTCGGATCTTCAATCCGCACTCCGCAGCTCCTCCAGCAGCTGGCTTTCCCTCTCCTTTCCTTGCCTTGGCCTCTCCCTTTCTCTTTCTCTCTCTTGGAATGAGAAGAAGAAGAAGAAGATGAGAATGAAGGGAATTTATCCCATTCTCGGCCTTATACCAGCAAGGAGAAATCTGAGCCATCAGATCCCATATGAAGAAATGAACAACCACAAAAGTCCCTGAAAACAACTCTTTCGGGTCTGACACGCCCTGTGACACGCTCGTGTCACAGGGCGTGTCCCTTAAGCGGCACACGAACCGACTCAATCTGACATATCCAAATAGAACACGGCCAGGGTACACGCCCGTGTCGGCTCAGTCACGCCCGTGACCAAGGGCGTGTAACCCACTCGACACCTCGTCGAGAGAAAAGTGTTGACCTCTCGACACAGCGGGACACGCCCTGTGACACGCCCGTGTCACAGGCCGTGTACTCTATGCTCAACACTCGACGATCATCGAGCGCAGTTCGTCGACCAGAGGGGACACGCCCTCCGACACGCCCGTGTCGGATGGTACACGCCCGTGTAGCAGGCGTGTTCCCTCTGTCGACCACTTTCGTCGACCAAATACTCTGGTGTCGACCAAGTGAGGACACGCCCTAGGTCACCCCCCATGACACGCCCGTGTCACGGGCGTCTACCTCCCGAAAATTCGTCGAACGAATTTCGTCGACCACGTGCCCATTTGCTCAACCCGAGCAGGACACGCCCTGGGACATGCCCGTGTCCCAGGCCGTGTCACCCAACATTTTCCCGTTCTGAAATTGGGCTGTTACAACCCTCCCCTCCTTCAAGAAATTTCGTCCACGAAACTGCAAAGAGGAAGGAAAACAGTAACCAAACTGTTATGACATCAAAATAGTATGTTACAACAACCGTACAACCTCCACTTGTGCACATTCATCCACAGTTTCAGCTAGTGATCTCTAGCCACAAACAATCGAGATCCCCTCAAACAGCATATACATATATCATAATTGATCGATCACTTCAATTTCACCAAGTGTGCACCAACATTTCAACATATAACACGACAAATAACATATATGCACACAACCATCACATTAGTCATTGCCTTATATCCAACATTATGCACAACACCAAAGTGATATAAATCATTGTTCTTACTTCCGCTCAGCCTCCCGATTTTGCATTTCTCGTGTAAGAGCCAAATTAAACACTCGAGGCTGAATTTCACCAATTGAGCTTTGCGGCTCTTGTACTTCCAAATTATGCAATCGAGGCTGCGCCCGGGATGCAGATGACTCGGCCACTACTTTACCCTTCTCTTCATAAGACGCACCGACCCTTTTTCACCCCTTGGAGCTTCACTCCAACAATTGTTGGCTAGATGTCCTTGCTTGCCACATCAAAAACATGTACGTGTCTCCACACGTCCTTGTCCATAAGTTGCGCCCGTGTCCCAGGCCGTGTCACCCAACATTTTCCCGTTCTGAAATTGGGCTGTTACAATGCATGGATCCAGAGACACTGAAGTTTGTTGTCTCTCAGGATGTGGTATTTGACGAATTGACCTCATATCAGGGTAGCTCATCCGTGGAGCTACATGAGAGTAGGATTGACAGAGGGCAAGGTAAGCTACTCGAGTTCTTCTGGTGGAGTTGCTTGTGTCACCAGGTGCTCCGATTTCTTCTAGCTCTATGACAAAAGCTTCTGGATCTGAAGCAGGGGAGCGATGCTCCTAGTGTGCCTGAGAGGAGAGCTAGTTCATAAGAAGCAGCGGAAGTGGTGGATTAGGGTCAAGCCCTACAGAGGTCCAAAAGGACCATTACTCCACCAGCTCGATGTAAGGACATGAACATGGTGAGTTTCATCTCATGTTTCTTCGCAGGTCCCTTGGATGAGTGGGAGACATCATGCTTTGAAAACACCACTGATATTAAGGAATGAGAAGATGTTATGGATGAGGAGATGACCTCCCTCAAGAAGAACGAGACTTGGGACCTTGTACCCAAGATCGAAGGCATCACTCCTGTGATATGCAAGTGAGTTTACAAGCTGAAGAAGAAGGCTGACGACAACATCGAGCAATACAAGGATCTCCTTGTAGCTCGGGGGTTCTCGCAGCAGTATGGGGAAGATTATGACGGTTAGACCGGATAGCAGAGACTAAACCCACAGTTCGTTGTGTTCTGCTTGAGCGATTAGAAGCCAAAGTTCACTGAGTTTGTGGACTTGGTCACGGTGCTGTGACAAGTCGGGTTTGATTGCCTAGACGCAGAGATCGCATGGTTGCACAGTCTGCTTCTGGAGTTTGCGAAGACCGTTGTTCTGCACGATTTGATTGCGAAGACCGACAGTTTGTCATTTGCGCGCTGTTGGCTCAGAGCGTGTGGTTGGATTGCTAAGTCCACGCGGATTAAGGTGGTTGTCCGTTCGGTTATGCAGACTGGTGGATCTTACCACTTGTGCGATTAGGTTGTTGTCGCGTGCGGTCTGACTTTGATATCTGCACTCTTGTACGAATAGGTGGTGCTAGTTGTATGATGACATGCGGTTATCCTATCGCATGGGCGATGATCACACTCCCCCTGTCGCCTATTAATAGCTTCGACTCGTCATATCATAACGAGAACAGTGAGAACTCAATCATGACATGCGGTTGAGTGTTCATGCGATTTTTCTGGACTTCCTTTTAAATTTTCACGAAGTTGAAGTCTGAAATATGAAAATAGCCAAAAAGAGGAGTAAACATAATTATTAAATAGTGGTTAACAACAAAAATGGAACTCGAGCGGCGTTCTTTTGCTACCGCCGGATACGGCGATGTATCTTACATCAATAGTATGCATAAACGTACATGGGGCCTCAGTTTGTAGTGTGAACCCGACCTATAAGTGGGCTAGACTGATCCACTGTCACTGTTTTACAACAACAATGAAGCCCACAAGGTTAGCTACCCACTCAACAATGATTTATTGTTTCTACATAGTGTTGTTTGTAACAGATTGTGAGAATCTATAGTGTTGATTGAACTGTAAATTGAATAATGTTTTAGCCTGCTAAGATATGAAATAGTGTAGTTTTTTTTGTAGTGAAGTTTCTTTTACTCCCCACTATATGTTTTATTTCTATCAATCATATAAATTGCTTGCTGCTTACTGTTTTAGCCTTTTTGCTTCTAACCCTTTTGCAGTCGGGTCCAACCTCTCCTTGGGAATTTAGGATGCTTTGGGGTAAGGCAGGAGCCAGTTAGTCGACTATGACTAATTGAGCCGCAATAGATCGAGGTGACTTTGGAACCTCAGGAGTCACCTGTTCGGTTGTGTTTTTGAACTAAAAAAAGGCCCCTCACAGATCTCTCATGCATTACACGCACAGAAAATTTTCCCCTGTTCTTCAGCCAACTACGTACGTACTGAGGTGATGATGTAGGTGCCTGAGATGAGAGTTGTGAGCTTGTAGTGTTCTAGTGTTTTGTACTTTATTTATATCGAGGAGATAGTATTTATATTGATTTTAGGGTCCGAGATATTGTAGACTCTTTCATTTTAGTATGTATGCATTTATTTTCTGACTTTATTTTGGTGACAACTAGTTTTACACTTATTTAATTATACATGTATTGTGATGCACTGATGATTAGTTTAAAGAGTGGATCCGGATCCTTTCCATTTCTGACGAAATGAAGGGGATTCATTTCATCATCTAATAGACAGAGAAGTCTGAAAGATATCTTGTGGTGAACATTTTTTTGATTTAAAAAAACTATAAAAGAATGAGCAATGGTAAACTCGTCAGATCAACAAGCATTTAGTCTGGATCGTGAAATGGATCATCTCTATTTCATCAGAAATAGAGATGATCCTGATCTCTAAAGAGTGGCCAGTTAGACGACTCCGCTATTGTAGGGCGGTTGACCTAATTAGCCACTGGTCTGCTCTGAATTGGGATTGGGGTCGGGGCTTACATATTGTACTTTAGTATCCGTACTCCTAGCAGCGTATTCACCTTTCTCACTCTCGAGCATATATGATACTTTGTGGGTGAGGAACGAATCACATAGGCTTCGTTTGGCACGGTGGTGGCGGGCATAAACGTATGAGTTAAAACATCATTCGTTAAGGATCAGCTAACAAACATCATCCGTTTGAACATAAAAGTTGATGAAATTTCTTAGGCGAGCATTAACAAATGACAATTTAACCCCCTGTGGTCATGACCGCCACCGCCATGCCAAACGGAGCCTTAGCCACTTTAACTAATTATTTCGTCGATTCCACCTCAGGTGCAGCAACTCCTGCTAAAGGTGCGTTTATAGTTCTACTACAATTCTTGATGAATGTGAGAGATGTGAGGATACCTTTGTTAAGATAAATTTTCTCCTAAGTATGAAAGAGGATTAACCATCTTTGACCTGGAATTCAACATGTGCTCTTAAAGGAAGCTTCCAGGAAATTGTCCAAAGGAAGCTTCATGTCAAATGACATGTGTTTTTGACCGAGGGAAGCTTCATGGAAGCTTCATCCACATGTCATCTACCACACCTACCTCCTTGATTTTGGACCTATAAATAGGGATGAAGGAGGAGAGGTAAGGCATCCACTTCTCTCCAAACTCAAGCATTGAAAGATCCAGAGAGGCTTTTGCGGCAATCGTCTTAGTTTGGGAGAGCTTTCGGACGTCGTTGTACGACGTTGACAAAGAGTACTTCGCCTACACGGATTGGATCTAGAGCAGATATTGGCAAGGATTCGAAGAGGCATCTTGGAGAGGATTTGTGTAATCCGTCTCATCCGCCGCTGTCGGTAACTTGCAGTTTTTTCTGTTGTTATTTATTGTATTGTGTAGTGTGAAGCTGGTGGAGATCCTTTGTGGATCGGTGGAGGGAAAGCATGTAATCCGTGCGTGTGTTTATCACACACTTTTAGTGGAGGCTTTCCGGGTTGGACTCCGATCGTCCCGTGGTTTTTCGCCCAAGTTGGGTTTTTCACGTAAAAATTCTCTGTGTGCTTTTCTGTGCTTTTTGTTCCTTTTTATTTCCGTATTGTATTGTTGTTTCCGTTTGCATACCGCTGAACGCGGTCGCACAGGTTGCTCGCTCAAAAATTAAAACAGGTGCTCTGGTCGGGATTGGTTGCTCGCATTCCCAACAAGTGGTATCAGAGCGAGGTTGAGTGTCAGAGCCGTTCAGTGACAGAGCAGGTACCGGGCTGACCTTTGGGATTTCAGGACGAGTCGATCGGGATCTCGGGTGTGCAATTGGGAGTGATAGTTTACGACCATTGGCCCGCTGGCTATCCTCTCCAGCTGCATACTTTAAGATAGTCGACTCAAAGATCAGTGGTCGGTTCGGCCAGTTAGCAGAGCATAATGGAGTCATCATCAGGTTCGGAGCAGATGATAAAGTTGAATGGTGCCAATTATCACCAGTGGCATCTACTGATGGAGGATCTGATATATGTGAAGGGCTGGCATGCTCCTATCTTTGAGGAGATGCCAAAGGACACGGATCCAACAAAATGGAAGGTGGAACATCGGAAGCTGTGTAGGTTTATCAGACGATTCGTGGAGCCGAACGTCTACAACCATGTGGCTAGCATCAATGATGCAAATGATCTGTGGAAGACTCTCGAGACCTTGTATGCCAAGAGCACGGGCATCAACAAGTTATATTTGCTGAAGAAGCTTGGAGAGTTCAGATACCGGAGGGCTCTCCTATTTTGGATCATGTCAACGAGTTCCAGGGCATTATTGATCGTCTCACTGCTATGAAGGTGACATTCGAAGACGAGGTGAATGCATTGTGGCTTCTCAAGTCACTTCCAGATTCTTGGGAGATGGTCAGAGTTTCTCTGATCAATTCTTCCCCAGGGGATTGTTTCCATGGAGATCGCCAAGAGTGGGATCTTGAATGAGGAGGTGAGACAAAAGTCTCAGGGGACTTCAGGCTCTTCTTCACGAGCTGACGTTCTCTTTACTAAGTCCAGGGGGAGAGGAAGGAGTAAGAGCCGAGGAAGGAAGGAGGACAGGAGTCAGAGTAGGGCAAGTCGAAGTCACGTTATCAGAACGTGGAATGCCACTACTGTCATAAGAAGGGCCACATCAAGAAATTCTGCTACTCGTTGAAGAACGATCAGAATAAGGGGATTGCCACTGAGGGCAAAGATGAGGGTCATACCGCAGCCACCATTTCGACTGAGGAGGACGACATCATTATTATTGGCGACGACGTCACGGCTGCACTCTCGTGTGACGACCGATGCTGGATCGTTGACTCTGGAGCCTCTGCGCATGTCTCCGACAACAGGGAGCTGTTTGCCACTTACACCACTCATGACTGTGGGGTGTTGAGGATGGGTAATGGGGATACGTCTAAGGTACTTGGGCGTGGAGATATGCTTTTGAAGACAAGCACTAGAGCCCTACTAGTTCTGATGGATGTACGACATGTGCCAGACATCCGTTTCAATCTGATATCTGTTGGCAGACTTGGAGATGAAGGACACCTGAGTGTCTTTGGAGGAGACTTCTGGAAGCTGATCAGGGGATCACTTGTGATGGCCAGGGGCTACAGAGATTCTGGACTGTACTACATGGAGGGGAGGCCTGAAGCTGCTCAGGCCAACTCCGTCAGGGATGAGGCATCCACTTCCTTATGGCACAGGAGGCTGGCACACATTAGCCAAAAGGGTTTGGGATGCCTGGCGAAGAAAAAGCTCATTAGTGACATTTCTGGTGATCATTTGGAGAGGTGTGACCATTGCATGGCTGGGAAGCAGAACATGATTTCATTCCAGAGCCACATGTCCACCAGGAGATCGGAGCCTTTGGAGCTGGTTCATACAGATGTTTGCGGACCCCTGAAGGTCCACACTAGAGGAGGAGCTTTGTACTTCGTTACCTTCATCGACGATCATTCGAGGAAGCTTTGGGTCTATGCTATCAAGACCAAAGATCAGGTCCTCGATACTTTCAAGAGATTTCACGCTGAGGTGGAGAGACAGTCTGGGAAGAGGCTGAGATGCATCAGGTCCGACAACGGGGGAGAGTACATTGGTCTGTTTAACGAGTACTGTAGGGACCACGGCATCTGACATGAGAAGACCCCGCCAAAGACGCCGCAGCTGAATGGCGTAGCTGAGAGGATGAATCGGACACTATTGGAGAGGACTCGGTGCATGCTATCTGAGTCAAAGCTGCTAGGGATGTTTTGGGGCGAGGCTCTTCTTACTGCAGCGCATGTCATCAACCTCTCGCCGAGCTCAGCGTTGCGGGAGGATGTCCCAGATAGGGTCTGGTATGGGAAAGACGCCTCTTACAGTCACTTGCGGGTATTTGGCTGCAAAGTCTTTGTACACGTCCCCAGGGATGAGAGATCAAAGTTGGATTCGAAGACCCGACAGTGCATTTTCTTGGGGTACGACTATAGTGGAGAGTTCGGGTACATGTTCTTTGATCCAGTTGAGAAGAAGCTTGTACGTAGCCGTGATGCTGTTTTCTGTGAGGATCAGACTATTGGTGATCCTGAGGGGACTGTTGAATTTGAGGTTGACTCTCGTACTGCTGCAGAGTCACCTATGTTTGGAGATGACGACACTGAGGAGGCCGCTGAGCCTGAGCCAACACAGGGTACGGATACCCTTCCGGATCATGATATCACCACTGATGGTGAACCAGGAGTCACTGAGGACATTATTGATGATGTGCCTGCACCGGCCCCTGAGCCTGCCCTGCGAAGGTCAGATCGGACCAGGCACCCGTCCGCTAGATATTCTGCATCAGAGTTCATACTACTGACTGATGCGGGGGAGCCTGAGAGTTATGACGAGGCTGTGGAGAGCACCGAGAAGCGTCAGTGGATGGTTGCTATGCAGGAGGAGATGCAGTCGCTGCAGAAGAACCACACATATGACCTGGTGAGATTGCCTAAGGGCAAGAAGGCCTTGAAGAATCGATGGATCTTCAGGGTGAAGCAGGGAGACTCCTCCACACCTCCCAGATACAAGGTCAGGCTGGTGGTGAAAGGTTTTGGACAACGGCAGGGTGTCGACTTCGATGAGATCTTCTCGCCTGTTTTGAAGATGTCATCTATTCGTGTTATACTCGGCCTCGCTGCGAGGCTAGACTTGGAGATAGAGCAGATGGATGTCAAGACCGTCTTTCTGCATGACGATCTTGAGGAGGAGCTATACATGGAGCAGCCTGAGGGTTTCAGTGTCAAAGGGAAGGAAGGTCTGGTGTGCCGCTTGCAGAAGAGTCTATATGGCCTGAAGCAGGCCCCGCGACAATGGTATAGGAAGTTTGATTCCTTTATGGGGGAGATCGACTTCAGGAGGACCACCCTTGACCACTGCGTGTTCATCAAGCAGTATGCTTCAGAGGACTTCGTCATTCTGCTGTTGTACGTGGATGATATGTTGATCGTAGGGAGGAACACTGCTCGCATTGCTGAGTTGAAGCGGCAGTTGAGTTCCACTTTTGAGATGAAGGATCTGGGTGCTGCGAAGACCATTTTAGGGATGCACATTCGCAGAGACAGGGGAGCCAGACTTCTTTGGTTATCACAGGAGCGGTACATCCGCAAAGTGCTACAGAGGTTTGATATGGATCAGGCAAAAGAGGTGAGCGTGCCTCTTGCAGCTCACTTTAGGCTTACCGCTGATCAGTGCCCCAGCACACCCGAGGGGATCGAGGATATGCAGAATGTTCCGTTTGCATCTGCAGTTGGAAGCCTTATGTATGCGATGGTGTGTACGCGACCAGATATTGCGCATGCCGTTGGGACAGTCAGTAGATTTCTCTCCAATCCTGGGAGAGAGCATTGGAGCGCAGTAAAGTGGATACTGAGATACCTGCAAGGGACTTCAGACTTGACGTTGAGATTTGGAGACAGTGAGCCAGAGTTGTTGGGCTACACTGATGCGAACATGGCTGGAGATGTGGATTCCAGGAGGTCGACGTCAGGGTACTTGATTCTATTTGCAGGGGGAGCTGTCTCGTGGGCGTCGAGGCTGTAGAAGTGCGTTGCACTGTCCACCACGGAGGCTGAGTTCATTGCGGTCACTGAGGCTGGGAAGGAGTTACTCTGGATGAAGAGGTTCATCAAAGAACTTGGATTCACTCAGGACCGATACACACTCCTGTGTGACAGTCAGAGCGTTATTCACCTGGGGAAGAACCCCACGTTCCACTCGAGGTCGAAGCACATCGACACTCGGTATCATTGGATACGAGATGTCCTGGAGCAGAAGGAGATTGATCTTCAGAAGGTACACACGGATGACAACGAGGCAGACATGCTGACCAAAACTGTGCCAAGGGGGAAGTTCGAGCATTGCGTTAGAATCGCCGGGATGGCGGTTTCTTCCACCTCGATGTGAAGGAGGAGATTTGTTGGGTACAGTTCCCGTCCTTTGTGGAAAAAACTGTTGAGTTCGAGTCTCATTAACTCGAATTTGGTGTTGCTGATCAAATGTAGAGACATTGATGGAGCACCTGGCGGGAGGCAAATTAAAGACTCTGGGGAAGATTATCAGAATGACAAACTTTCTTCACTTAGTCGAAAAGGGGGAGATTTGTTAAGATAAATTTTCTCCTAAGTATGAAAGAGGATTAGCCATCTTTGAACTGGAATTCAACATGTGCTCTTAAAGGAAGCTTCCAGGAAATTGTCCAAAGGAAGCTTCATGTCAAATGACATGTGTTTTTGACCGAGGGAAGTTTCATCCACATGTCATCTACCACACCTACCTCCTTGATTTTGGACCTATAAATAGGGATGAAGGAGGAGAGGTAAGGCATCCACTTCTCTCCAAACTCAAGCATTGAAAGATCCAGAGAGGCTTTTGCGGCAATCGTCTTAGTTTGGGAGAGCTTTCGGACGTCGTTGTACGACGTTGACAAATAGTACTTCGCCTACACGGATTGGATCTAGAGCAGATATTGGCAAGGATTCGAAGAGGCATCTTGGAGAGGATTTGTGTAATCTGTCTCATCCGCCGCTGTCGGTAACTTGCAGTTTTTTCTGTTGTTATTTATTGTATTGTGTAGTGTGAAGCTGGTGGAGATCCGTTGTGGATCGGTGGAGGGAAAGCATGTAATCCGTGCGTGTGTTTATCACACACTTTTAGTGGAGGCTTTCCGGGTTGGACTCCGATCGTCCCGTGGTTTTTCTCCCAAGTTGGGTTTTCCACGTAAAAATTCTCTGTGTGCTTTTCTGTGCTTTTTGTTCCTTTTTATTTCCGTATTGTATTGTTATTTCCGTTTGCATACCGCTGAACGCGGTCGCACAGGTTGCTCGCTCAAAAATTAAAACAGGTGCTCTGATCGGGATTGATTGCTCGCATTCCCAACAACCTTTTGGCTACTAGTTGAGTTTATATATTTCCAGAATTTTGTTGTATGCATCCAGTTTACTACTATTATGTATAGCCCCGAACATGCCTTTGAATTTTATAGGTATTATTGACCCTTAGCCATTTTAACATTCAAGTACTTATCATTTAGGCTTCATTTGACACAGCGTTTTCATGCCCGTGTTTGGAGCAAATGTCGCGGACAGCGGGAAAACAAACGCTGTCTGGCGGCAGCGTTGCTTCGTCTGCTCCCGCGGCAAGGAGGACTCCCCAGACGCTCCGTTTCGATCCCTACTCCCTCCCTCTAGTTCAAGACCGCCGGTTCCACCCGCCGACTGCTCCAGCCACCGCCGCGCCTTACTCTTACCTTGTGACCAGTTTATATATTTTAATTCCCGTTTATACTTCCTCTCTATGTATAAATGAATGCATTGTATATAATAATGATGATTTGCATAATGTGGTAAAAGTTTGACTCTTGAGTCTTGTGCTAACTCCTTTAGCTGCAAGGTAGTCTCCATGGGCATGCATAGGGCCCCATCTCACCCATGTCTATGCTCTGGCAGAGGGAACCATACATACATGGCCACTGTCACAACTCTCAACCGTGTCGCTGGGCGCCGTGCACTTCTCGAAATCATATTTAGCAATTGTCGAACGGCCCTTGACATGTGTCCCGGCCATGAGTCATGATTGGAGTGATGACACTGCCTTATGATATGTGTTGGGTGTGTTTCTCATCCGATGCGCAGAAAACCACCGAGCTTGTGTGTATCGAGTTCGTAATACGTTCTCGTGACTCTCGAGCGTTTCTGTTTCCTTCTTTCCTAAATTTGACAGAATTTTTAATATATATCTATCTATATATATTAAAATTCTGCCAAATTTAGGAAAGAAGGAAACAGAAACGCTCGGGAGTCACGAGAACGTATTACGAGCTCGATACAGACAAGCTCGGTGGTTTTCTCCGCATCGGATGAGAACCACACCCAACAATATGCCCATGTCATATGACGTGTAGTCCTCACATATACGACAAGTTGTACACAAACATGGCCATGTACGTGGCTCACCGTCAAAACTAATGAATACATGGTTGACAACTTGGGCGTGTCAGTTGACAACTTGGGCGTGTCAGTTGAAAGTTGGGACAAGTCATTCTTCTCAAGTACGATAGATGCACTATAGGTGCCACTCATGAGTAAGAGCTCAACAACCGAACTGCAATCAGTGCACCTCAACCATTTATCCTCTTAAAATATTGGGTGGTAGGGTGTTGAGGCCAAGACTTTGAACCGCCGACCTCCTTTGAGCTGAGTTGGGTATGAGCAGTGATATTAACATCCTCATAAAACAGGTCGGCGGTTCAAAGCCTTGGCCTCAACACCTACCTCCCAATATTTGGGAGGATAAATGGTTGGAGTGCACGAACTGTAGTCCGACTGTTGAGTCATGTGTTTGGCTCCTACTGCAGTCCGACTGTTGGGTCACATGTTTGGCTCCTATCTCAGCACCAACTGGGGACATGAGCATGATACTAGATGTGCAATCCACCAACAAAGAATCTCATCTGATGAAAATTAAAGGAAAAGAGACAACCAGGTGGGACATTTAACTATTTACATGGCACATGTGCTTTTTTATATCAAATATTTATTTTTTTGAAATGAGAAAGCCCCAATAGTATTTTTATGGTTTTTTTTATCTTCTAAAATAATTACTTATGATGTATTGTTAGCTAATAATATAAACAAAGTGTACTTAAAATTTTTTGAAATGTTGTGGTCAAATTCGACGTTTCGGTTGGATCAGAATAATCTGAATCGCCTTAGTTTTCGGAATGGTCGAGCGCACACACAGTCAATGAGATAGCTCAATCGCACACACGAAGTTTTAATGTGGAAAAATCCCTCAATTGGGTAAAAAACCACGTGACCTGGTCTATGCCGGTCAAAGTCCACTATTTGCTTGTGGTTACAATCTGTTTGCTAAATCTGGGGCGACAGACCGCTCCCCGTTACAATTTGGAGGTGAGAGAACACATTGTACTTGGCGGACGACGAATCATCACGCTTGGTATCTTTTACAAATTACACTTGACGATGATGAGCGTTTCTGTGCGTCGCGATGGCTCTGAATGCCGGATTGGAGCACTTGGAATTGCGCAGGTAGGGACTTCGAGCGAGTTATGAAATAGGCTTCGTCGGACGGCTCAAAGACGTCTTGAATGAAGCTTGAAAACGGCTTGAATTTGACTTGAGAATGACTTGAACGTGACTTGATGACGGCTTGAATGTGGCTCAAGGATGGCTTAAACGTGGCTTGAAGACGGCTTGAACGTTGCTCGTAGGAGGAATCCGACAGAGCTCTGGCCTGAGGAAGAAAAGACTCAGATCAAAAAAGGTGAGGAATGAGGAGGCCCGTGACTCCTTTTATAGCCTCCAGGAGGTGGTTATGGTGGTTATTCGGCAATCCACACACCATAACCACCACACATTATATTTTTCTATAGTTTATGGTGCACATTATGATTATCTATTTCGCCACTCGTAGACCAATGAATTTAATAATAAAATTCCCTCACTAACCTGGCGGTTAGTGGATGGTTACACATGAATCGGACGACGATGATCGAACTGAGATGATTGGACGACGGGGAAGCGCTCCTTTGGGCGGCGATGAACTTGCCGGCGAACTCACCGATGACTTGCCGGCAAGGAGGGAGGCTGCCGCCGACGGCCAGGAGAGTGGGCGACGACCAAGTCGGCGGCGGAAAGGGGAAGCGTCCGGCGGTCGGTTGGGGCGGCCGGCTCGGCCGCTTCCTTGGCTGCACACCGGTGGCCGAAGAGGGGCGGCCGGCTCGGCCGCCTCTTGGGTCGAGTGTCGGGGGCCGGCTCGGCCGCCTCCTCGGCCGCGCGCCGACTACCGAAGAGGGGCATCCGCCTTGGCCGCCTCTTCGGCCACGCGCCGACAGCCGAAGAGGGGCGGACAGCTCGACCGCCTCTTTGGCTGTGCGCCTATGTCTGAAGAGGGGCGGCCGGCCCGACTGCCACCTCGGCCGAAGAGGGGCGCGGCCGGCTCGGCCCTCCACCTTTGGCGTGTGTCGGCGACAGAGAGGGGGTGGCCGGCGACGGCAAGACGGTGGCCGGCGTCCGAGATGACGCTGAGGAGGCGATGTCCTTGGTGGTTCGGATGTGATGCGTAGTGGGATCGACACGCGACAAGATGGGGCGTGGCGATCGCAGGCGCGTTCAAACGCATGATTCCACTAATTTATTAGAGATCATGGGGGAAGTGGCTATGTGCACACTAAGTATTCATAAAAAGGGGTTCATCCCATCAATTGCCCCCCAAAATTCTTGATATCAGAAATCGTTATGGGTGAAGAACGAGGATTTCTTCCCTTGAGAGCTTTTGGCGGGTATTGAGACGATGATGAACAGAGAAAGGCCGAAAAAGGAAGTGGCGGTGCCTTGCAAATTCAGGTAAGGCGTTAGGGCGAGGACACAACGGGCACGCTCGTAGGGGAGAGCAGTCGAGGCGGGCTTCGCCGCGGGTGTGCGCGGTCATGTCTGCGCTGCTACCTATCCGTGTGCTCTCGCTTGGGCGTGCGGTTAGGTGACCGCGCAAACACTTAGGCACGCAGGCTTGGGCGCGCAGTCATGTGACCGCGCGGACACCGCGAGCGCGCGCGGGTATGGGTGCCCGCGTTCCTGGTACCATGCGCGGATTTGCGTGCGCATCGGAGCGGCGCCCGCTTTCGGTCACCCAACTTGGTCGCGCGGCCTAGGTTGTGCGTGCACCTGGTCCGCGCGGACTTGTATGTGCATCTGGGTGCGTGCGCACCGGGTCGCACGACCTAGGTTGCGTGCGCACTTGGTCACGTGGACTCGTATGCGCACCAGGGCGTGCGCGCACCTGGCCGCGCGCCTTGGTCACGCGGTTTAGGGTGCGCGCACACCTGGCCGCACTAGCACCTGCGCTGGCCGTGGGTTTGCGTGCGTTCTTAGTTGTACGTGTTGTTGGGTCCGTTCGAGCGCTTGCATATGCGCGTCTATGCCGTGTTAATATTTTTTGCTATGCGGGGCTTGGTTTGAATTGCTTGACACTAACTTTTCCTTTCCTTTTGTTTCAGGCTTTGAAAAGTACTGCGAGACCGATGTGTTTACGTTCGTCTCTTATCGATGATCAAGTTGTAATTTGGAGTAAGAGATACGGTTTACCTGCCAATCTTGTGGTGAGGATACCGCGTACTGAGGAGAGGGACCAAAACCCTCCGAGGGGCTGATGGTTTGTGAGATCACTTTGAGATCGGGCTTCAGATTACCACCATACGAGGAGGTGATCAACATCTTGAAGTTCTGCGGTGTTCCAATGTCATAATTTACTCCGGTGGGGATGGTGCGCCTTATGGGATTGATTACCTTCTTCAGGGAGCATAATTTGAGATTTTCTCTAGACTGCTTTAGGGATTGGTTCGACATTCATGTTGATGGTGGTGGCGGCATTGAAATTTTCAGTAATAAAAGTTGGCTTGACTTTGAGACCCGGACGGACCGTCGTCATGGGAATACTTTTTTTTGGCTATGTCAAGATTCCTGAAGCTTACCCGAGCTCTGGAATTCCTTACCTGATCGTTGTCGGGGTCGGAGAGGCAGGAGCGGGACTTTACACCGATATTGGGATTTTAAGATTCTCGAGAGTTGGCGATGTATAACCCCATATCTGGCGAGTGGCGTCAGCAAGAGTCGGTCCAGTCATTTGGCGCAATCCAAGTTCCTCGTGAGTCAGAAGGGGGACAAGTACTCTTGGGGGCTGCCCGACTCGCCAAGGTTGGGGGTAGCATAGAATGGGAGAGTGGAGCAGGCGGGCTCGCACTCGCCCCTGACATCTCGGCAGGTAGCCGGGCGAATGTAGCAGGCCGGGCCCATACTCGCCCTGGCCCTCGAGGAGGTGGCGAGTGCCAGCCTCATCAGGCACTCGCCACCCCAGACGAGTGGAATTTGTGGACCACTCGCCCAGTGATGTATTCTTGCAATTCTACTCTCATTGGCCTGCCCGTAGCTGTTTGGAACAACAAAGGTACGCTATTTGCAGACCGTTTTTAGAAATTATAAATAGACAAGGATACCTCAGAAGACATGCTTACTTGTGTCCTGGTCTTCTTGCGCTTTCTGAGGTATCCTTATTCTTGCGCTTTCTGAGGTATCCTTAGCTCAGTACTTGGCTAAGGAGGGGAAGCGCTCTAAGATCTTCTGGATGTGTGGTGGGACCTCAGTGTTAGAGCCTTGGGTCTATTCCTTGTGCTAAGTCTTTAGTTATTTGGATAGTGAGAGAGAAGTAAGTGTGTGATCACCCCTTCCCCAAGGGTCGAACTTCACAGAGACCGATTTTCGGTTTCAACATTTTTGGTGTGTTGAGTGTGGAGCGTGGTCAGCACCGAAAATCTTCTGCGAGCTCGATGACTGGAGGAGAAGGACAGGTATCTGATAGGGCCAACTCGCCACCTCCCTCCACTCACCACCCTCGGATGTTCGGCGATTTCCGGCAGGAGGTGATCATCCTCGTCAAGTTCGCACTTGGCACGCGCTGCCAAGTGCTTGACTCCAATAGTCCCAGTTACCGCTGCCCCCAGCCCTGGCGAGGACGCCCCGGCTCGGCGAGCTGGGAGGAGGTAGCAGAGGAGGGAGGGGGCGAGATCTGCAGGGGTGAGTGTTGTTCCCGGGCTCAGAGAGTGGAGCTCGGATCGGTGAGATTGGTGTGCGTGATTCCTGGCTCGCCCACCAGCCCGTAGGGGGAGGCAGCCCTTCAGTGAGTTGTTTCATCCGCCCCAGTTTCAGAGGGTTCGGGTGCCGGAGATGTCCTACTACACCAGGAAGGTTTTCAGTTCATCACATCCAATGGTTCAAGGATGTGGTTTCGATAAGGCAGATGTTGGATGCCTTTAGT
>CM077161.1:2118901-2316034 GCA_039583875.1 Platanthera guangdongensis
ATATGCCACAAGACGGATGGGGGTTTACATTGAGTGTGTCTTCATCACTCAACGCTTTTTGCCTTAACCCTTAATACAGCCTCTTTTGCATGCATGGCATTTGAGAGCGTTTGAGTGGAGCATGTATCACTCAATGCTTTCTGCCTTACCCATTTCTACTCTTCAGCATCTTAAGCGTTGACAGCATTGAGTTAGCATGCCTCATGTAACGCTTTTTGCTTTAACAAATTCTGCATTATGGCGTTGAGAACGTGAGTGACCACGCCTCACTCAACGCTTTTTGTCTTAACCAAATTTTTGTATTTTAAAGATGCTGGCTTTGACTGATTGAGTGTTACTCAACACTTATGAGGCAATAGCGTAGAGTGAATGACCTTCACTCAACGCCTGTGGATTTATCCACTTTTCTGCCTATTAAACCTTAGGCATTGACTGTCTCAACCTGCCTCACTCAAATCTGAACTGTGTTTGACGAATGCTGAACTGAGTTCGACGAATAGTGAGCTCAGCTCGATGAATTCTGAACTCAGTTCGACGAATTTAGACTTGGCCAAATTTCACAAACTCTGAGCTTTGTTCGACGAATTATTAGCTCAGCTCGACGAACTCTGAGCTTAGTTTGACGAATTTGGACTTAGCCAAATTTCTCAAACCACCCGACTTAGCCACTTAGGCTACCTGTCCCATCACAGGCATCTACTGATATGTGTATATCATTGACAAGTTTGACTCCGTCAAATCTAGGACATTGTGGGCAATGGATCCAACACCGGCCGTGGATTGCTCTACGAAGAAGTTTTCAAGAGGGAGAACTTCAACCTTTAAATTTTTTACTCTCTTATCTGTAATATTTTCTTTTCTGAATTTTGTGGTGAGGGAAATCGACCGGAAGGCCGTCAAAATCCGGGAAGGGTTTTGTGAGAAATCAACTTGGAGGGTCGTCGGATTCTGTGGGAAATCATCACGGAGAAGGGACGTCTAGATCGGGTGGATCTAGTGGGGCTCTAAGACCATTCCTTATGTGGAGGTGAAGAGCCGGCTCAAAGACATTTCTTAGGGGGAAGGGAGAGAGTCAACTGGTCCGTGAAGCGTATCGGTATAGAAACCAAAAGAGTTTTTATTCATCATCGCCTTCTATCTCCGGCGTCACGGAGATCACACTTGTGTAACCATCTAGAACAATTGATATTCTAATTCATGTAATGAAATTTATGCTTTTGTGTTGTTTAATTCTGTGATTGTTTTGTTGTTTATAAGTACGTGTATGTGTTGTGGGACTTGCAAACGAACGCGCATAGGAAAAACGAGTTTCCAGACTTACCGCCAAGTGTTAGCTACCTAACGCCTGCGCTAGCTTCCGGAACTCGATTTTCTTCGTCTGAAAATTTTAAATTGCAAATAATGCTCCAAACCTTATTCACACCCCTCCTCTAAGGTTGGCCACGAGATCCAACATGTGTGTGTCACTCACCCATTCTCTTCTCTTCGTAGTTTTGTTGCAGGCTCAAATATTTTTTGTTTAAGTTTGATAAGCCCTAACATTTATCCATGCTATACCTCACCATAAACCTATGCTTTAACTTTCATCCTAATTAAGCTTTAATAATGGGTAGAGCTAGTTGGTGTCGATTGTGGTGGAGAAAGTGTGACTGGGCGAACTTATGGACATCATCATTGATGGATTTATTTGAAGACCGCTGTACTATTTCTGAGCATATAAAATTGCACTTAGTGTTACTAATCTCGCGTGCACTATGACAAGGATGGATCGATAGTTCTTTGTTTAGGAGTGGATATAGCTTCTCGGCAGTTAAGTTAAATACATTGTAGTTAGTTTATATGCTTAAAAATTTCTTCAAAATTATTTATATGCTCCATGGACACGAGACTTCTCGGTCCACTATCCTAGTTTGATTTTGATTTGTAATTAACCTTTCTTAATTTTGATAGATAGTTGGATTCCTCTGGACGAGCAATAATTCAAGTTTGGGGTTTTGATGAGCGAATATAATATAGTATTTTAGGCTCTATTTTATCATTGTTTTCTCATCTTTTTGCTCATCATTATGTTATTTTCATATCAAAATCTTTTAGAATTTAATTGTGAAATCATTGAGCGTAGTTTGACTTATTAGAGCATTTATTTGCATTTCATGTTGTGGGAGGTCTTCCTCCTTTCTTTTTCATGTTTATGATGTGATGTTGAGAATGTGTGGATGTATTTCCAAGGTGCTGGATATTTTTACTTAAGGTACCAGTATGCATAGTATTTGCCCGAGCGTCTTGACTTTGTTTCATGGAGGAGGTCAGTCCTTGTGCATTTTCCTTCTTGTATGATCACTGGCCCCCTCTGCACACGACCACTGGTCGTGCATGGTCATTTGCACAACACGATGGTTGTCGAGAGAGGTCATTCCTCATGTGAATTTTTTAATGCACGATTACTGGTCCCCCTCTCTACGCACGAGCACTGGTTGTGCATGACTTATTTAAAAATACAGTCAGAGAAATGTACGGGTGAACACACGAGTTATTTATGGCACGACCACTGGTCCTGCAAGGCAAAACTTTTTCGCTCAAAATATAATTTTTTCCGCCAATCCAAGTGCCTTCTAGCACGAGTACTGGCTTTTCCTTTGCGCACAACCACTGGTTGTGTGTCTGCTCGTGTGATTGGCTAAAATTCTATCGCGCCTATAAATACTTCATTCTTTCTTACCAACATTGTGTCACAAAATGTTCTTCTACCTAGTCTGTCGTTTTTGCCTATTTTAGGTCTTCAAGGGACAAGGGTCATCCCCTAAGCTCTCCCAACTATCTAGAAGCTCAAGGAAGAAGAAGAAGAAGAAGGGGTCCTCCGCTCGCTGCAAGCTAGGGAATCAAAGAAGAAGACATGGATGGTGCAAACCCTTGTGAAGATGGGTCAATTGGGAGCATGTGATAGAAATTCCTCTACCTCAAATAGTAGCCAATGAGCGAGGCATTCTCAGAGTCGCTATCCGGAATCCACCTCTCCTCTACAGAAGAGTCTCATGCACTATTTGTATCTACTTACTTCTCTCTCACACACTAGGTTGAGTACGTTGTTGATTTTTATCTATTACATTTATGGCGGTGAAATGGACATGTGTTGAACTCTTGTTATTTGTATATTAAAGCATGTCGCTCTTTGTTCATTTCTTCGTTGTAGCCTAAGCAACCTAGTGCCTGTATTATGTTATTTACTTCATAGTTCTGTGATTGTTGTTTTGTGAACGAGTTTGTGTGGCTGCATTGCCTTGGTTAGCACATGCGTTGAGCGAGGTGGAGGACGGCGACCCACGGAAAATTGAAGCAGAGGTCAGCGACCTGCTGTGGTGCGAAGCGGTGCTGGCAACCCGAATAGTTGTTTAGTTTTCGTTGTTTGCAAGTAGTTTATAAAAAACCTCCCATCCCAAAAAAACACCGACTTAAGAGACTTCGATCTCAATTCTCTCTTATATGTAGAATCCACCTTTCCATGCTCAACGAGAGATTTGATACTCAGGATTCACTCCATTTTTATTATTACTTGACAACTGCAGTGGATGCACATTCCCCTGTCGTGATTTTGTCGAATAATCATCAGAAGGTCGACACTTAGTTTTGACATAGGGGGCCTTTGTCCTCCCTCACCAGAAGTTTTTGAGCTTGTTTCCTTGGATGTTTATTTTTGTTAAAAGTGGCGCTAAAGAGGGAGGCTCGAACGGCGCGCGAGCGGGACCTAGGTGCTTTAGCAATGCGGGAGCTAAATATCAAGGAGAGAGGGAGTGAGGTGATCAAGTAGAGAGTCAGAGATATGTTCAAGTGTGTAGTGGTGATATGCCCAAGTAGAGCAGTGTCGCGATGCCCAAGCAACGTGGTGGCGAGATGCCAAGGTAGTGTAGAGGCGAGATTGTCGAGCAGCGCGGTGGCGAGATACCCTAGTAGCACGGTGGAGAGATGTCCAAGAAGCACAGTGGCATGTTTCCCATGCAACGTGGTTGGGAGATGCCCAAGTAGCGTGGTGGCATGATGCCAAAGCAGCATGGTGGTGAGATGCCCATGTAGCACGGCAGAGAGATTCCCAAGCAGAGCGGTGGCGAGATGCCCAAGCAGCACGGTGGCGAGATGCACAAGCAGCACGGTGGCGAGATGCCCAAGCAGTGTAGTGGTGATATGCCCAAGATGCATTGTGGAGTGATCGATGCACAAGCAGTGCGATGGTGTGATTGTATTTTGGTAGGCTTAGCTGAGGTTGTTATAATCTACTTATATCTGCCACTTGCAGGAGGCCTTTGCCATCACCACGCTGGCTACTTTATTTTTTGGTGTTTATACTGAAGTTCGTGGCCTTAACTTTCAATGCCTCATTTTAGGAGATCCATATCACTAATGGAGCAGGAAATCAGCTGTAGTAATCATAAAAATGTAACAAATACATGCACGCAATAATAATCATGCGACTTACATTGCAAAATAAAACAATAGAAGAAGCAAATAATGGAAATTGATGTTAAATGAGTCGCATGATGTATGCACTTTGTTAGGTGAACGTTCCCCTTCCTGGTACCTCTGGCTCATCCATGTCGGGGTATGACGTTGCCCTCTAATGGATTGTCAGCCAGTGGCACTAGCTGTTTTGTGACATGGTTAAGTAAAAACCTTTGGAGAAGACCTTCTTGAACGAGGTGCTTGTTCTCCAGCATCAACTGATTGCAAACTTCAGTACTATGGTCATGCTCGTGATAGAAGTCATAGTATTGCAACTAATTTCACCTATTTGGTGAGAGCAGCTTGGGACTATGAAGCACATTATTATCGTGGATGGTAAGGAGCGCGTTGGTTCGGGAGGTGTTCAGGAGAGTGAATTCCTGATTTCTAGAGATCTTCAGTCTCAGTGGGGGTTGTCGTGATACTCATCATTCTTCTTGTGAACCGGTGGCGGCGATGACTCATGCCCCTGATGCCTATTTGAGCTCCCCTCAAACTGCTGGTGGAGTGCTTCAATTGCATCATCAACTGCAATCTGGGCCACAACCCGGTGAACGAGATCAGCATAACTAGGCACAGTCTCTCACATTAGTGCGGAGTTGAAACCATTAGGCAGAACCCTCCAATAAAAACTCCATGTAGAAGCTCGGGGTCCACCCCTGGAATTTGCCGTGCCTCGGTAGTGAAGCGGCGGAAGAAATCCTTTAGGGTCTCCCTCTTATTCTGATGTATTCCTAAAGGTTCGGAGGGGTCTCAGATAATTTTATGGTTGATAATGAATTGATTTATGAATTGTTGAGCTAGTTCTGCAAAGTTGTCGATGGATCCACTCTCAGAGACTGGAACCAGGTTCATGCTTGCCCCTTTTTGTGTTGTCGAGAGCACTTGACGTAGTTGTTGATCATGGGCATTGTAGATCCTCATGATGGTGGCGAAATGTTTGGCGTTCTCCAGTGGATCATCCGTTCTGTCGAACATCATGATGTTAGGGAGCTTGAAGCCAAACAGGCTTGGATGTACCAGAACCTCAAGTGCTAACAGTGATCCGTAGTGGAGAGGGAGGTGAGAAAAATCACCACTTTGTCTGACTTGTCCTATTCTTCTATGATCACATCGCAGATTTCTTCGCGAGTGAGCCCTCCAAATGTGCACCCGAAGCCTACTGATCTTGGGCGGTGATGATGATGGTTGGCCTCAAGTTCTCTGGTCGACCAGAATGGGTGTGTTGAGAGACACGTTAGAGAACTCTTTTTATGTGGTGTGATTATCGCTTGTGGCATTCCCAGTCAGAGCACGGTTCAAAGCTGGTGAAGGCATGTTGTCTGGCATGGGGGTGGATTGGGGGCTCGAGGAGCACCTAAGTTTCTTAAAAGGGAGAGCATCTCGGCATGATGCACTTTCATATGGCACATGTGTCCCTCCAATGCTGCTACAAGCGAGATCGTGGCTTCTTCTGTGAGAGGTGCATTGATATGTGAATGAGATGGAGTTGGATCGATGTGCCCCAGGGATTGACCCTTCAATTGTATGGGTACCTCTTCTTGACATTGTCGTTAATTACAAGTATTGTTGCGAAGCCAATAATTCTCCAAAGAATTTTTTTCAGAGTTTGGGAACACCTTTCCAATAGAGGGTTTTAAACTATTGTGGGTTGTTTGATGCTCCCACAGACGGGTAGGAATGAATCGTCTTAGCTCGAGTGCGAAAACAATCAAATTAGTGACTAATAATAGGAAAGGAGACTTTTTACGTCGAAAGCCGAAATTATGAAAAAATACGGGGACAGGTCGATGCCGACCAAATTGCACCATTTCTCTGAGTGTTACAAACAATATAATTCTCAAGATTGACATGCCACCATTCATTTCAATAAGTCTTTGGTAGGGAAAGAAGCAGGATCTTCAATTCTCCTTTTAGAAGAAAGAGATCTTTGAGTCACCTTCAAATGAGATATTTGACGGGGAAGGAGATCTTCATAGACGAAGGAGATTTTTGAGTTCCGAAGGAGATCTTAGAGGAAATATTCAAGTGAAAAGGAGAACTCTAAAAGATCTTCAAAGGAGCTCTCTCTCACGCTGAAGGCAATCTATCCTCAAAAGAGGGCTTTGGGCTCCTTTTACAGCTTTTAACAGGAGCGGTTTTGTAATTGCGTCGTTGCATCCACCATAACTATCGGACGGACAAATCATGTTCCTCGATCTGGGCACACATGTCAACATTTTTGCGGATATGACAATTTTACCGTCGGGAAATTGGGGCTGTTCGGGCAGGACCGACGACGATGGCGGTGATGAACGTGAATAGTCCTGCAATCTTTGTGGACATATAAGATGCAAATAAGGTAAACTGATGCACATGCCCGGAATGAATTCCACATGCTTGCGCGCGTGACAGAGCTATGAATGTGTTGTGAGCGCGGAGGAGTCGTGAGTGTGTCATGAGCGCAGAGGAGTCGTGAGCGTGCCCGTGAGCGCGGAGGCATTGTGTGACTGCATAGGCATGGAGAGCATGGAGGCATGGTGAGCACAGATGCGTGGTGAGCGCGAAGTCGTTGTGAGCACATTGGGAGCACGATGTCGTGCAGTGAAGGCATTGCGAGCGCGCTGTGAGTGCATCATGAGGGAGAGCGGCAATCATGGTGTTGAGGATGCGGCGGTGAGCACCCCGGTGATGATAGCGATGGGAGATGCCGACTGTTGAGGTATATTGATATTCGTGTTTAATGGGCTACTTAACGGGTTGGTTAGGATCCGATAGGAATCCAAACCCGTAGTCGGGGATTTAGGGTTTCGCCTATAAATACCCCGCTGGGGGCAACGGGTAGACCATTCCAAACTAGATGGTCACGCGGATGCTTCGAGCACTCTAACATTCTCGAAGTTTGCCCTAGCCCCGCTCCCGTCCCCGTGATGGATCTTCGCTCCCGCAGGCGCTTCCCGTTCGCGATTTTTGCTGCGTCTGCCCTAGCCGATAGCGAAGGAGGCGTTCACGTTCGTACTCGCGTACTAACGCCTGGAAACGCTGTAGATCGGGATTCAACTGTCGCGATTTTGCTGGATCGTGGCCGCCGCTGCACCCGTTCGCGTTTTTCGCTGTGGCTGCCCTAGCTGATCGATTGCCAAGTGGAAGAGAAAGCCGTCGTTCGCGTTTTCTCGGTCGCCACCGCCGCTGCGATTTTCTGTATCGATCGGAGAAGTAGATCGAAGAAGAAATCGGAAACGCCGCTGCGATTTTCTGTATCACCACCGCCGCTGCAGATCGGGAAATAGGAAAACCTCCATCGCTGCTCGCCGATCGTGGAAGAAGCACAACGACTCCGGTGTGAAATCAAGTGGCGTCGTTCAGATCTGGAAGAGAAGCTCGGGATTTCTGGTACCGGCCACTGTTCCCTTCTGATCCTCACCGTCTTTGTCCAAGGAAGCGAGATCTGCATCCCATCTGGATCCTTTCTTGCTTATCGGTACCTCAGAGGAGTGGAGGAGGATTTCTCTCTCAAGAAGACAATCAACCTTTTGAGTTGCTGCTGATCTTGCCGGAATCTGGTGCTGTCGGATCTGCCAAAGAATCAAATCAGCCTTGTGTGGCTGGTCCATCAGTGCCTCTTTGGGATTATCGTCGCTCAGATCAAATCTTTGGTGATTGTGTTTCAGCCGAAAAGCAGGAGCAAACAATTTTTCCTGGATTAGATCCGAAGACTCGTCGCTACGCTACTTAGGTGTTTTCTTTCTCGTTTTTTTTTCTGCTCGCAATTTTGTCTGCAAGTAGAATTACACGTAGTGGAAAGAAACACAAAATGTCAAAGGCGATCAATCACTCCTCTCCCGTGCCAATGATCAAGCTGGAGAAATTCTCCAACGCCGAGTTCAGTGCCTGGAAGCGCAACACACAGTTCGGCATGAAGTACCTGAACATCTTCTACACAGTGCAGGCTGTCTTTGAAGAATTCAAAGGAAGTGATGTTGAAGATCAATGGGTCAACGACGAGGATTTCTGCAGAGACTACATCCTGAATTGCCTCTCCAACAGGCTTGCAGAGACGTACAGCAAGATGCAAAGGGCCAAGGAGATCTGGGAAGCCTTAGAGGAGCAGTTCAAGGAGGAGGAGAACATGTCCAAGACGCACCTGGTGGACAAGTTTATGGCATTTACCTTCACTGAGGAAAGGGAAATCCTGCCACAGGTTGCTGAGTTTGAAAATCTGGTGGACAAACTCAACAGTGAGAACATCCCTCTGCCAGATGGATTTGTTGCAGGGGCGATCATTTTCAAATTGCCCTCGGCCTGGTATTCCTTCAAGACAGAGATGTACCGGAAGAAGACGCAGGTGAGTCTTAAAGACCTCAAGCGCTTCATATGCATTGAGGATGAGAACCGGACTAGGCACGCTATAGAGACGATCAGCAAGCAGTCTTCTACTGCTAACATGATCACGCATCCTAAGCGGAAGCGTAAGCCTGGCAGGACTCGTCCACCGACCAGTGCACCCGCAGTTGCTGCCACTAGCAAACAAATAAAGAAAAAATTCAAAGGCAAGTGCTACAACTGCAATAAGTGGGGTCACTGCGCTTCCGAGTGCCGTCAGCCCAAACGGGGCGAATCCAGCACACCAAGAACTGATAATCAAGCCAACATGTTTTATCAGACTGCGCCTACCGACTTTGTTGTCATGGTCGGTAACGGGACGGCCAGTTTAGAGTGGTGGCTCGATTCAGGCGCTACCTGCCATGTCTGTCACAATCCAACGCTTATGGAGGATGCAAAAGAGGTGCAAGAGACTGTCACTGTTGCAAATGGAGCTGTAGCTGACGTGCTGAAGGTCGGCAACGCTACCTTGACACTCTCCTCAGGTAAAACTCTTACTTTGAAAAATGTTAAATTTATACCGACATTAGCTGCTAATTTAATTTCTATTAGCCTATTGTGCGATGCGGGTATGTCTTTTAACATTAGTGGTGGTCGGGTAACCCTAATGGTTCACTCACATTACTTTGGTTGCGCATATGTCGTTAACGGGATGTATAGGCCGAGTCTAGCACACGAGGTAGTTAATCAGGTTAACTCAAATCTGATAGATCCTAAGATTTTACATGCAAGACTAGGACACGTCAATTATAGAAAACTTCTCCTGCTAGCTAGAACTCACAACATACCCCTCAACACAAAAACCAAATTTGAAAAATGTGAAATTTGTGCTCAAACTAAGATAACTAGAACACCTTTTAGTCAGGTTTCTAGGAGCACACAATTGCTAGAGTTAATACATTCCGATATTTGTGACTACAAAAGTTTTGTCACTCGAGGCGGTCGGAAGTATCTGATAACATTTATCGACGACTACTCTAGGTTCAGTCACATTTACCTTCTTAAAACCAAAGATGAAGCATTTGAAAAATTCCGTATTTTCAAAAATAGGGTTGAAAATCAACTTGACATGAAAATAAAAAGGCTAAGAAGTGATAGAGGAGGAGAATACGTCTCGGGGGAGTTCAGAGACTTCCTTGCCAGCAATGGCATAATCCCTGAAACCACCGCTCCATATTCCCCACAATCCAACGGCATCGCTGAAAGGAAAAAAACAGAACTTTAACAGAAATGTTGAATTCTATGTTGCTGACTGCTGGCATGCCTGCGGCCTATTGGGGTGAAGCCGTCCTCACGTCAATTCATATTCTTAATAAAGTTCCCCATGCAAAGTTGACTAAGACACCCTACGAGCTTTGGTTTAAGAGGCCTCCTAGATTTGACAATCTTAAGACCTGGGGCTGTATCGCTTATGTTAGGATACCAGACTCTAGAAGAGCTAAGATTGGACCCAGGACTAATACCTGCGTCTACCTAGGATGTGCAGATGATAGTGCTGCAGACAGGTTTCTGGATCTCTCCACTAATACTGTAATAGAATCAAGAGACGATGTCTTCTTTGAGGATAAGTTCCTTAAGGACAAGAACCTGACACTGCCAGGTCTGCCAGCCACTAGTACTGAGCCTTTAGTTGAGCCAGGACAACGTAACTCTGACACTGAGCCTGTAGACACGAGTATTTTAGATACCAGAAGGCTATCTAGTAGAGAGAAAATGCCTAAAAGCTTCGGTACAGACTTCGTGACTTACCACGTTGAAGCTGATCCATCCACTTATAAGGAAGCGATGCGATCTAGAGACTCTCTATTATGGAAAGAAGCCATAGACGAAGAGATGAACTCTCTCATACAGAACAACACATGGACTTTGGTCGATTTGCCCAAAGGGGCTAAAACCATTGGCAATAAGTGGGTTCTGAGGAAGAAGCTAAATCCTGATGGGAGTATCGCAAAATACAAAGCACGTCTAGTTGCCAAAGGCTTCACTCAAGTGAGTGGTGTAGACTACTTTGATATATACTCACCTGTATGTCACTATGCGACTATTAGGATTCTTCTCGCACTAGCATCTATTGAACACTACACTGTTCATCAGATGGATGTCAAGACTGCATTTCTGAATGGAGATCTGTCTGAGGAGATCTACATGCACCAGCCTGAAGGGTTCATCATAGAAGGTCTAGAAAATAAGGTCTGTAAGTTGATTAAGTCACTATACGGATTGAAACAAGCACCTAAAATGTGGCATTAAAAATTTGACACCTGTGTAAAAGGCTTGGGTTTCAAATCCAGTCTATCAAATAAATATATGTACGTTAGAACAAGTGCAAATAAAGTAGCCATCATATGCTTGTACGTTGATGACATGCTAATTCTGGGCACTGATCAGTCTGAGGTGAAAGACGTGAAAGTTGCCTTGACGGCACAATTTAGCATGAAAGACCTAGGTGAGGTGAAAACCATCCTAGGAATGGAAGTGAACTTCACAAAAAAGGGTATTACCCTGAGTCAGAGTCACTACATTAGGAATCTACTGGAAAAGTGGGGTTACGATAAGAACAAAAAGGTTGAGACTCCATACGATTATAACAGTAGACTGAAACCGAATGAAGGTTCAGCTATCAGACAGTTGGATTATTCCAAACTCATAGGAAGTCTCATGTACGCTACTACCTGCACTAGACCTGACATAGCCTTTACGGTCGGCATGTTGAGTAGATTCACCAGTAACCCTGGGAAGGACCACTGGGACGCCTTAGACAGGCTAATGAGATACTTAATGTTTACTGAGAAGTATGCTTTATGTTACAGTGGGCATCCTCCAGTGCTTGAAGGGTACTCCGACGCATCTTGGTGCTCGGAAATAGCTGATTGTCGATCCACTAGTGGCTTTGTGTTTACACTAGGAGGAGCTGCAGTAGCTTGGAAGTCTAAGAGGCAAACGTGCATTGCACTATCCTCTATGGAATCTGAACTCTATGCTCTCGCTTCAGCTGGAGAAGAAGCAAAGTGGATAAGAGATCTGATATTGGACATTCCAATGACGAGTCTGAAAATACACTCTATTTCGATTTATTGTGACAATCAGGCCACAAAGACCATTGCTACAAATACGTTATTCAATGGAAAGCGAAGGCAACTCAGGATGAAACAGGCCTGGTTGACCTATCTCACCAGTCAGGGGATAATCTCCCTATTGAACTTGAGATCAAAAGATAATGTAGCAGATGTCCTTACTAAGGGCTTATGCAAGGTTCTCACATCTAAAACATCGGGGGAGATGAGATTAACGTCCATTTAGGAGGACTTAATACCTAGCTTATGTTTTAAATTTAAGAACTGTTGTCTGCTTACATTCAAGCATCTACGTTGAGCACACTAAAGTATTTTAGATGTTATCTGATGAAAGCTAGAGGTGAGATAGTTGCCAGTCATTCCAAACTTGATGACTTACGTAACTATTCTTTGTCAAAGGCTGAATTGGGTATCATTCCAAAAAGGAGTACTGAGGTTGCCGATATGTGTCCTGATATTATGATTATTAGTTATATCATTCCAAACTTGATGATATAATAGTCACAGCTTGTTGTATCATTCCAAACTTGATGATATAGCACAATTATGGAACATTAATAATAATCTTAATAATCGAAGGAACATGGTTTGATTCTATGAAATCAATTAATCTAATTTTGTGTAAATTAGATAGAGATGCTGTTTTGGGATTCTTTCCTCCCAGTTAGAGTATTAAGTTTACCCGCTGTTAGAACTAATCACTTTATTTCTGCAAATGTTTGAATTCATAGAGATTTGTCTCATGACATTCTTGTTGTAATTGTTTGCAGGAAAAGTGGAGATTGGAGGAGAGACAGTTGATTTTGACCCAGATGATGATGATCTGCTTTTCGCTTAGATCAATTATCGGTTTGAGCTTTCCAGTTTATTGCTTTTTCATGTTTGAAACATTTGGTTTGAGTTTAGTATTTTGTTATCTAAAACTCATATTTATATCTCTGGAAAAACTCTTGTTTGTTTGGTCATTATTAACTTTTGGATAAGTAGTCATTTTCTTATGCTAATACTTATATACAATATAGGAGGAGATTGTTGAGGTATATTGATATTCGTGTTTAATGGGCTACTTAACGGGTTGGTTATGATCCGATAGGAATCCAAACTCGTAGTCGGGGATTTAGGGTTTCGCCTATAAATACCCCGCTGGGGGCAACGGGTAGACCATTCCAAACTAGATGGTCACGCGGATGCTTCGAGCACTCTAACACCGACAATGCCGCACAACACTTGTACTGTGTTGTGCGCAGTGCTTGCACGTAAAGCGGGGAGCAGTTTGCATGCATGGGCATTTCGACATCCGTTTGGGAGACCAAACAGACACAAAATTACGCAAGACCGACACTGTTGTTATTGTATCGGCGAGCCGGTCAAGGTCGTAGCGAGGAGTCCCTGGTTTAACTGTAATATTGCATGGAACCCTATCAAACTCCAAGAATTATTATGATTGACGGATACAAGATGTGTTGTGGTTGAAGAAATACAATTAAGGATGCATGACTCTTATCAACCTAATGTCATTTATATGTTATTGAAACTCTACGGCATAACTAGGGAGACTTGTTCTCTGCTCACCTTATCTACAACTGGAATGCAATTTTTTTCTTTAAATTCGTCCATAGCAATACTACTTCTTACAACTCTAAATTTTGACATTGTGATGATTAGAAAAAACTAATTTGTGGAAGATCTATTCTTTGCTAATTTTATTTAAAATTTCACATGCCTTAAAAACTCTTCATTTGGCATCATCTAATTAATTTATTCATATTTATCATTACTCATATTCTCCTCATTTTTGTTTTCTTCTTCCCTTAATCTTATCTCTCTCCCTTGCCCTATCTCCCTCTCTATTTTATTTTTGTCTTTTGTTCGTGAGCGGGAAATATAAATGAATTATTTAACTATCATTTGGCATACAGATCAATAGAGCCAATGCTTAAGCTGCAACTAATCATGACATAAACACCCATTTGGCCTGCAATATATTACGCTGAGAAAGAAACATACATGTAGGAAAATTAAAGAGCCAAGATGAATCTAATCCTAAACACTGGATATGGAAAAGGAATACTAGTAGAATGTGGACGATCAACATTAAGACTCAGTTTGAGGGGGACTTATTTTCACCGGTCAAGCGGTTACGACCACGTGAACCAGACTTTAATTAAGATCCGGTTTATGCGGTCGTAACCGCTTGACCGGTGAAAATAAGTCCGGAGCCTAAAATGAAGTGTTCTTTATATTTACAAAATACATTAACGAACATATAAATAACATCTATAAATCCAAAAATTACCTCCCCCACACAGGGTTTAATCATTATTAGTTTTTGCCTCACCACAATCAAATCGAGGTAAATGTACAATTCTATTTTAGATGCAAATTAGTGACTCGCGAGAGCATTTTTTGATCAAATAGTTTGTTTTTGTTCAGAAACGACATTTTGGTAAATACGATCAATCTATACCTTATGGTTTTATACACATAATGAATTGATGACTTCATTATTTTTAACTTCATGTCGTAGCTGACATTCAACGCCTCCGGGGAATAAGAAACGCTATATATGTCTTCTTTCGCTAGTTGATTGGATCCACAAGCAATATTTCTCACATATGTAGCTATCGATAACCTATTCCTTACATCGACCAAGCCCAGTGAACCCTTGTGATCCTTCCGCAACAGTAATGCACATCATTCTGTGACTACCATAGTCACAGACAGCTCGATTTCATCGATTACAACATCAAGGCGACCTAAGATTAACGATTAATGTATAATCTTCCACTGACGATAAAAATAGAGGATGTTTCCTTCTCCCTGAAGGAGTTGCTCTATCATGGTTCAATTTTTTGCCGTAGATGTTCTCTTTCACCAATCTTTGTCGCATTTTAAGAAGTTTTACAAAGAGAATTATGTGGCCTTCAGAGCTGAAGCCACAAGAAGAAGCAGGAGAAAGACTCCTTCTCCACCAAGGAGAGTTATAGAGTCAGAAAGCTCAAATCCCAACTAATCTAGGAATGAACTATTAGATGGAGAACTAGCACTATTCTCCAAATAGTTCAAGAAGTTGCTGAGCAGAAGGAGATAGTGGAAGAACAATGGCTCTTCTAGCTCCACCTCAAAGAAGCCTTACTCCAGCAAGGACAAATCCAGAAATGACCCCACTGGGGAAAGGTATGACTCCAAGCAGAACAAACATGTTAAGTCTAATGTTGTCTGCTATTGTTTCAACAGGTGTGGACATGTCATTGCTGACTGTCCAGATAAGAAGAATGAGTAGATGAGGTATGAAGGCAAAAAGCATCACAGGGACAAGCAGAATAAAAAGAGTTTCTTGGCCAAGAAGAAAGTCAGCCTATCAGACAGTGATTACGAGTCTTCAGATTCAAATGAAGAGGAGGCCTACATTAGTCTCAAGTCCATTGAAGAAGAGGATGATCATCCAATTGCCCCATCAGGCATAAGGGCTCGAATGCTGGCGTTGAGTGCGTTGAGACTACTCGACTATTCATCGAGTCAAGTGTTGATTCGTCGAGTGTTGGTGTTGAGTGCGTTGAGACCGCTCGATGCTTCGTCAAGTCAAGTGTTGATTCGTCGAGATAAATTTCATATTTTACGGGTCTGCCGATAGCTATGACTTTATGCTATTTATTCCTTTGGGTATAAATAGAAGATGTCTTAGGGTATTACTGCGAGCCGAGTGCGATAGTAACCCGAGAGGAAAAAAGCCGACGGAAATCGTTTCCAAAAGTCCCGATCCCATCCCCTCGCTTAGTCCGCTTCCGGCTTCCGGCGTCCATCGTTGCCACCTCTTTTGGAGCAGATCTAGCAGTCGATCTGTGAAGACGCAACGTACTTTCCTCCAACCTAGATCTTGTGTAACAAGAGTCTAAGGGCTTTCCCGTTCGTGTGGATCACCTGTAGAGGCGTGAACACAATTCTGCGCTCGGAACTCTATCCGCTAGGGTCCGCTAGATTTCTTGGAGCATCTCGGTTGAGATATGACTCAATCCCGCAAAGTTAAATTTTATTTACAACAACTTTCCTTCTTGATCAATGTTCATTGCAAGATCTGTATTTATTTTGGGTTTTCTTGTTCCTTATTCCTCTGCGCACAAGTGTTGTGACGTATCCAATAGTCTCCCACTTAATCTCAAAAGTATCAAACAAAAGCTTCACAAAAAATGAGCGGCATCTATCAATGCATTATTACTTCCTAAACAATAAGAGTTTAAAACTCAAAAGACATTGTGACCAATATATCAGTGTTGTCATATCCCTTCATCCCATACATCCAGATAAAATTAGAGATATAGACCGTGTCACCCTCATAATTGTTTAATCATAGTTTCCTGATCTAGAATGAACTTCCAGAAATCGGTGAGTCCAATATCATATATTGACTCAACCAAGCATGACCATGCATTTCTCTGTCTCATTTCATCAATGGGACCATGGATGCAACTCCTGTCATATACGAGGACAAATCTCATTTCTGTCCACACACAAACACCCAAATGATTCGTAACGTACCTAATAACCACACGTATCATCCAACTTTCTCAAGACTAGAATTTTGATAGCATCAAAGCAAGATCTTCCTCACTTGATAAATGTTGTGACTTCATATAAAAATTTCATACTCAACACTTTCCTCATACTTAAGCTCTTCCTCACTTAATCTCAAGTGAGGTTCACTTTGCTGAGCTGGAGGCGGACAACGGGAAGCTGAAGGACCAGATCAAAGTTCTCAACAGCGAGATAATCTGCATGGCAGACGCCTTCCTTCCCCCGGGTAGTAGCGACACCTCCCTTCCATATAGGAAGCCGAGGATCTTCGGCGAGGCCGTGGTCGCCGAGCGGCTGCGGGTCAACTTGATCGAGTCCGCCGAATGCACCCTACAAATTATGAAGGACACGAGGGTGCTGGTGGAGGGCTGCGAGGAGATCATGGCCTGGGACCTTATGTCGAGCATGTTCCCTTCCACGCCTCCCAGCAAGAAGGAGGACAGCTTCGACCTGCTTTTTGGGAAGGACTACAAAGATGATCTATCCGGAGGAGTGGGCAAAGACCGCCAGTCTGGGGGGGAGGAGAGAGCTGACCAGCACCCCTTTTTCTTTTTTTGTGTAATTCTTCCCCCCTCCTTTTTGTAACCTCGCCTAGGCGAGCCCCCCCCCCCCCCCCTTTTGTAATCAACATTATATAATTAAAAATGGTTTTGATATGAATTCTATCTTCATTTTTCTATATTTTTTCATGAACTTCCTAGATGTGACGTACTCGCTTTCGAGCTCTCCTCCTCGGGTGACCTTGCTAGGATAGATCTTTCCATTAGAATGGATATTAGGACTCGTACCCGTGAATAGACCTTGAGAGCACGCCTACCCTAGGAAATCCGAGGGTGGGCCACTCGCCGCGCTGGGCTCGCCATCCCCCTGCTCGCTCGCGAGCTGCCTCCTTTCTCTCCAATGTCAAGTTAAAATTGCCGAAAATTTCACAAGTAAAATTGAAGGTAGGTGGAGTGTACTGCTAGAGCTCGCCTTCTTTAGGGGGTGCCGAGAACTTGGCTCGCCACCCCATTACTGAGCTGAACCCGCGAGTCCCGACTCGCCTGTGAAAATTCTTCTTTCCCTATTTTTAGGAAAAAGGCCAAACTTCTCAAGTATCATCTGGAGAGTGTAGGACTTCCCCGAGTGACATCCAACCCTGCCAGATAGGTGAGAGCCAGACAGTAGGATCTGCTCGGGGTGTAGGTAGACTCTCTTGAGTGACATCCAGACCTGCCAGCTAGGTGAGATCCTGGCAGTGGGATTTGCTCGGGGTCTGGGTAGACTCTCTCAAGTGACATCCAGCCCTGCCAGCTAGGTGAGAGCTGATGGCCCGGCCGACGCCTAAGAAAAGAGAAGCGGCCGAACTAGCAATTCAACCAGGCAAGTATACTTATCGAACTGTAGCAAGGGGACACTAGTGTCGTATTTAAATCCGGGAACTGTTGAGTAAGCTTACTCACACGAAGGCTATTATTTTATCGACGGAAATCTTAGGGTTAAGTGGAAAACTAAATGCACTAAATGAAATATTGCATAAGAAAGAGGGCTACTTGCACTAAAAATAAAGAGAGCATGAAAGAAACGATTACACTAAAGGGTTAGAACTATGAAATGAAAATGCACTCGATCAAGAATCACCTCAGACCTTGATCATGGAGGTTCCATAAACATGAACATGCTTCTCTCGAATATATGCCCACCTGAGTTTAGGAAGGTCCGACCGACTCTCGTCTAAATCGGAGGCCTAAAGCTCGCCTTATGCGGTGAACCACACTATTGGATTTTACTCCAATCTGGGAGATTTGGACGTCTACCTCTCTCGAGGGGTGCGTACAAATCCCTTTACTCTTGAGTGCTCATTTCAAACTATCGGACTCTCGGCTAGCCCAAAATGAAAGCAAAGGTGGAGAATATATATCGATGATATATTTCCAACCCGTGATAAATCAAGAGTAATTCAAGGCCTAAAACCTAAAAAGAAAAGGCAAACTCAAAGCATCATAACCTAATCACTCGAACCTCGGATCATCAAGATCGAGTATAGGGAGGATTAGTTAATCATAGTGAAATGGAGGAGGGGGGATGCGTAGTAAAGCATAAAGAACACAAAGTAGAAAGGTAAGAGAAAAGAACACTTTTATATTAATCTAAAAAGGAGCTTACAACTTGAAATGAAAATTACAATTACATGAAAATAAAATCCTATTCTGGACCTACAATTAGCAACTAAAGCATTTGCAAGAAAAGCTAATACAAAAGTTTAAACTAAACTAGCATTAAGGAATGCTAAAATGAGAAAGAGAGAGAGAAGGAGAGAAAATAAAGGCAAGAAACAAAGGGGCAGCATCTCCCCCTCTCAGCCCAAAACTTCCTGAAATGGAGAGGGGTGGGGGGGTCTGAATTTATAGAAAAATTCTCGGGTTGGTCACGCCCCAAGTCACGCCCGTGACTTGGGGCGTGACAGGCACGTCAATCTTCAATCGCTGGTCGGAAATCCATCAAATGCCGGAAATCGCGGGACACGCCTGGGGTCACGCCCGTGTAGGGGGGATGTGACAGTATTGTTGATGTGTGGAGACGGGAATTGCATTTAATGCGGCAGTAGGCTTCGGGCAGAGGGAGACACGCCCCATATCACGCCCGGGGAGGGCGTGTCAGGGCGGTGTGTCTGGGCGGCGTGACAGGCAATTTTTCTTGGATTTTTGTCTCTGACATCAGGTTTCCTCGGGATCAGCTAACATGCCCTATATCACGCCCAGGGAGGGCGCGACAGGGCGGCGTGACAGGTCAATTTTGGCAAAAAATCTGGAAACCTGCAAAAAGACAAGAAAATGTTAGTGGCAATAATATTTACATAATAAAGATAAAAAATAAGCATATAAGGCAAGATTAGCGCCTTCAAAACTGGAAAATACGATTATAAATAAGTGTACAAAATGTATTATCAAATTCCCCCAAGATTAGGCTTTGCTTGTCCCCAAGCAAAATATAAAAACTAGATAACCATAAAATAAGACTAATCAAAAAGTTCTAATTATGGCTACACAAGTACTATGCAAAATTCTAAGTAGGAAAAAGGTGAAATGTGAATCTAAAACAATTATTTAGGTAGGGTTTAACTTTTATAAAGTTTACTTAACGAAAATAAATAATCCAAAATTTTGACGAAATTCTTTAAATAAATTTAAGCATGGCAACGAAAATGAAAAGACGCATTGAGTTATCACTAGATCCAAGCAACGTATTATAATTATATCAATTAAATAACAAAAATCTAAGTTTAAATACAAAACTAATACTGATTTATTTTTCTTCTTTTCTTAGTTATTAAATAAAATTTAAAAGGCGTGAATCAAAAGGACTTAATAGGACCGAAGCATTTGGTTTAAGATTATGATTAGGAGTGGAATTTCAAAGATAAACAGGGAGGCTTAAAATCACACTAAACCAAAACAAAGAGTTTCAAAAAATTTTCATTTTAAACAAAATATTTTTTTCTTTTTTTTCTTTTCCATTTTTTTCTCTTTTCAAAACAAAGGCCATAAATATTTTAATTTTCATTTTGAATTGGACAAACAAAAACAAACATTTCTTTTGAGCATACTTTTTTCAAAAATTTCTCCAAAAATATCACAAAATAACCTATCATAATCATAAAAATATCTTTATGAAACTCAAAAGGGCTAGTGCGATTTGATAGGTTGGAAATTTTGGCTTTGGTGAAAATGATATAAAAAGAGAAGCTATCAAATGAAATTGGAAAAAAGTCTCAAAAGTGGCTAACTAGTGGTGAAAGTTCTTAGGTTGGCAGGAAAGCTCAAACGAAAATAAAAACGGCCTAAATCATTTGCACGCTTTTAAATTTATTTAAAACAAAGATTTGAAAATTTTCAAAAAGCAAGTCCTAGATAATAAAAGAAGATTGATGAAGTTATTTTGAAAATAGAAATAATATGTGACTTAGATCGTTCACATCTACTACGCTATTCAAAAGTTGACCTTTCAAAAATTATTATAAAAAATAATGGAAAATAGTGGATGATGAATTTTTGAGAAAGTAAAGAAAATAAAGAATAAAAAACCATAATAGAAATGCGAGTTTTAGAAAAAATATTTCACCTTAACATGCTACCTTGAATTAGAAACACAACAAGCCAACATTTTACTTGTGAAACATAATTAAAAAAACGATTAGAAAAATTATAATTAACTAAGTTGTTTATAAGAAATTTTGAGAAAAACAAAACAAAAACAAGGGGTACTATTGAAATACCAAAATGCATATATATATTTTTTAATTTTTGAAATATTCTCTTTTTTTGGATTTTGGAAATATTATCTTTTTTTTGGAATTTTAAGATATTATCTATTTTTTTGGATTTTTGAAAAATATTCACAAAAAGTAAAAAAGATATTCCCAAATAGCAAAAAGAAGGAGGAAGTCCTCCCCCAAGCTTAAAATGTACATTGTCCTCAATGGAGAAGGAGGTGAGAGAGAGAGAGAAAATTAAAGTTCAGAATTGAAAAACAGTATTCAAAAACAGGTACTTCCCCGGTTTTATTAGCTGCGAAAGCTGAGTGATGTCGCTCCCCCATGCTTGCGCTTTGGATCTTCATGAAATGTCTTCTTTGGAATTCGTGATGGAATTAGCAGCGTTGGAGCAGGCGATCGCAGAAGCTTCAGTTTGTTGGAGCCATCCGGGGCAAAAATTGTAAAATAAAGAAAACAGAAAAAGATAACTTGGGTTGCCTCGCAAGTGCGCCCTTTGTTTAAAACGTCGTTTGAGCTTGACGCAACAAAATAATATATTGTCCAAACATATTGTTTAAAATAAAGTGCAAGTAAAAAGTTCAAAGTTTTAATAAAAATAAAACAAAGTTTCAGATTAATCAAAGGTTAGATCATGAAGAATAGAGTTAACACAGTTAGGACTGACATCATCACAGAAATACAGTTTAAGACGCTAATCATTCACTTTGAAATTACCCTTATCAGGGTGAGAAATCAAAACAGTACCATAAGGAAAAACTTCTAAAACATTAAACGGCCCAGACCAACGTGATTTTAACTTTCCAGGAAATAATCGTAAACGAGAATTATAAAGAAGAACTTGGTCGCCCGACTTAAAGGTTTTTGGGTGCTTAAAATGTTTATCGTGCAAATGCTTCGCCCGCTCTTTATAAAGTTTGTTATTTTCGTACGCTTAAGAGCGCCACTCATCGAGTTCGTTGAGTTGAAATTTTCTAAAATCGCCGATAGAGTGGGGATCGAAGTTTAAAAATCTTAAGGCCCAAAAAGCGCGGTGTTCTAATTCTACGGTTAAATGGCACGATTTTCCATAAATCAACTGATATGGCGTACATCCGAGGGCGGTTTTGTACGCTGTTCGGTAGGCCCATAGAACATCGTCTAATTTGGCTGACCAGTCTTTTCTAGATGTGGAAACAGTCTTTTCTAAAATTCTTTTTATTTCTCTATTTACTACTTCGACTAGTCTGTTAGTTTGGGGGTGGTAGGCAGTGGAAAGCTTATGAGTAACGCCATATTTAGTAGGGATTTTAGAAAACTGAGTGTTACAAAAATGGGAACCCCTATCACTAATGATGGCGCACGGCGTACTGAATCGAGAAAATAACTTTTTTAAGAAAGTAACTACGACTCGGGCGTCGTTCGTAGGAAGAGCTTGGGCTTCGGCCCTTCATGAAACATAATCAATGGCAACTAAAATAAACTTATTCCCGAAGCTAGAAGGAAGAGGGCCAACAAAATCAATTCCCCAGAGGACGAAAACTTCGCACTCAAGGAAATAATTTTGTGGCATTTCATTTTTATTAGAAATATTACCCGACCGTTGGCAACTATCACACCTACTCACAAAGGCCTGCGCGTCTTTAAATAGGCTAGGACAGTAAAAACCCGCGCTTAGCACTTTGTGAGCAGTGCGAGCAACTTGATAGTGCCCACCTATCGGTCCTTCATGCAAATGCTTAATAATATCTAAACCTTCATCATAAGAAACACACCTCCTTATCACTTGGTCTGCACAGACTCTAAAAAGATGTGGGTCCTCCCAAAAATAGTTCTTCAACTCAGAAAAGAATTTCTTCTTTTGCTGAGATGAGAACTCTTTCGGGAGCACACGAGCCACTAGATAGTTGGAGATGCGTGCAAACTAAGGAGAAGTAAATGTGTAAATTGAAAACAGCTTCACATCGGGAAAATAATCGTTAAAAGATTTTTCGTCTAATTTTTCAATAAAAGGTTTATCTAGGCACGAGAGGTGGTTGGTGGCCAAGTTCTTGGCACCTCGCTTATCACGGATCTCTAAGTCAAAATCCTAGAGGAGTAAGACCCAGCGAATCAAGCGCGGCTTGACATCCGTTTTAGAAAGAAGATATTTGAGGGCCGAGTGGTCCGTAAAAACAATAATTTTTGAAAGAGTAATATAAGGGCGGAATTTATCAAAAGTGAATACTACGGCTAGTAGCTCCTTCTCGGTCGTGGTGTAATTTTCTTGTGCAGATATGAGCGTTTTACGAGCGTAATAGATGGGGTGGTAGTTTTTAGATATGCGTTGACCTAATACGGCTCCCACTGCATAACTACTCGCATCGCACATTATCTCAAATAGAAAGTCCCACACCGGAGCTATCATAATCGGGGCATTAATTAATTTTTCTTTTATTAAATTAAAATCAGCTAGGCAAAGGTCATCAAAAATGAATGGGGCGTCTTTTTCTAAGAGATGGGTAAGGGATTTGGTGATCTTGGAGAAGTCCTTTATGAAGCAGCGGTAGAAACCAGCGTGACCTAGGAAACTTCTTATAGCCTTTATGTTTGTAGGTGGAGGCAGCTTATCGATAACTTCTATCTTAGCAACGTCTACTTCAATACCTCTTGCAGAAATTTTATGACCCAAAATTAACCCTTCCCTCACCATAAAATGACATTTTTCCCAATTTAGGACAAGGTTAGTTTCTTCGCATCGTTCTAAGACTTTTTCGAGGTTCTCTAAACAACTATCAAATGCGTCACTGAACACGAAGAAATCATCCATGAATACCTCCATAATGCTTTCTACGTACTTGTCAAAGATAGCGAGCATACATCACTGGAATGTAGCTGGCGCATTGCACAATCCAAACGACATTCTTCGATAGGCGAAGGTGCCGAAGGGACAAGTAAACATAGTTTTCTCCTGGTCCTCGAGAGAGATAGGGATTTGAAAATACTCCGAGTGGCCATCGAGAAAATAATAAAAGCTATTGCCGGATAAACATTCTAAAATCTGATCGATGAACGGTAATGGAAAATGATCCTTGCGGGTGGCGTCATTTAACTTACGGTAATCTATACACATTCGCCATCCGGTCACCGTCCGTGTCGGGATTAATTCATTATTTTCATTACTAACTATCATTATCCCTCCCTTCTTTGGTACTACATGGACTGAGCTAACCCACTTACTATCTGATATAGGATAGATAATTCCTGCGTCTAACAATTTCATAACCTCGCCCTTAACTACTTCTTTCATGTTCGGGTTTATACGGCACTGAGGTTGTATGGAGTTACACGAATTATCTTCCATTAAGATTTTGTGAGTGCAGAAAGATGGGCTTATGCCCTTAATATCAGATATCTGCCAAGAAATAGCTCGGCGATGCTTACCTAAAACTAAAAGAAGTTTATCATTTTGCACATCCGTGAGGTAGGCCGAAACTATGATGGGAAGCTTGAGATCCTTTTCTAAGAAAGCGTATCTAAGATGCTCTGGTAGTTCATTCAGTTCCAGGGTAGTGGGGTCTTCATATGACGTTTTAGAAATCCGTTCTTTTTCAAAAACAATATTTTCATAAAATTTTTCTTTGTATGGAAAATTGAAAGGGGTGGGGCTAGCGGCCATGGCGGCTTCTTGCAGCGATTCAGTTGGAAGAGTAGAAGAGGAACAAAAATCAGAAAATTCTTTTTCAAAATCAGAGAGGCGGGAGGAGAATTCTTCACTCAGGTGTAGCGATTCAGTTGGAGGAGTAGAAGAGGAACAAAAATCAGAAAATTCTTTTTCAAAATCAGAGAGGAGACAGGATGATTCTTCACTTAGGGCATCTTCGAAAAAATAGGAGTCATCATTTGCTAGGGTGTTCTTCATCGATGGGGTGATAGAGAAAGTCACTTCGTCGTCGCCTACTCGAAGGAAGAGATTACCATTGCTTACGTCAATGATAGCTCGGGAGGTGTCAAGGAAGGGTCGACCAAGGATCAGGGGAACCTCGATGTCTTCTTCGATGTCCAATATGACAAAGTCCACCGGGAAGATGAACTTGTCGACTTTTACTAGGACATCCTCCACTATACCTAACGGGTATTTGACTGATTGTCGGCGAGCTGGATACTCATGCATGTGGGGTTGAGACTACCAATTCCTAACTTTTTAAACAACGAGAGGGGCATCAGATTAATACTCGCACCTAGGTCGGCTAATGCGTGCTTGACAAAAGGATCACCAAAGACACACGGAATAGAAAAGCTACCTGGGTCACTAATTTTCTTTGGTAAACCGTTTGTCAAGACCGCCGAGCACTTGGCATTTAACGTGACATGCAAAAGGTTCTCTAACTTCTTCTTGTTGGTCAGGAGGTTCTTAAGATACTTAGTGTACTTCGACATCTGGGATATCGCTTGGTGGAAGGGAAGATTTATGTGGATTTGTTTAAACATTTCTAAAAACGGGTGTATTGATCATCCTGACGTTGTTTATTAAGTTCGGAAGGGTATGACGGGGTTGGATTATTTTTAAAGGTGGGTGGTGGAGTGAGTTCTTGTTCTAAAATAGGGGTGATAACTTCTTCAGCAGAGGGTGGAATTTTTAAAACAGGAGCGGAGCTTTGATTTTTTAAAGCGGGAGCGGAGCTTTCCTCGGGCTCTTCACTTACCATACCGGGAACTTGCTTCCCATTCCGAAGAGTTATAGCTTTCGCTTGCTCTCTCGGGTTGGGCTCGGTATTGGAAGGAAGAGACCCTGTGGGTCGCTCAGAAATTATTTTAGCGAGCTATCCTACTTGATTCTCTAAATTTTTAACGCTTCCAGTTAAGGTTCTTATCGTAGCGTCATTAACATTCATGTATTTTGAAAACATTTCCTCCAAACTTGGAGGTTTTGGAAAACTTTGAGGAGGTGGTGGTGGTGCAGAAAAATCAATTTGTGGTGGCGGGCCCACAACATTAGATGGATTACTCCACGAAAAATTCGGGTGATTTCTTAAAGCAGGATTATAACTATTCGGAAAATTAAAACCAGGAGGATAAAAATTCGCATCAGAAAAATTATTAAAAGTATTTCTAAACATATTATTTACATAATCCAATTATTCGGGGGAAGGAGTTACAGATTCCCATACCTGAGGCCGAGGCAGCAGTCATCTCCGTAAATTTTTTGCTTAATATTTCTACTTGCAGAGCGAGCTAGGAGACGTTGTCTACTTCAAAGATACCTGCAGGTTTGTTTGGGCGGGACCTAGGAACATTCTACTAGTAAGTGTTCATGGCCATGTCCTCAAAAAGCTCAAGAGTTGCTTCCGGGGTCTTATGGTTTAAAGTACCGCTAGAAGCTGCGTCTATCATTTGCTTTGTATTTTGATTTAGCCCATTATAAAACGTCTGCACCTGCAACCATACAAGTAGAGCGTGATGTGGGCATCATCTTAATAGTTCTTTAAATCTTTCCCAGGTTTCATATAAGGTCTCGGAGTCTATTTGTCCAAAGGCAGAAATGTCATTCCTAAGTTTTGCAGTTTTAGCAGGCGAAAAATACTTCGCCAGAAAGTTTTCAGTTAATTGAGTCCAGGTTATGATGCTATTTTTAGGTAGAGTGCTCAGCCACTGCTTAGCCTTAGTTCTGAGGGAGAAGGGAAATAATCTTAGCCTAATTGCATCATTTGTGACACCATTTATCTTGAAGGTGCACAAATCTCAAGAAAGCTTGCAATATGTGCGTTCGGATCTTCATCTTGAAGTCCGTCAAATTGCACATACTGCTGTACCATTTGAATTATGCTAGGCTTCAGTTCGAAATTATTATTTGCTATCGCTAGGGGTGAGGAGTGAAAACCGAAAACCGACAAAACCGACCGAACCGACCGAACCGCACTGATTTTGAAACCGAGCCGCCCGGTCCGGTGTCGGTTCGATTTTGAGCTTTTGAAAACCGAAGGATTATCAGTTCGGGTCGGTTTTCAAGTTGTAAAAACCGACCAAACCGAACCGAACCGACTAATATTATAATAATTTTAAATTATGTATAAGCAAGCTTCTATTTGATATTTTGATCTGAATTACGGAATGTGGGCTTCCATAAATTATATTACGTATAATGTATAGCTGAATCATTTCATATATGTTCAATAAATTATTCCATAAATTATATATTTATATTATGTCAGGCTTATCGTCGAAACCGTCTGTAAAGTATCGAAGGTCTGGGTTTCCGATTTTTCGTGATTCATGAATCCTGAAGGAGGCCTGCACAGTTGCACTTATAGTTAATAATAAATGTATAAAAGAATTTTGGTTTTCTCAGTTCTCAAGAGACTGTCTTTTCTCATTTACCTGAGGCGCCTTCGCGCTGATCGTGAGGTGTGAAAGAGAGTCACCAAAGACTCCTTTTCCTTGCCACCTGCGCCGCCGTAGAAGGAGAAGTTACTTCTTGACTCTTGCTAGTATTTGAACAGAAAATTTAAATAATGTTTTATTTTTCTCTTGTTAACGCACTTTGAAATAATCTTACTCTTGAGAGTAGACCATATGAAGACGTGTACATGAAGTTTAGGCGCAGGAAAATATAATTTTATCAAAACCTTGATTTAAATCAATTGGCTAAGTGAGAATTAAAATACTATGACAAGTAAGATTAATTGGAGAAAATGAGTTATAGCTTGCTGAAATGAAATTCTAAATAGCTTCAATGATTTATGAAAATATAGACTAGAAAAGGCTTATTAAGAAGTTAATATCTAAGAGGACCCTGGGCGATAAAAGGGCAATGCAAAACTAATGTCTTGTGATTAGGAAATAATGGCTTTGATTACTGGTAAGGAAGGAATTGATTCCAAAGAATTCTACAGACCTACGAAGACTTTAGAGAGGAAGTCCTAAATGCTAGTAGATCTTCCGGAAGCATAAATTAAGGAAATCACATAGCCAATGAATGAAAATAATAAGTAGTGGAAAATCAAGGTGGGTTGTGAGTATGAGGATTTAAATTGAGGGCTAAAGTTAGGGATATGACCGCAGGATATTCACAAATCTTTTATTATGGTTTTTTGTTTGAGTTACATTCATACAAAAACCGACACCGAACCGCCAAAAACCGATAAAAAACCGAACCGACTTTGAACCGAACCGATCGGATTCGGTTCGGGTCGGTTTGGACAAACCAAAAACCGAGGCATGTCGGTTCAGCTTCGATTTGAGTCCAAACCGACCCAAAACGAACCGCTCCCACCCCTAGCTATCGCAGGGCGAACTATGCTAGATTCAGTACCCTCGAGATTCGGCAGTGCATAATAAGACATAGTCCTTTGCACGGCTTCCTCCACTTGGGGTTCTTCCATTCTTAAAGTGAAAAATGACTCGGAATCCTCAACCGGCACTTGGATAGTAGGGCCTTGAAATCACGATCTTCTCCGAAGTGTACGCTCAATTTCGTGGTCCTGGTCCAAAATAACCAATGGATTCCCGCGTGTCATGCACTAAAGGAAGAGAAGATGAAGAAAGAGAAATAAATAAACTAGAAAAAAAGAGAGTTACTAATTTTTTGAAATAGATTTTTTATGTTTTGACTCCCGAACTTCCCAAGGGCTACCCGGTGAAGGGTTCGCAAGGTACTAGACAAGATAGCGGCACTTAAAACGCTTTGCCCTTTTCGAGAGATTTAGGTGGTGTAGAAAAATTGTGAAGTGGGTTTTTATTAAGAGCGGTAATAAAAATTTTTTAGGAGGATGAGAAAGAGAAATGATAAAACTAATAGGTTCGTGTTTTCAATTTATCAACGAGCGTTGCTCCCTGGCAACGGCGCCAAAAACTTGATCCTCGACAACGACGCCAAAAAATTGTTGGCCCGACCGACGCCTAAGAAAAGAGATGCGACCGAACTAGCAATTCAACCTGGCAAGTATACCTATCGAACTGTAGCAAGGGACACAAGTGTCGTATTTAAATCTGGAAACTGTTGAGTAAGCTTACTCACACGAAGGCTATTATTTTATCGATGAAAATCTTAGGGTTAAGTGGAAAACTAAATGCACTAAATGAAATATTGCATAATAAAGAGGGCTAAGTGCACTAAAAATAAAGAGAGCCTGAAAGAAATGATTACACTAAAGGGTTAGAACGATGAAATGGAAATGCACTCGATCAAGAATCACCTCGGCAAGAGTCGATTAGAAAAACATGATAAATAAACCTAAGCTTAATAGGGTAAAGGACCTTGACCGTGGAGGTTCCATAAACATGAACATGCTTCTCTCGAAGACGTGCCCACCTGAGTTTAGGAAGGTCCGACCGACTCTCGTCTAAATCGGAGGCCTAAAGCTCTCCTTACGCGGTGAACCACACTATTGGATTTTACTCCAATCCGGGATATTTGGACGTCTGCCTCTCTCGAGTGGTGCATACAACTCCCTTTACTCTTGAGTGCTCATTTCAAACTATCGTCCTCTCGGCTAGCCCAGAATGAAAGCAAAGGTAGAGAATATATATTGATGATATATCTCCAACCCGTGACAAATTAAGAGTAATTCAAGGCCTAAAACCTAAAAAAGAAAAGGTAAACTCAAAGCATCATAACCTAATCACTCGAACCTCGGATCATCAAGATCGAGTACAAGGAGGATTAGTTAATCATGGTGAAATGGAGGAGGGGGATGAGTAGTAAAGCTTAAAGAACACAAAGTAGAAAGTAAGAGAAAAGAGCCCTTATATATTAATCTAAAAGGAAGCTTACAACTTGAAATGAAAATTACAATTGCATGAAAATGAAATCCTATTCTGGCCCTACAATTAGCAACTAAAGCATTTGCAAGAAAAGCTAATACAAAAGCTTAAACTAAACTAGCATTAGGGAAAGCTAAAATGAGAGAGAGAGAGAGAGAAGGAGAGAAAAAAAGGCAAGAAACAAAGGGGCAGTACCTCCCCCTCTCCGCCCAAAACTTCCTGAAATGGAGAGGGGGTGGGAGGGGGGTCTGAATTTATAGAAAAATTCTTGGGTTGGTCACGCCCGTGACTTGGGGCATGACAGGCACGCCAATCTTCAATCGCTGGTCGGAAATCCATCAAATGCCGGAAATCACGGGACACGCCCGGGGTCACGCCTGTGTAGGGGGGGGGGGGGCGTGACAGGTAATTTTTCCTGGATTTTTGTCTCTAACATCCGGTTTCCTCGGGATCAGCTGACACGCCCTGTGTCACGCCCTGGGAGGGCGTGACAGGGGGCGTGATAGGTCAATTTTGGCAAAAAATCTAGAAACAAGCAAAGAGACAAGAAAATGTTGGTGGCAATAATATTTACATAATAAAGATAAAAATAAGCATATAAGGCAAGATTAGCGCCTTCAAAACTGGAAAATGGATAATAAATAAGGGTACAAATTGTAATATCAACAACCTGACAACGGGATCTGCTCGGGGTCTGGGTAGACTCTCTCGAGTGACATCCAGCCCTGCCAGATAGGTGAGAGCCTGGAAGCGGGATCTGCTCGGGGTCTAGACAGACTCTCTCGAGTGACATCCAGCCATGCCAGCTAGGTGAGAGCCTATCAGCGGGATCTGCTCGGGGTCTGGGCAGACTCTCTCAAGTGACATCCAGCCCTGCCAACTAGGTGAGAGTCTGGTAGCGGGATCTGCACGGGGTCTGGGTCGACTCTCTCGAGTGACATGCAGCCCTGCCAACTAGGTGAGAGCCTGACAGCGGGATATGCTCAGGGCCTGGTAAGTGAATTCTTCACTTATTCACATGGATCATTGCAGGAGAATTGATACATCAAAAAACTTTATTATAAAAAAGACATTACTTACATAGCTTAAGGGTAAAAGCGCTTCAAGTCATCACTGCTCCAGGTGAGAATTAGGGTATCGCCCTCCACATTCCGGAGGCGATACCCTCCTGATTTCAACGTGATGAAGAATTTAAATAGTTTAAATATATATCCAAACTATAATCCCAAATAGGCATGTGTACCTATCAAAATATAGTATAGGAAATTGTCATATTAGACTCGAGCCCTATTGAGTACTTCTACTCATGCAAATTAGTATTATTTTATCGGAAAAATAAAAAGAGTGAATTTAAACTATAAATAGAAAATAAATTAAAAGAAAGCACTTGATCTAGACTCACTTTAAAATAAACCTTTCATAAAAGCTAACTTCTAAATTACCTACTTCGACCATGGAGGTTCCTAAATTACAAAAGCACCTCTCTCGAAAATACGCTCTCGACTAAACTTAGGTTCATCGATTAAGACCTCTCGGCCAGTCGAAACACCTAAGCTTGCCTTATGCGGTGAACCCCGCTATTAGATTTGACTCCAATCCGGAAGGTCTGTGTCATCCTCTCTCGAGAAATGCATGCGGCTCCTTCTATGTTTGAGTGATCTACTCGTATCCACAACCTCTCGATAAATCTAGGATATGGATCTAAAATCAAAATCGAAGCATTTAAATCAAAGTTAGATGGAATCAGAAATAATAGAGTTTGACAAAAAGAAGATTTTTTTTATTCTAAAACCTATCAAAATCAAGTGCTAATAAAAGGAGGGATACATATAAAGATTAACAAATACAAGCTTGAAATAAAAGTGCTAGAAATAAAGGTTAACTAAATAATTACATAAGAGAAATTGCATGAAAATAATAAACGAAGCTACTAAAACTACTCCTATATGGCTCCTTAGATTCTCCAAATGCTCCTTGCTTTCTCTGTAATTTATAGGCATTTTTCTGGATGGTCACGCCTCTAGGTCACGCCCGTGACCTAGGGTGTGCAAGGCTCGGAAACTGCTGTCTTGAAAGCCCGAGAACATTGGAGAAAAACTTTCAAAAGTCATCGTTCTTTGGGTCACGCCCCTAGGTCATGCCCGTGACCTAGGGCATGTCAAGTCTATTACTAGAAATGGCGGGAAATAGATTCTGGCTGTTAGGGGAAGTCACGCCCCTAGGTCATGCCCATGACCTAGGGCGTGTAACCTGAAAATCATCTGGATCCGAAACTGCCTTCATAACACATGACACGCCTGGATGTCACGCCTGGTAGTCACGCCTGGTAGTCACGCCCGTAACCTGAAGGTCATGCCCGTGACTTGGACATGTAGCTTGAGAATGGTTTGGAATCGAAACTACAGCCCCGTCAACTAGTGACGCCTGCTAGTCACACCCGTGACCCACAGGTCATGCTCATGACCGAGGAGTGTAGCTTTAATCCGACGTGGCAAGTACTCTAGAGATCTTTTATGGGTCACGACCACATGTCACGCCCGTGACCTGAGGGTCACGCCCGTGTCCTGACCGTGAAAAGTTGATTTTTTTCAGCAATCTTCAGTTACATCTCCTAATCAGTCCTGTAATCTCCAATTTGATAGTGGCCGCCCAGATTGACCTGAAATAAGAAAACAAAGGAATTAATACAAAAATTAATAAAAACTAAATAGAAACCTAACTATTTATTAAATAAAAACTAAATAAAAACTACTATAAATAATGACTTATCAAATACCCTCATACTTAAGCTTTTGCTATCCCAGAGCAAAATTATGAGAAGTACATATAAGAAATTATTATAATTTTTAATTAAACTAAAAATATATTAAATCAAAGAAAGTTAAAAATACACTTTAGGGATTCAAAATTTTAAGTCATAAAATATGAAAGTAAAATGTGTAGAGCTAAATATATTTAGCATAATTTTCTCAAATTAATTAATTAGAATTCAAAATTAAGTAATTAGCAAAAAAAATTAGATTAACAATTATTAACACTTTTAACTAAAAAGAAACTTAAAGGAAAATTTAAACTACTACTTATATTTTCTTAGAATTTTAATTTAATTTTAAAGCAATTATATTGGGTATAGGGTTTTGGGAATAAGGAATTTGAAGAGGTTTTGGATTTGAGGTGATGAATTTTATCCTCTCACCCCACACAATTTTCTTTTTTTTTATGTTTGCATATATTTATCAAGAAAATGATGAATTTTATTCTCTCATATTTCATGACATATAAACAAATATTATTTTTCTCTCTTCAAAAATCAAAATAAAATGTGTGTAATGAATTTTATTCTCTTACTCCATCTTTTATTTGAGGATTGCATATGTGTACCAAGGAATTGTTAATTCCCATAGCGATCTAACAAAATAAAAATAAAAAATTGCATATGTGTTCCAAGGGATAATGAATTTTATCCTCTTATCCCTATGACATATGATCTAACAAGAAAATAAAAAGAACAAGGGAAAGACTAGCAAAAATTAGAGAGCAACTATAGTAAATTAAATTTTCCTAAGAATCTTGAAACTTAAGTGAATTAAAATCCAAAAATTGTTTAGCTAATCACTACAAAATTGAAACTAATTGGAATTAAAAGAGAAAAGGGGCTAAATAGTTTACTCTAAATAATTTTAATTCATAAAATATTTCTTAAAACCAAATCTCCTAAAAATTAAATTTAACTAACTATGATAAAATAAAAGAATATAAAATCAAGAATTATAAAAATTCTTATAAATAAACTCAAAAAAATTTTCTAAAAATCACAAAAAGATTAAGTAGGGGTTTATTATATTTTTTTGTATTTTCTCTTTTTTTATTTGTTTTTTGTATTTTTTTTACATTGAAAAGGAAACAAAATTTTTTTTTCTATTTTTTTAAAGATTTTTTCATTTTTTGGATTTTTAAATAAAACAATAAATGAGAATCCGCCACCCATAATTAAAAATAAACATTGTCCCTAATGTTTATATGCCAAGTAAGGGGGGGGGGAACAAGAAATTTTTTTATATATTTTTAAAAAAATAAAATACAACGCAAGGATAAGCAAGGAGTGTCTCCCAAGAGCACCTTTCTTTTTCCCGTCTTTAAGCTAGACGGTTTGAGTTAGGAAAAAGGAAAATAAAATTTCAAGTAAACGGGCAACTCCCTTAATTCCCGTTTAGGTGAATACGCCCAAGCCACTTGCCCGACTACTCCTCCGCTTTCTTCTTGATTTTCTTTCTTTGAATGGTTGACTTGAAAATATAAATTCAAATCACCTATCCATACCTGAGGTGATTTAAATTTTTGTGCAGGTGTGACAAATGGATCGTGGAAGACGTTTAATTGCATCGGCTCCTCTTCTACATAAAAATTGTTAGTATAAGGAAAATCAAAAGTAAGCGTTTTGGAATAAATTTCGTAATGAGGTGGCATTTTCGAAACTATTTGTATAAGCTCGGGTTGTTTATTTTATAAATTAAAATCATTATCAGAAAATTCATTTATAAAATTATGAGGCATAAAATTTTCATGAATTTGGATTCCTAAATATTTATAAGTGGTGCTTGTAAATTCATGATGAGAAGGAAAATCGGGAGAAATAGGAGAAGAAACATGTTTTTCTTCTATTTCACCCGGGGTGCCCATAACTTTAATAAATTCTTGATATAATAATTCTTCCTCCTCTTCCGAATAAGACACCAAGGGGGCACATGAAGATTCATGTTCCGTACTAGGTAAATTATTTGAAGAGTGTGAAGAATCATTAGAAAAATGGTTAATAAATTCTTGATATAATAATTCCTCCTCCTCTTTGGAATAAACCACTAAGGGGGCATATGAGGTGTCATGTTCCGTCCTAGGTGAAATATTCAAAGAGGGGGAATAATCATTCGAACAAGAAATAATTTTTCTAAATTTTGGGGAGGATCAACTATGAATTGTGTTAAATCCCCAAAATTAGAAGAAAAAAGTTGCGGTGTGATAAAAGAAAAGCAAAAATTGGGATCTAAATAATTATTCGCATTGCTCGGGAATTCTTCTGGTTGATCTTGCGAACAAGAAAAACCAACGTCCGAAGTAGAAGAAAAATTATTTAAATAAAAATAAGTATTCTCGTTAAAACTTGAAAAATTATTTTCATGAAAATTAGAAAGATTGGAAAAATTATTTTCATGAAGATTTGAATAAGAATTATCATTAAAATGAGAAAAATCACTTTCATAATTATTATAAAAATTATTTTCATATGATAATTTTATAATAGTAATTATGAATATTATATTCCTCATTTCGATGTGGAGCACCACAATAATAACATAAAATTCTTTGTTTTTGAGCAGCTTGCAAAAGAAGTACTTTCTTTTGAAGCTCGGCAATCATAGCGACCAATTCCGATAACATTATTATTAAAAAAAAATAAAAAACCTTTACTCAATATAAGTGATATTTTTAAAAAAAAAGTAAAAAGAGAAATGTGATAGAGAGAGATAGAGTGATAAAAGTAATACAATTTTCGCTTTCAAAATATCAACAAAAAGAAATCCCTGGCAACTGCGTCAAAAACTTGATAAAGAATTTAAATAGTTTTAAAAATATATCCAAACTATAATCCCAAATAGGCAAGTGTACCTATCGAAATATAGTATAGGAAATTGTCGTATTAGACTCGCGGTCTGTTGAGTACTTCTACTCGTTTAAATTAGTATTATTTTATTGAAAAAAATAAAAAGATTGAATTTAAACTATAACTAGAAAATAAATTAAAAAGAAAGCACTTGATCTAAACTCACTTTAAAATAAACCTTTCATAAAAGCTAACTTCTAAATTACCTACTTCGACCGTGGAGGTTCCTAAATTACAAAAGCGGCTCTCTCGAGAATATGCTATCGACTAAACTTAGGTTGATCGATTAAGACCTCTCGGCCAGTCGAAACCCATAAGCTTGCATTATGCGGTGAACCCCGCTATTGGATTTGATTTAAATCCGGAAGATCCGTGTCATCCTCTCTCGAGGAATGCATGCGGCTCCTTCTACCTTTGAGTGATCTACTCATATCCACAACCTCTCGGTAATTCTAAGATATGGATATAAAATTGAAATCGAAGCATTTAAATCAAAGTTTGATCTAATCAAAAATAATAAAGTTTGACAAAAAGAATATTATTTTATTCTAAAACTTGTCAAAATTAAGTGCTAATAAAAGGAGGGATATATGTAAAGATAAATAAATACAAGTTTGAAATAAAGTGCTAGAAATAAAGGTTCACTAAATAAGTACATAAGGGAAAATGCATGAAAACAATAAATGAAGCTACTAAAACTACTCCTATATGGCTCCCTAGATTCTCCAAATGCTCCTAGCTTTCTCTGGAATTTATAGGCATTTTTCTGGATGGTCATGCCCGTGACCTAGGGCATGTAAGGCACGCAAACTGCTATCTTGAAAGCTCGGGAACGTTAGAGAAAAACCACCAAAAGTTACCATTCTTCGGGTCACGCCCGTGACCTAGGGCGTGTCAAGTCTGTTACTGGAAACGACGGGAAGGAGAAACGACGGGAAATAAATTCTGACTATTGGGGGAAGTCACGCCCCTAGGTCACGCCCGTGACCTAGGGCGTGTAACCTGAAAACCATCTAGATTCAAAACTGCTTTCATAACACATAACATGCCTAGATGTCATGCCTGGTAGTTACGCCCGTGACTTGGGTGTGTAGCTTGAGAATTGTCTGGAATCAAAATTGCAGCCCCGTCAGCTAGTCACGCCTGCTGGTCACGGTCGTGACCCACAGGTCATGCCCATGACCGAGGTGTGTAACTTTAATCCGACGTGGCTAGCACTCTAGAGCTCCTTTATGGGTCACGACCACATGTCACGCTCGTGACCTGAGGGTCACGCCCGTGTCCTGGCCGTGAAAAGTTGATTTTTTCAGCAATCTTTAGTTTCATCTCCTGATCAGTCCTATAAGCTCCAATTTGATAGTGGCCGCCCAGATTGACCTGAAATAAGAAAACAAAGAAATTAATACAAAACTTAATAAAAACTAAATAGAAACTTAACTATTTATTAAATAAAAACTAAATAAAACTAATATAAATAATGACTTATCACAACGTTTCTTCTACAATGTGTGGACCCTCCCATTTGGGGTTGAGCTTCCCCACATCGGTTGATCTCCCCGCTACATCCACCTTTTTCAGGACTAAGTCTCCATCTATGAACTGTTTGACCCTGACGTGCTTGTCAAAGTACTTAGCCATTCTTCTTTTTTTACCTCTTCCTGTCGGATGGCGGAGAAATCACGCAGCTCCTCCACCATGTCAAGGGAGAGTTGTAGTTCCTCCTCATTTTCAGCCCGTTATTATTCCCTGCCTTCCTACACCTTGACCACCTGAGGCGTCTGGACCTCGAACTCTACTGGGAGTACTACCTCTCATCCATGGGAGAGATTGAAGGGGGTCTCCCCTGTCGCTATATTGGGGGTGGTCCTCAGAGCCCAGAGGACCGAGGGAAGCTGCTCCACCCAGCTCCCCTTCAAGTTTTCAACTTTTTTCTTCAGGAGGTTCACCATGATCGTGTTCGTCGCCTCCACCTGCCCGTTAATCCTGGGGTGGTGGACTGAGGCAAACCTGAGGTCAATCCCGAGATGCCTGCCGAAACTGATGAATTTCGTGCTAGCAAACTGAGGCCCATTGTCCGTGATGATGGCTTGCGGCAACCCATGTCGGCAGATGATCTCCCCCCAAACAAAGTTCCTGAAGACCTGAGAGGTAACCTTGGCCAACGCCTTCACTTCCAACCACTTAGAGAAATAGTCTATCATTACTAACAGGATCCTCCTTTGTCTGCTGGCCTGGGGGAAAGCTCCTACCAAATCAATTCCCCAGATGGTAGAGGGCCAAGGAGTCGTGATACTTCCGAGGTGCTGGGCTGTTGGTAGTTGGAGGGGGGAAAACAAATGGCTTTTGTGGCACTACTTTGAGAACTCTGCAGTGTCGTGACCTAGAGTAGGCCAGAAGTACTCTTGCCTAACAATCCTTCCTTTCAGGGTCTGACTCCCGGAGTGACTCCCACACTCCCTAGAGTGGACTTCCTCCAAGATTCTCTGGACCTCCCTCTCAGCCATGCAACGTGCCAACATCCTCGAGAGGGTCTTTCTGTACAACTGCCCATCGCAGATGAGATAGTACACTGACTTATACTTGAACTTATTCTTGTCCATTCCATCTGGGTACTCCCCAGTGGAAAGGAACGTTGTGAAAGGGTCCATCCACGAGGGGTGTTGATCCACCTCCATAAATTCTCCCTATTCGATGGAAGGGCGGAATAGGTCAGTGATGGTACCCCCCACCCGGGGACCATGCTTTGCCAGCTGATCAACCTGCTTGTTTTCCTCCCTGGGCACGTGTCGCATTGAGAAGGTCTGGAACATGCTAATGACCCCCTTCACCTTTGCTAAGTATAACTGAAGGCTAGACTCTCTTGCCTCGAACTCCCCGTTGATCTGGGAAGTCACCGTCATGGAGTCAGTGAGGACCTCTACATATTTCACCACCAGCTCCATGCCCAAGCGCAACCCTACTATCACGGCCTCATACTCGGCCTGGTTGTTAGTGATGGGAAAGTGCACCACCACCGTTTGTTCGATTCTCGTTCCTTAGGGGCTCTCCAAGATCACCCCCACCCCAGGGAATGCTTCCCCAAAGCGCCATCTACCATCACCATCCAAGGAACTGGGTGAGTGAGTTCTTCCTCCGCCACCTCAACCACATAGTCAGTCAAAAAGTCGGCCATCGCCTAGGCCTTGATCGAGAGGCATGGGACAAAAGATATATCGAACTCGCTCAGCTCCACCGATAATTTGGCCAACCTACCCGAATGCTCCACCCCCTCGAAGATGTTGCGGAGAGGGTGGTCAGTCACCACTCGGATGGAGTGTGCCTGGAAATATGGTCGGAGCCTCTGAGCTGAGATGACCAGAGCGAAGGCCAGATTCTCTAAGTTGGGATAACGAAGCTCTGCCTTCCTTAGGAGCCGGCTTACATAGTATATGGGGAGCTGCTTCTTCCCCTCTTCTAGAACCAGGATAAAGCTTAGGGCCTCTGCTCTGACCCAGAGATATAAAGACACGTCCTCCCCCTCCTTCGGCCCTTGGAGCAGGGGGACTGAGTTAACTGCCTTTTCAATGCCTGGAAAGCCTCCTCGCATTCCCCAGTCCAATCAAACTTCTTTCCTCCCCTCAAAACTTTAAAGAAGGGAGAGCACTTCTCCCCATCCTGGGAAAGGAACCTGCTCAACCATGCAAACTTTCCTGTCAGCCGCTATAATTCCTTAGCATTCTGTGATGATCCCAACTCCATGATCACCTTGATCTTGTCTGGACTCTGTTCGACTCCTACGGGGGTAAGGAGATGGCCCAAGAACTTCCCCATGTTTGCCCCAAAAATGCACTTCAGGGGGTTCAGCCGCATTTTGTACTAGCGTAAGGTGGCGAAGGTCTCCTCCAGGTCCTGAAGGTGAGAGTCCACGTCTTGACTCTTAATCATAAGATCCTCTACATACACCTCCAGGTTCTTTCTATTTTGTTCTCGAAAGACCCTGTCAATCATTTTTTGGAATGTCGCCCCTGCATTTTTCAGCCCAAAGGGCATCATTTTATAGTAGTAGCATCCATCCCCCGCGATGAAGGAGACATCTTTTATATCAGGGGCGTGCATCCTGATTTGGTGGTAACCTGAAAATGCATCTATAAAACTCATTACAAGAAAACTGACGGCTAAGTCAACCAGCGCGTCAATCCGAGGCAAAGGATAACAGTTCTTAGGGCATGATTTATTAAGTAAAGAAAAATCCACACATATACGCCACAAGCTGTCTCCTTTTTTATCATTACTACATTGGAAACCCAGCCGGGGTATTGGATTTCGATACAAAACTAGACTTGAGGAGCTTGGACACCTCCTCAATGGTGGATTCGACCAGCTTGTCCGCGATGGACCTCTTTTTCTGCTAGACGGGGCGAGCTTCCAGGTCCAGGTTGAGGCGATGGCAGGTAACGTCCGCATCAATCCCTGGAATCTCCGCTACACTCCAGGCAAATATGTCCACATTCATATGGATGTATGTTAGCATCCTCTCCTAGTACATCGTGGTCAGCCCCCCACGGATTCGCACCTTCTCCACCCCGCCTCCAAGGGTGAAAACCTCCATCTCCACTACTTCCTCCACAGCCTCCAAGCGGGACTGCTCCCCCCACTCTCCGACGTCCCCCTCTCCCTAGACAAGGACCTCCTCCTTAGCCTCCTCCACGTCCATTGCCTCGGCTGGCTCCTCCCGGATGCCTACCACCTCCACCTGTGTGCAACTCTCCTCCACCTCCATCTCCACTCTACCGACGTCCTGCTTTGCCTGCTCCATCCTCCACTCCATCTCCTCGGCCCCCTCCTGCAAGGAGATAGAGTTCACGACGATGATGTAGCACTCCTTTTCCACCTTGGGGTCACCCTGAACCCAGACCTGGATCACCTCAGTGCTGGACTTCAAGCACTGATGGAAGGACGAGGGGATGCAGCGGAAGGAACTGATGAGGGTCCTTCCGAAGATGACGTTGTAGATGATGGGGGCATCCACAATGACGAACCTGCAGTTACGGGGCTGCCACCCCTCCAGATTAACATGGAGTCCCAATCCACCTTCCACTTCCTTCCTCTCCCCGAAAAATCCGAACAGAGGCCCATCCGAGGCCCGCACCCACTTCGCCTCTACTGTCATCGCGTCGAACGGCTTCTTGAAAATGACATTGACAGAGTTCCCATTATCTATGAGGATGCGAGAGACGGTGAAATTTTTGATGGCTATTTGGATTACCAACGCATCACAAAAAGGATCCTCATGATCCGACATATCCTTCCTTGAGAAGGTAATCTTTTCCTCTGGGGTGGGGTTTGGGATGTGGAGCCAATGCTCCTTCAATATATGGTATGGAAGCTCACCTTCCGGGAAGCCTCAATCCCCCCCCCATGGATCACTCTGATCCCTCCCCGAGTTCCGATGTCCGCCTGATCTTCGCACCTATCCTCCTCTGCCCGAGGCAGGACCTCCTCAATCCACACTTCCTGGCAGCCTTATTGCTGCTGCTGCTGCTGCTCCCTGTTTCCTCTTATCTCGAGGAACTCCGAGAACGTGGTTGTGGTGTACCACTCCTCCTGTTGGAAGTCATAGTAGGGTAACTTCACACTAACTTCCCTTCTCCTTCTCCGAGCAGCTCTCCTCCTCTCCCCCAGGGCTATAGCCATAGCCTGATTTTGGTCGGGGAGAGGGGGTCTTTGGGCTTGTCTCCAACCTAGAGTGTTAAACTGACCCTGGCCCCCTAGCAGTTGTCCCCCCATGGAAACATCTCCGAGGATCCTGGTCCTTCCACCCCGGCCTCCAACCTAGCCGATGGTCGGCTCCTAGCACCCCACCTAGGTTGTTGTTGCTGCTGTTCCCTCTGTCGGGGTTCAGCTCTCCTCTCCTCCTGACCTCTGCCACCTCTTCGATCCTTCTCCTCCTTTGTGGCCCACCTGGCCTGCTTCCAGGCAAACTTCGGGTTTTCCGCCTCCATGTTGACATCCCTTGCCGCCAGCTCTATCAGTGCCTCGAAGGACACTGGAGGCGTCCTATTTAGATCCATTCCAAAGATCCCCGGCTGAAGCCCGAGGGTGAAGGCCACCATCATGGTATGCCCCGACATCTCCTGTACTTGGAGAATCTCCTCCTGGAACCTGTCCAAGTAGCTTCCCAAGGTCTCGTTCACACCCTGCTTGATGCGGAATAGGAACTCGGACTCCTTCTTCCTCTTCCTTGAGTTGGTGAATCTCAACATTAACCCCCGGCGCAGATCCTCAAAATAATAAATGGAGCTGTTTGGGAGCTGGTGGAACCATTCTCTTTCCTTCTCCTTGAGGGTGATGGCAAGGAGCCTGCAATTGAACCCATCTGACATCTGTCAGATCGAGACCACGTCCTCAAACTACTGGACATGCTGGACCGAGTCCCCCTTCCTGGCGTAGTAGGACATCTCCGGCTCCCGGAAGCCCTCTAGAACTGGTGCTGATGAAACAAACTTACAGAAGGGGCTATCCCCCTCTGCTGGGCGAGCAGGTGGATCTCGCACCCCCATCTTGCCAAACCGGCCCGCAGATTCCGAGCTGGGGAAGAGCACGCTCCCCTGCAGCTCGCGTTCGCTTCCTCCATCTACTACCTCCTTCCCGGCTCGCCTGCCGGGTGCGTCCTCGCCCAGGGCTGGGGCGGCGACCACTGGAACTGCTGGTGTAGAGCACTCGGCGTGAGTGTCGAGTGCAAACATGACGAGACTCCGCATCACCTGCCTGAGCTTGTCCAACATGCCGACAGTGGCGTGAGGGGGAGCTGGGGGTGGCGAGTTGGTCCCGCCCGAACCTTGCTCTTCTCCTCCAGTCATCTTGCTAGCGTTGACTTTCTGTGCTGACCGCGCTACATGCTCACCGCACCAAAAATGTTGAAATCAAGAACCCGGTCTTTGTGGAGTTCACCCTTGGGGAAGGGGTGATCACACACTTACTTCTCCACTGCGAGCCAAATAACTAAGGAAAAAAGAACAGGAAACTGATCCAAGGGTTTGGCGTGGAGGTCCCACCACACACCCAGAAGATCTCAGAGCGCTTCCCCACCTTAGCCAAATGCCGAGCTAAGGATACCTCAGAAAGCGCAAGAAAACCGGGGCACAAGTAAGCATGCCTTCTAAGGTACCCCCTTGGGTCTATTTATAGTTTTCTGAAAATGGCTTGCAAATAGACAACCTCCACTATTTAGAACAGCTATGTGCAGCCCAACTTGGTCTGCCAACAACGTAACTCCGCTGTTCTAACAGGCTATAGACAGACCAGCAGGGGCAAAATGGTAAAAACATCACAGATTTGGGCGAGTGGCCCTATGAAGCCTCTACCGCCTGGGGCGGCGAGTGCTCGACGGAACTGACACTCGCCGCCTCTCCCTGGACCCTGATAACTATGGGCCCGGCTGGCCTTACTCGTCTGCCACATGCCGAGCTCTCTTGGGGCAAGTACGAGTCCTCCAGCTCTACTCGCCCCCGATGATTCCGCCCCGCCCGGGCAAGTTGGGGGATGCTGAGCTCTGGCCCCTTGGGTGCTCGCCCGGGACTTAGACTGCCCGATTCAGCCGGTCTGGCTCCTGCCGAGCCCACTCGCTGGATACAGGGTTGTACAATAAGCATTTGTCGTTAGCTTGCCTGAGTTTGTGCTAGAAATCTATCTTTGAGATTGTAATAACTTGATATTTAGGCATCATGATTGTTAGTGGGAGACCAGCCCACACTCTATTTAATACCAGTGCCACTCACTCATTTGTCTCGATGAACTTTGTAAAATATCTAAATGGTGTGCAATATTTCACGAGTATCACTCGGAGGGTACGCATCCCAGACGTCTCCGAGATGACCTTATCCGCCAAGTGTGACTTGGACGTATATATTGGTGGGAAGCTTTTCGATACCCCTGTAATAGTATTGGGGATGCATGAATTTGACCTTTTTATGGGTATGGCATAGCTGGATTGGCATCGTGCCAGGATTGATTGTGCGACATAGAAAATCACCTTGAGGCATATAGACTCAGAGATTGTTTTCCAAGGTATTAGATTTGCATCCAGAATGTTATTCTCTTCAATTCAGGCCCTTAAGGCCCATATGAAAGTGGATGAGGTGTAACACACCCCATCAGTCATGAATAATATAACAGAAGGTCCGGCCGGGGCCCCACATCATAAGAAACGGACAGACAAAAGAGTTACTAAATGAAACCAAAAACCCTTAAAAATTTTGAAAACGCAATCCTAACACAGAGTTGCATTCTAGCGGAAGAATAAAAAGAGTTTTATAAAACCACGCCTAAAGGCGAATGTCCACTAACCATAATAGGAATGAAATACAACAACCACAGATTTGGCCTTAAGGCCTTACATCAATAATGTTTAACCAAATAAAATAGTTTGCATACATCGGCATACAGCCCGGCAACACATGAGAGGCAACTAAATAAACAATTGGGCCTTCGAGGGCCAGCACAGCAATAAGGGCTTCAGCTTGCTATTTCCTGCTTGGCTCCACAGCACATGCAAGCAAACATTCCACCAAGCGGTGGAAAACAAAGCAACGGTCAGCAAGGGCTGACCAAATTATAACGACCCCACCCCTTTCTCGAGGTGGCGATGCTTCTTCCCTGCAAGCAGATTAACATAATTACATAAAGATAAAATGTATCATTTAAACACCAATCATCACAAACGTTGGCGCGACCGACCCAACGTCTCGTGCACTCAGGGCACCTTAACGGTGTACCGGACTTCCCGGGTCCCACCACCATCCACAGTCCTAGACTGAATGGAAACACATTGACCATTCGCTAGCCGTGACTTAAGGTCCTCGGTTCTCTCCTATGCCTGTAGCAACACACCAATTTCCTTAGGTAGTCGAACTACACCACATAGTGCAGGTACAGTTTTCGGTGGATGTCATTGGTAAGATTCTTCTCTGCAAAACTCACTCCATCCGAGCCATACCTCTTTTCTTCTTTGATATCATGCAAGCAATCGTCTGCCGAAAGAGCTTCCAGTTTGGAATGCTAATCTTGGACAAGATTAAGGAGAGCATAAAGTCCCCAAACTATGCAAGGATAATTTCCCTGCTTCTCCATGAGACCAATCCAGAGGTTTTTAGTTTCTCCAAAGGAAGTATCATTCACCACATGAAGAAGGTCTCCATATCCTCCATCCAGAGATGGGAGTTGAAGTTGCAAAATCCCTCTCAAGCTGCCAAAATTACTGAAGTTGCAGACACAGAGGACAGGACCCCATCTCCTTCTCCATCTCAGGTCCCCAGCTCCTCTGGTGCACCTATTGAGGGGGAGCCTGCTCCTACTGTTCAGGCCAGGCCACCTACTCCTCCTCAGTCACTCCAGAAGATTTCCTCTCAGATCAACAGGTTCAAGAAGCACTCCTTTCTACTGATGCTGCTATAAATGAAATGATAGAAGAGTTAACTGCAGATGTACCTCCTCCTCCTCCTCTATCTCCTCCAGCTCCATCCTCTGAAATTCACAAGGACCCAACTCCTGGACAATCTCCAGACAATTCTCCAGCAAGGACACCAGCTAAATCTCCTGATGCCCCCAAAGATCAGCAAGCCATAATTCTCATTCCTTATGAGCCCTCAACTGAGCCAGCTGAACCTCCTCTCAGAAATTTGGATTTTACTATCCCTCAGGTTATGAATGAGGAGGCTGCCATACTACCCACTACAAGAACTCAGAGCTCAGTCACTCTCTCTGAAATTTCTCCATGGGTGGCTCCTCCCATTCCCTCTACTCCATCAACTTCTGCTCCTCCTGCTGTTCCAGCTCCTACCTCCACAGACTTGATGAATCAGATTGTACTTCTTCTTCAGACCCAGAAAACATACTTTGATACTTGTCTCAAGACTGTGACAGACAAAGTTACTACTCTAGAAACTGAGATGAGCAGAGGTTTTGCTGAGATCCAGCACAATACTGATCAGCTCAAACATCTCTTCCAGATTGGTGGCAAAGCCTTAGACCACACCATCACCAGTGTTGGACAGGTTATAGAGCAAGGCCTGACTCTTGCAAACAATCAAATGGAACTGGACAAAAGGGTTGAAATAACTAAGATGAAGATATGTGAAGAAGTTGGAATTTTCAAAGATGATGCCATCTCCCTGCTATCTGTTGAAGTTAGAAAGGGGGAGAAGTTGGTAAAAGAATATTTAGAAAAATCTGCTGCCATCCAGAAAGAAGTATGGGAAGCCAAAGTCAAAGAGATTCATGATGATGTTCTAGCTCAGATACAGAGTGTCAAGTTCTGCACTTATGACACTACTATTTGGATGCACAACCAGATTCTGCCAGAATTTGCTGCTGATCCTAACATTATTCCTCATCACCTGAATCCACTAGCTAATGCTGATGCTCCTGCTCCTCCTCTGCAACCTACATTTTCTCCAAGGCCTGGTGATTTTGTTGCTCCTTCAGATTCTTATGCTCAGGATTGGGAAGATGATCCTGCTGATATCTTTCTCAAAGCCCCTCCTGAGATACTGACTTACAAGAAGAAAAAGAAATATGGTGAAGGTCCTTCTGCTAGCAATTCTGTTCCTGCTAAAGCTCCTGAACATGCTGAGGTCTGGTATCCTACTTCCAAGTCTCTCATCCTGGACACTCTCAAGTTAGTTCTGGACTTTCATGAAAGCAGAAACATTCACTACAGTTCCTATGAATGGGAGTTGTATGAGAAGTCCATGACCAAAAGTAGAATCTATAACAGAGAATATGGAAGGAATTATCCAGCTGCTCCTCCTAGACCACCCAAATATTATCCTAAACCCTACAGCTGTCAGAGAAGACAACAAGAGAAACAAGACAAGAAACATCATCAGAGCTAGCCCAATAGACTCATGAGCTATCAAAATGGATTTTAGTTGTTTATGATATTTCTGGATAATCATATTTATATAATTTAAAGTTTTTGTTCTTATTATCTTTTTCATAGTTCCTTGTTTGCCTACACTACTTGATTACTTAACATTCTTTTTATGTCTATAATTCACCTTAGTGTAAAGGGTTCTGACTTCTACAAATAAGGGGAGATTGTTGGGTATTGTATCCACACTAACCCAGATTTGATGAAGTCACCCTTGAACTAAGATGAATTAAGTTGTATTTGATGCTTGGTTTGAGTTGTGTTTGCAGGATTCCAATAGGAAGTGTAGACCAATGTCAGTCTACAGTGGGTCACCAAACACAGGACCATACAATGTAATCCCTCATTGTGTGTTCCAAAGTGTTGACTCATGTGTAGCCTCTCTATTGGGATACACTTCATATTCAATCTCTAGGACTATGAGAAAAGACTTGATGCTGATTTCCCTTAGAAGAAGAAAATTTGTCAAAAAGATTTTTCTTAAGTAAAGTACTCGAGTACCTTCCTATTTACTCGAGTAAGTTACTAAGTTTATACTCGAGTAGTAATTCACTTACTCGAGTAGTTAAGATATACTCGAGTAGTCCAATTATGGCTCTCGAGTAATTCATCTTATATACTCGAGTAATTTCCTCTTATCTCTTTAGTTTCGAGATTCTCTCTTGTTAGATTTGTCTAAGTGAAATACTCGAGTAGTATTATATATACTCGAGTAATTCTATCTTCTATCTCGAGTTAATGGTATTCTGACTCTCGTGTAGTTTTTAGTTACTCGAGTAGTCCAACTCATATACTCGAGTAGTTCATCTACTACTCGAGTAGTCAAATGCTTTTACTCGTGTAACCCAGAATTCTATTCCAGAAAAATTTCACCAAGTAAATGTTGGAGTTACCATGGTGATCTGGAAGTGATAAACATGTAATCTCACTGCCAACGCGATATGAGCCTGCAGGGTCGCACATAAGAGATGTGGAGAAGTTGGATGATTGACTGTGTTGGTAAAGGTTACCAATCACCGACCTGAATGGGGTTATGGGCAAAGTGTTGCCTTAAACGATCGTCGAGTTGGGCAAATGTTGCCTTGGAGGGCTGGTATGAATGGTCAACCGAAGATCGACGAGAATCGTAGAGTATGGTACTCCCTGCATTCGGCGAGAATCGTCGAGTATTGTACTGTGATTCTCGCCGATCCTAGGTGATACCCGCCGACTGATTCTCGCCGAACCTGCCGAGTGATTCTCGCCGATTGTCGCCGATTCTCACCGACTGATACTCGCCGATTCTGGAACCCTATTTCTGGGTGGTCTGCAGATAGCGATTTTCCTAAGTCTATTTATGCCTTCGGTATAAAAGGAACACTTAGGGTTTTCGGGCTTTAGGCTTTTAAGCTTTTGGCAGCCGATAAAAATGACATCGACGGAAGGGTTCCGCTCGCCGTTCGTTCGCTCCGCCGATCCCGAATCCCGCCGACGGAAGGGTTCCGCCGCCGTGTTCGCTCCGTCGACCTCCTTCTCTCCGGCGATCGTCGCTGGCGTTGCAATCCCTGGCGCGGACCTAGCAGTCCGTGGGAAAGCAAGGTGCGGTCTTCTCCTTCCCGATAATCCATGCGACTGATAGATCGGCGTTCTCCCGCTCGTGTGGATTTCTGCAGAGACGTGGATATTATTTCACGTAGAACTCGCCACTTGCAAGAATACAAAACTTGGAGCATCTCCGTTGAGTTGTGACTCAACGCCACCGAGGTAATTTTTGCCTAGTTGGTTGTTAACTTCTTGATTCAATTATCATGGCCCGATCCCATTTCTTTTGGGTTTTCTTGATGTTTTATTCTTCCGCTGCGTGCAAAAGCATTGTGCCATCCTCATAGAGAAACCCAATAGTAAATTACTCGAGTAGTTCATGTTATATACTCGAGTAGATCATTCTGTCTCGAGTAGTCCATGTTACATACTCGAGTAGTTCAATTTTTCCTGTTTCGGAATTTTTCCAAGTGTTTGTCTCGAGTAGTTTCTGATATACTCTAGTAGTTCATTTTTATATACTCGAGTAGTACTTCTTGAACTCGAGTAATATACTCCACCTCTCGTGTAAGTACTTAAGTACTCGAGTAAGTCATTTTTGTTACTCGAGTAATTGAGTCTCTAACGCCCCTGCTTTTTTCGGCATTATTGTCTCCCCTGGTTGGCATCCTTGTGACGTAAGGGCGTTACTCTAGCGTTCAGTTGGTGGCGCGTCGCCGTTACTGCGCTTTCACGTCTCGTCGATTCAGTCGGCCGAATTCTTGAATCTTTGGCAGAAACGGAAATTTTCACATTTGGAAAGCTTAATTGATTGTCTTTTTCTGTCTTGCTCGTCCAGTTCGTCGAACCAACCTTGTTATGTCGATTTTATCTTATTTTATCCTCTGGGTTCTAGCTTGACGATGGTTAGTTTTTCTGGGCGTTGTTTGGAGGTTGACGATCGTCGAGCTCCACGCTTGCCGTGCTGGCTCGACGAGTCGTCGAGCGGGCCGTCTGGTGTCGACACTTTGTGTCGACACCGCTGGCTGTCGGTGTCGACACTGCTGTGTCGACACTGCCGGCCGGTGTCGACACAGTGTGTCGACACTGCTGGTTGTCGGTGTCGACACTGCTGTGTCGACACTGCCGGCCGGTGTCGACACAGTGTGTCGACACCGCTGGCTGTCGGTGTCGACACTGCTGTGTCGACACTGCCGGCCGGTGTCGACACAGTGTGTCGACACCGCTGGCTATCGGTGTCGACACTGCTGTGTCGACACTGCCGGCCGGTGTCGACACAGTGTGTCGACACCGCTGGCTGTCGATTGTCGACACTGCGGTGTCGACACTGCCGGCCGGCGTCGACACAGGTGTGTCGACACCGCTGGCTGGCGGGTGTCGACACTGCTGTGTCGACACTGCCGGCTGGTGTCGACACAGGCGTGTCGACACCGCTGTTCTGTGGTGCGTCGGCACCACCGGTCCGGTGTAGTTGAACCCGGTCCTTGCAGCTATTGAGTATTTATACCCTGCTTCTCCTTATCTTTAGCCGACCTAGGTTTCTCCTGCTTTCCGTCCCAGAGCGGCGTGCGCAGAGAAGTTTGCCGTCCGTGCCTCTCCCGGCGATCACCGACGGAGCTCCGGTGATCGGTTTTTCCCGCCGATCGTGGATCTGGAAGGCTCTCGTCGAGAGCTACGCCCTCGGGGTAATTTCTTCCCCGTTCCTCGAGTTTTTCTTGCTAGGGTTTTTGGTCCTAACCGTTTCTCCAGTCATCTTTCGTCCCGATTTCGGCTCCTATCGCGACGCGTGGAGATTTGGAGAGTTTTTCCGGTAAATCGAGGCAAGTAGTGTTCTTGCTTTCCCTTTGTTCTTAATTCTAAATTCCTACCTTCCTTTTGTTTCTACACTTGTTGAGCTTATCATATTTCGACGGTAGAGATACTTGTTCTGAACTCCTAACTTGTTTTCCCCTCTATTTCTGGAAATTGGTGACTTGATGTCCCTTAAGTTTTAAATCTCTAAATCTTGCTGTTCTTTGAAACGCCCTTATGCAGCCCACTTGGTCGGTTATCCCTGGAGTTTATGGTGACGAATGAGCGTAAATGAACACTGCTTGTGTAATTATGTAACTAAGGAAATTCAGATGAACAATGCGCGTTGGGGTCCTCCCTCGGCATAGTGTTTTACATTCAGATGAACTATGCGCGTTGGGGTCCTCCCTCGGCATAGTGTTTTATATTCAGATGAACTATGCGCGTTGGGGTCCTCCCTCGGCATAGTGTTTTATATTCTGGTGAACTATGTGCGTTGGGGTCCTCCCTCGGCATAGTATTTTTATACTCGGATAGGCTGTGCGCGTTGGGGTTCCTCCCTCGGCATGGTAAATACTAATGAAAGATTGGACTTCGGTTGCTGTTGCTTGCTCCTTTTCTTTTGTATATTTAATGCTTAGTATTTCTTGCTCGGCTAGTTTTACTGTTGCTCATTTTTTTTACTCTGTTGACCGTTTTGTTGCAGTCACCTTTTTCTTTCATTCTCCTCTACTTAGAGGTTTGTGTAGTCTGCTTTTACTCTTGCTCTACTTATGACTTGCTTCTGAGGTGTTCTTCTTTTGAATGCCTCAGGATCAGAGCTGTAGCAGGTTTAGCTGATAGACTTGGGCTTCTGGTGCTGCTGGTTCCTGTGGTTGTTTGTTTCCACCTCCGAGTTTGAGGTAGTTGCATTGTTTAGACTTGGCCGACTTTCTTCTTTCAATGGGTTCGTGTCAGTTGTTGACGCCCATAGACTTTAGCTTTTCTGTGATAGACTGCTTGCTGCTCTCACCACTGCTACTTTTTACCTGATGGTTCTTGCTCTTCTGGGAAGGATTTATGCTAGGGTGCATTCTAGTTATTTTAAACCCTAAAATGTTACTATATGTACTCATGCATTTCATGTTTGTAAAACTAAAGCACTATTTTTCCTTTTAGCGTAAAGACTACCTTTCTATGTATACTATACTCACCTTAGAGTCGTGCATACCATGGGCCGTTCCCCGGGGACGCTTATGCTCGTTTAGGGTGTCAACTTAATTGAACTAAAGTATTTTCTGCTGCGTATAAATATATTGTTACCTGTGGACTAGCTGATCCACCATGCCGAGGGATACGGCCTTTTCAACATAACTGTTTTTCTACCATAATTAATCAACGTTTTCCTTAAAAACAAAGGTCTGGAGTTTTGCCTGAGCGTGTGCAGTTATCCCCTGCACGACGTGGCATCACGGCACGTGTTTTCTCCTGCTCTGATGCGATTTTATCGTTGAGAAAATACGGGTTGTGACAGTTGGTATCAGAGGGAGGTTTTGCAAGAGGGTTGGTTGGTTGACCAAACCAGTCGAACAACTTTCCCTTAAGCAAAACCCTAGTTGTATCATTGCATTGCATACACACACCAATATGTCATCAGTAGATTTTGATGGAAGCACGAACACTACACTCATAGCATGATAAGAAGTATACGGGGCATATTATGTAGTATGAGATGCATAATATGTGTTTGTATTTGGATCCACCATAGGTGGCAACATGTGACAGTTATGTAGTATGGGATGCATAACCATCATCACATGGATGCCCATTAGCGCGTTTTCTTTCTTCGTTGCATACAATATTATGTAGTATGAGATGCATAATATTGAATGTATATGCCGCTCATAGCATGCACTAAGGCCTTATTGTAGTAAGCATAACACTGCATACATAGCATATCATTGCATAAGCACACGTGCCAAATTAAAGATCTGCATGATGACATATGTACACTCATACCTTGGGATGAAATTTATACATTCATGCATTCATATTATAGGCACAAGCTAGAAGCATAACATCATTTTATGATTTCCCAGAGCAAGGTAACAGTAGGAGCAAGTATCGGTTCCTTTCCGACCTGATCTGAGTTTGTCCGTTCCGGATCTGAACTGTGTCAGGGTATGCTGGTTTCTAGCTGCAGTGTCCTAAGCTAGGTCCCTGTTAAGCCTTTTTGTTCGTATCGGTCAATGTGAATCCGAAATAGTGTGTTTTAGGGAATGCTTTCCCAGTTTGTGGTGTCTTAGGCAAGGTCTGACTAGATCTCCGTTTGTTCTGTAGAATGCCGCCTAAGCGCATTGCGACGAGGTCGACCCCCCAGTCAGAGGGCGAGTCTTCAGGTTCCCAGAGCGAAGCGGTGATCGAAGCGCTGAGGCTAAGTAATGAGACCTTGGCAAAGCAGATGGTGGACATGCAGTCCCAGATGCAATCGATGTTGGCTGTCATCTCTGGGCAGCAGTCCAGAGCACAGGGTCCTGCTGTGGATCAAGCGGTTCCTATCCCCCCTGCTGCTCTAGTTCCCCCAGTTGCGTTGCCGCCTGAGATGAATTTCATTTCTCACTTCCAGCATTTAGGACCCCCGTCTTATGACGGTAGGGCAGACTTCATGGCATTGGATGACTGGATTATTGCCATGGAAGAAATGTTTTCCTACTCTGGCGTTTCTCCCAATCAAAAGGTGATGATTGCGGCTTATCAACTCAAGGGCCTTGCGAAGAGTTGGTGGATTAGAGAAAAAGAGAACCTTTCAGAGGGGTGCTCGTGGGAATCATTCAGGAGTTTGTTACTAAAGAGGTTCCTACCATCGGTCGAGCGAGACCGCCTCATGAATAGTTTCCTACACCTGAAGCAGCAGCAACTCACTGTTGGCGAGTACGAAGTCGAGTTTGGCAAGCTCAGTCGTTTCGCCCCAGACCTGATAGCATCTGAAGAAGGCAGAGTGAAGCATTTTTTGGGTGGTCTGAGGTATGATATCCAGCAGTTGGTTAGTGCCTACAAGTCGGAGACCTTTGCCGAAGTAGTTGAAGCTGCCTTAAAGGTTGAGGCGATAGAAAATGCGAAGAATCGGGGATCGCTTGCAAAGAAGGACAAGAGGAAATATGACGATGGAGGAAGTGCGAGGGCACCTGGCCCTGCAGTGAAGAAGGACAGAAGAGAGGTGTGTAGCTTCTGTGGTAAGCCGGGGCAATCCCTCGATAGATGTTTTAAGAGATTGGATGCGCAGAAGCTGTCTCAGGTGCATGCGATCCAAGATGCTCCCAAAGGGGGTCCTGTCTGTTCTTTTTGTCAGAGGAGTGGACATGATGTGGCCCGTTGTCGCAAGAAGGCTGGAGCTTGTTATCTCTGTGGCCAAAGAGGACACATGAGGGCTAATTGCCCGCAGAGCCAGCCTGCGCTGCATGCAGTCCCGTTGCAGACCCTACCGCCGCCCCCGCCTCTCGCGGACAAAGGAAAAGGAAGTTGAATGTGCTGACCAAGGAGGAGGCCCAATCATCGACTCAGGTGATCGCAGGTTAATCTCTGACTCGGCTAGTTATTCCTTTTAGTGGATATGTGGTTTCTGTATATTAGTTTCGCGCGCTGTGTGTTTAGGTGAATTTAAGGTGAAGAATAAGTGGGCGCGCGTTTTGTTCGATTCGGGTGCTACTCATTCTTTTGTGGCATGAAGTTTTGTGGACCATCATCGTTGGGCTCTCGACCAGTTAGACACCTGCATAGATGTCAAATTTCCTTCATGAGAGTTGGTGAGGTCAAGCCAGGGTATCCATAGGTGCCCCATCTCCCTAGACGGGTTTCAGGCGATTGCGGATCTGAAGGTGCTAGATCTGGTGGACTTTGACGTAATTTTGGGCATGGACTGGTTGTCCAGCTATGATGTTGTCATTCATTGCAAGCTCAAGCGCTTGGACTTCAAGGGTAGCAATGGCCAGCCCATGAGTGTGTATGGTTTGCCGCGTCTGGAGTCTCCGATCATTTCTGCGGTGCGTGCTCGTTTATTTCTAGAGTCTGGCTGTGATTCTTTTCTTGTCTCTATTTCTGTTCTGGGAGCTGCACCGGTTGAGCCTCGGGTAGAGGACGTTTCTGTGGTGTGCGAGTTTCCGTATGTTTTTCCAGATAGCCTTCCTGGACTTCCTCCTGAGAGAGAGATGGAGTTTGTTATAGACCTCGAGCCAGGCACTCGCCCTATTGCCAAAGCACCGTACCGCATGGCGCCGCGTGAGTTAGAGGAGCTGCGTACTCAACTGGATGAGTTATTGCAATGCGGTTTTATTAGACCCAGCTCTTCTCCCTGGGGTGCACCAGTGCTCTTCGTGAAGAAAAAGGACGGGACGATGAGACTATGCATTGATTATCGAGAGCTAAACAAGGTAACAATTAAAAACAGATATCAGTTGCCTAGGATCGATGATTTGTTCGATCAGTTGCGGGGTAGCTCTGTGTTCTCGAAGATTGACCTCCGTTCAGGTTACCATCAGTTGAGGATCCGGGAGTCAGACATTCCGCGTACTGCTTTTCGTTCTCGTTATGGTCACTTTGAATTTCTGGTGATGTCTTTTGGATTGACGAATGCACCGTCAGCTTTTATGGACATGATGAACAGAGTGTTCAAGGATTTTCTGGATAAGTTTGTGGTAGTGTTCATTGACGATGTCCTAGTATATTCTAGAGATGCAGATGAGCACACCTTGCACTTGCGCTTGGTTTTGTCTACTTTGAGGGAGCACAAGTTGTATGCGAAGCTTAGCAAGTGTGAGTTCTGGATATCTCAGGTGTCTTTCCTAGGACACATTGTAAGTAAGGAAGGTATCTCAGTGGATTCTGCAAAGATAGCTGCGGTTTTGGACTGGAAAAGACCTGCATCGCCTAAAGAGATAAGGAGCTTCTTAGGGTTGACAGGTTACTACAAAAGATTTGTGGAAGGGTTCTCTGTCCTCTCTGCGCCGTTGACCAGGCTTACACAAAAGAGCGTAGCTTTTGTTTGGAGCGATACCTGTGAGGGAGCTTTTCAAGAGCTCAAGAGGCGTTTGTGTTCTGCTCCAGTGTTGGCATTGCCAGTGGAAGGAGTGGAGTATGCTGTTTATGTGGACGCCTCGCGAGTTGGACTCGGTTGCGTGCTGATGCAGGACGGCAGGGTGATTGCGTATGGATCAAGACAATTGAAGGTGCATGAAAAGAATTACCCTACGCACGATCTAGAATTTGCTGCCGTCATTTATGCCTTGAAATTGTGGAGACATCTTCTATATGGAGTGTCATGCAAAATTTATTCAGATCACAAAAGTTTGAAATATATCTTCACTCAGAAGGAACTGAATTTGCGCCAGCGCCGATGGTTAGAGTATGTTGCTGACTACGAAGTGGACATCCTTTATCATCCCGGCAAGGCTAATGTAGTAGCAGATGCGTTGAGCCGGAAGCCCGCACACATCTTTAACCTCTCGGTGCAATCCCTCGTCGAAGAGTTCTTGCTCATGGACATAACTGTAGGGAATAGCGCTTTGCCGAGTAGCCTAGAGGTGGATGAGCCTTCGTGGATTACCCTCACTAAGCTTCATCAGAAGGACGATCCTGACTTGCAGCACCTCCGCAGTAGGACTGAGAGAAGGGAATTACCCGACTTTACAATTAACGACGCGGGTACCTTAAAGTACCGTGGCAGATACTGTATTCCTGCTGGTGGGGACATCCGATCAAATATATGCAGTGAAGCGCATGGTTCCAGTGTTGCATATCATCCTGGCTCCACGAAAATGTACAGAGATTTGAAGCAGATTGTTTGGTGGTCAGGTATGAAGAATGATATCGCTAGATTTGTGTCTGAATGTCATACCTGTCAGCATGTAAAAGCTGATCACAGAAGGCCGGGTGGTAAGTTAACTCCCTTAGATGTACCGAGTTGGAAATGGGAGAGTGTATCAATGGATTTCATAACCGGTTTGCCCAGATCTCCCCGAGGGCATGATGCAGTGTGGGTCATTGTGGACAGGCTAACTAAGTGTGCCCATTTTGTGCCTTTCAAGATTAGTTATTCCATGGAAAAGATAGCTGAGCTTTATCTGAACGAAGTTATCAGACTTCATGGTGTACCAACGAGTATTGTGTCCGACCGAGACTCCCAATTCATGTCTCGATTCTGGCAAAGCTTACAGGGAGCTCTAGGTACTGACCTTAAATATTCTACTGCTTATCATCCGCAGACAAATGGTCAGACGGAGAGAGTGAATCAGATCCTGGAGGATATGCTTAGATGCTATATCCTGGACCATGGCGGAGCTTGGGATAAACCCCTCGGATTAATGGAGTTTGCATATAATAATAGTTATCAGGAAAGTTTGCAGATGGCGCCCTTTGAAGCTCGTTATGGAAGGCGTTGTCGAACTCCTCTGTTTTGGACAGAAGTGGGCGAGAAGCCGTTGCTCGGACCAGAAGTGCTGGAGGATATGAGTACTTCAGTAAGGCACATTCGTGAAAAGCTGAGGTTAGCTCAGGAGCGATACGAGAAGTATGCAAACCAGCGCAGAGTTGACTTGGAGTTTGCGGTTGGGGACATGGTGTTTTTGAAGGTCTCCCCGATGCCGGGTGTTAAAAGATTTGGAAGAAACCATAAGCTAGATCCCAGGTATGTGGGGCCTTTTCAGATTTTGGAGCGCATTGGAGTTTCTGCGTATAGACTAGAGTTGCCTGATTCTTTCCCTGGTGTTCACGACGTGTTCCACGTGAGCCAGTTGCGAAAGTGTGTCCGCAGTGAGCGGCATGTCCTTGTATCGGTACCCCGGTTGCAGCCTAATCTCTCGTATGTTGAAGAAACGGTTTGTATTCTGGAGACGCAAGACCGTGTGCTAAGAAAGAAAACAATTCCAATGATTAAGATTCTCTGGCGAAATCAGGATGCAAGAGGTGCAACTTGGGAATTGGAATCCGCGATGAGAGAATCTCATCCTCAGCTGTTCTCTTAATCTCTCTGGTTAGTATTCTAATTTCAAGAATTCTTCTGTCTTGTCTCGTTCTCTGTCCTCTTATTTTTCCGTTTGTGTTTCAAGTTTCAGGACGAAACTTCCCTTTTGGAGGGGTGACTGTAACGCCCCTGCTTTTTTCGGCATTATTGTCTCCCCTGGTTGGCATCCTTGTGACGTAAGGGCGTTACTATAGCGTTCAGTTGGTGGCGCGTCGCCGTTAGTGCGCTTTCACGTCTCGTCGATTCAGTCGGCCGAATTCTTGAATCTTTGGCAGAAACGGAAATTTTCACATTTGGAAAGCTTAATTGATTGTCTTTTTCTGTCTTGCTCGTCCAGTTCGTCGAACCAACCTTGTTATGTCGATTTTATCTTATTTTATCCTCTGGGTTCTAGCTTGACGATGGTTAGTTTTTCTGGGCGTTGTTTGGAGGTTGACGATCGTCGAGCTCCACGCTTGTCGTGCTGGCTTGACGAGTCGTCGAGCGGGGCCGTATGGTGTCGACACTTTGTGTCGACACCGCTGGCTGTCGGTGTCGACACTGCTGTGTCGACACTGCCGGCCGGTGTCGACACAGTGTGTCGACACCGCTGGCTGTCGGTGTCGACACTGCTGTGTCGACACTGCCGGCCGGTGTCGACACAGTGTGTCGACACCGCTGGCTGTCGGTGTCGACACTGCTGTGTCGACACTGCCGGCCGGTGTCGACACAGTGTGTCGACACCGCTGGCTATCGGTGTCGACACTGCTGTGTCGACACTGCCGACCGGTGTCGACACAGTGTGTCGACACCGCTGGCTGTCGATTGTCGACACTGCGGTGTCGACACTGCCGGCCGGTGTCGACACAGGTGTGTCGACACCGCTGGCTGGTGGGTGTCGACACTGCTGTGTCGACACTGCCGGCTGGTGTCGACACAGGCGTGTCGACACCGCTGTTCTGTGGTGCGTCGGCACCACCGGTCCGGTGTAGTTGAACCCGGTCCTTGCAGCTGTTGAGTATTTATACCCTGCTTCTCCTTATCTTTAGCCGACCTAGGTTTCTCCTGCTTTCCGTCCCAGAGCGGCGTGCGCGGAAAAGTTTGCCGTCCGTGCCTCTCCCGGCGATCACCGACGGAGCTCCGGTGATCGGTTTTTCCCGCCGATCGTGGATCTGGAAGGCTCTCGTCGAGAGCTACGCCCTCGGGGTAATTTCTTCCCCGTTCCTCGAGTTTTTCTTGCTAGGGGTTTTGGCCCTAACCGTTTCTCCATTCATCTTTCGTCCAGATTTCGGCTCCTATCACGACGCGTGGAGATTTGGAGAGTTTTTCCGGTAAATCGAGGCAAGTAGTGTTCTTGCTTTCCCTTTGTTCTTAATTCTAAATTCCTACCTTCCTTTTGTTTCTACACTTGTTGAGCTTATCATATTTCGACGGTAGAGATACTTGTTCTGAACTCCTAACTTGTTTTCCCCTCTATTTCTGGAAATTGGTGACTTGATGTCCCTTAAGTTTTAAATCTCTAAATCTTGATGTTCTTTGAAACGCCCTTATGCAGCCCACTTGGTCGGTTATCCCTGGAGTTTATGGTGATGAATGAGCGTAAATGAACACTGCTTGTGTAATTATGTAACTAAGGAAATTCAGATGAACAATGCGCGTTGGGGTCCTCCCTCGGCATAGTGTTTTACATTCAGATGAACTATGCGCGTTGGGGTCCTCCCTCGGCATAGTGTTTTATATTCAGATGAACTATGCGCGTTGGGGTCCTCCCTCGGCATAGTGTTTTATATTCTGGTGAACTATGCGCGTTGGGGTCCTCACTCGGCATAGTATTTTTATACTCGGATAGGCTGTGCGCGTTGGGGTTCCTCCCTCGGCATGGTAAATACTAATGAAAGATTGGACTTCGGTTGCTGTTGCTTGCTCCTTTTCTTTTGTATATTTAATGCTTAGCATTTCTTGCTCGGCTAGTTTTACTGTTGCTCATTTTTTTTACTCTGTTGACCGTTTTGTTGCAGTCACCTTTTTCTTTCATTCTCCTCTGCTTAGAGGTTTGTGTAGTCTGCTTTTACTCTTGCTCTACTTATGACTTGCTTCTGAGGTGTTCTTCTTTTGAATGCCTCAGGATCAGAGCTGTAGCAGGTTTAGCTGATAGACTTGGGCTTCTGGTGCTGCTGGTTCCTGTGGCTGTTTATTTCCACCTCCAAGTTTGAGGTAGTTGCATTGTTTAAACTTGGCCGACTTTCTTCTTTCTATGGGTTTGTGTCAGTTGTTGACGCCCATAGACTTTAGCTTTTCTGTGATAGACTGCTTGCTGCTCTCACCACTGTTACTTTTTACCTGATGGTTCTTGCTCTTCTGGGAAGGATTTATGCTAGGGTGCATTCTAGTTATTTTAAACCCTAAAATGTTACTATATGTACTCATGCATTTCATGTTTGTAAAACTAAAGCACTATTTTTCCTTTTAGCGTAAAGACTACCTTTCTATGTATACTATACTCACCTTAGAGTCGTGCATACCATGGGCCGTCCCCCGGGGACGCTTATGCTCGTTTAGGGTGTCAACTTAATTGAACCAAAGTATTTTCTGCTGCGTATAAATATACTGTTACCTGTGGACTAGCTGATCCACCGTGCCGAGGGATACGACCTTTTCAACATAACTATTTTTCTACCATAATTAATCAACGTTTTCCTTAAAAACAAAGGTCTGGAGTTTTGCCTGAGCGTGTGCAGTTGTCCCCTGCACGACGTGGCATCACGGCACGTATTTTCTCCTGCTCTGATGCGATTTTATCGTTGAGAAAATACGGGTTGTGACAATTGGTATCAGAGGGAGGTTTTGCAAGAGGGTTGGTTGGTTGACCAAACCAGTCGAACAACTTTCCCTTAAGCAAAACCCTAGTTGTGTCATTGCATTGCATACACACACCAATATGTCATCAGTAGATTTTGATGGAAGCACGAACACTACACTCATAGCATGATAAGAAGTATACGGGGCATATTATGTAGTATGGGATGCATAATATGTGTTTGTATATGGATCCACCATAGGTGGCAACATGTGACAGTTATGTAGTATGAGATGCATAACCATCATCACATGGATGCCCATTAGCGCGTTTTCTTTCTTTGTTGCATACAATATTATGTAGTATGAGATGCATAATATTGAATGTATACGCCGCTCATAGCATGCACTAAGGCCTTATTGTAGTAAGCATAGCACTGCATACATAGCATATCATTGCATAAGCACACGTGCCAAATTAAAGATCTGCATGATGACATATGTACACTCATACCTTGGGATGAAATTTATACATTCATGCATTCATATTATAGGCACAAGGTAGAAGCATAACATCATTTTATGATTTCCCAGAGCAAGGTAACAGTAGGATCAAGTATCGGTTCTTTTCCGACCTGATCTGAGTTTGTCCGTTCCAGATCTGAACTGTGACAGGGTATGCTGGTTTCTAGCTGCAGTGTCCTAAGCTAGGTCCCTGTTAAGCCTTTTTGTTCGTATCGGTCAATGTGAATCCTAAATAGTGTGTTTTAGGGAATGCTTTCCTAGTTTGTGGTGTCTTAGGCAAGGTCTGACTAGATCTCTGTTTGTTCTGTAGAATGCCGCCTAAGCGCGTTGCGACGAGGTCGACCCCCCAGTCAGAGGGCGAGTCTTAAGGTGCCCAGAGCGAAGCAGTGATCGAAGCGCTGAGGCTAAGTAATGAGACCTTGGCAAAGCAGATGGTGGACATGCAGTCCCAGATGCAATCGATGTTGGCTGTCATCTTTGGGCAGCAGTCCAGAGCACAGGGTCCTGCTGTGGATCAAGCGGTTCCTATCCCCCCTGCTGCTCTAGTTCCCCCAGTTGCGTTGCCGCCTGAGATGAATTTCATTTCTCACTTCCAGCGTTTAGGACCCCTGTCTTATGACGGTAGGGCAGACTTCATGGCATTGGATGACTGGATTATTTCCATGGAAGAAATGTTTTCCTACTCTGGCGTTTCTCCCAATAAAAAGGTGATGATTGCGGCTTATCAACTCAAGGGCCTTCCGAAGAGTTGGTGGATCAGAGAAAAAGAGAACCTTTTGGAGGGGTGCTCGTGGGAATCATTCAGGAGTTTGTTACTAAAGAAGTTCCTACCATCGGTCGAGCGAGACCGCCTCATGAAGTTTCCTACACCTGAAGCAGCGGCAACTCACTGTTGGCGAGTACGAAGTCGAGTTTGGCAAGCTCAGTCGTTTCGCCCCAGACCTGATAGCATCTGAAGAAGGCAGAGTGAAGCATTTTTTGGGTGGTCTGAGGTATGATATCCAACAGTTGGTTAGTGCCTACAAGTCGGAGACCTTTGCCGAAGTAGTTGAAGCTGCCTTAAAGGTTGAGGCGATAGAAAATGCGAAGAATCGGGGATCGCTTGCAAAGAAGGACAAGAGGAAATCTGACGATGGAGGAAGTGCGAGGGCACCTGGCCCTGCAGTGAAGAAGGACAGAAGAGAGGTGTGTAGCTTCTGTGGTAAGCCGGGGCACTCCCTCGATAGATGTTTTAAGAGATTGGATGCGCAGAAGCTGTCTCAGGTGCATGCGATCCAAGATGCTCCCAAAGGGGGTCCTGTCTGTTCTTTTTGTCAGAGGAGTGGACATGATGTGGCCCGTTGTCGCAAGAAGGCTGGAGCTTGTTATCTCTGTGGCCAAAGAGGACACATGAGGGCTAATTGCCCGCAGAGCCAGCCTGCGCTGCATGCAGTCCCGTTGCAGACCCTACCGCCGCCCCCGCCTCTCGCGGACAAAGGAAAAGGAAAGTTGAATGTGCTGACCAAGGAGGAGGCCCAATCATCGACTCAGGTGATCGCAGGTTAATCTCTGACTCGGCTAGTTATTCCTTTTAGTGGATATGTGGTTTCTGTATATTAGTTTCGCGCGCTGTGTGTTTAGGTGAATTTAAGGTGAAGAATAAGTGGGCGCGCGTTTTGTTCGATTCGGGTGCTACTCATTCTTTTGTGGCATGAAGTTTTGTGGACCGTCATCGTTGGGCTCTCGACCAGTTAAACACCTGCATAGATGTCAAATTTCCTTCAGGAGAGTTGGTGAGGTCAAGCCAGGGTATCCATAGGTGCCCCATCTCCCTAGACGGGTTTCTGGCGATTGCGGATCTGAAGGTGCTAGATCTGGTGGACTTTGACGTAATTTTGGGCATGGACTGGTTGTCCAGCTATGATGCTGTCATTCAGTGCAAGCTCAAGCGCTTGGATTTCAAGGGTAGCAATGGCCAGCCCATGAGTGTGTATGGTTTGCCGCGTCTGGAGTCTCCGATCATTTCTGCGGTGCGTGCTCGTTTATTTCTAGAGTCTGGCTGTGATTCTTTTCTTGTCTCTGTTTCTGTTCTGGGAGCTGCACCGGTTGAGCCTCGGGTAGAGGACGTTTCTGTGGTGTGCGAGTTTCCGGATGTTTTTCCAGATAGCCTTCCTGGACTTCCTCCTGAGAGAGAGAGATGGAGTTTGTTATAGACCTCGAGCCAGGCACTCGCCCTATTGCCAAAGCACCGTACCGCATGGCGCCGCGTGAGTTAGAGGAGCTGCGTACTCAACTGGATGAGTTATTGCAATGCGGTTTTATTAGACCCAGCTCTTCTCCCTGGGGTGCACCAGTGCTCTTCGTGAAGAAAAAGGACGAGACGATGAGACTATGCATTGATTATCGAGAGCTAAACAAGGTAACAATTAAGAACAGATATTCGTTGCCTAGGATCGATGATTTGTTCGATCAGTTGCGGGGTAGCTCTGTGTTCTCGAAGATTGACCTCCGTTCAGGTTACCATCAGTTGAGGATCCGGGAGTCAGACATTCCGCGTACTGCTTTTCGTTCTCGTTATGATCACTTTGAATTTCTGGTGATGTCTTTTGGATTGACGAATGCACCGTCAGCTTTTATGGACATGATGAACAGAGTGTTCAAGGATTTTCTGGATAAGTTCGTGGTAGTGTTCATTGACGATGTCCTAGTATATTCTAGAGATGCAGATGAGCACGCCTTGCACTTGCGCTTGGTTTTGTCTACTTTGAGGGAGCACAAGCTGTATGCGAAGCTTAGCAAGTGTGAGTTCTGGATATCTCAGGTGTCTTTCCTAGGACACATTGTAAGTAAGGAAGGTATCTCAGTGGATTCTGCAAAGATAGCTGCTGTTTTGGACTGGAAAAGACCTGCATCGCCTAAAGAGATAAGGAGCTTCTTAGGGTTGGCAGGTTACTACAGAAGATTTGTGGAAGGGTTCTCTGTCCTCTCTGCGCCGTTGACCAGGCTTACACAAAAGAGCGTAGCTTTTGTTTGGAGCGATACCTGTGAGGGAGCTTTTCAAGAGCTCAAGAGGCGTTTGTGTTCTGCTCCAGTGTTGGCATTGCCAGTGGAAGGAGTGGAGTATGCTGTTTATGTGGACGCCTCGCGAGTTGGACTCGGTTGCGTGCTGATGCAGGACGGCAGGGTGATTGCGTATGGATCAAGACAATTGAAGGTGCATGAAAAGAATTACCCTACGCACGATCTAGAATTTGCTGCCGTCATTTATGCCTTGAAATTGTGGAGACATCTTCTATATGGAGTGTCATGCAAAATTTATTCGGATCACAAAAGTTTGAAATATGTCTTCACTCAGAAGGAACTGAATTTGCGCCAGCGCCGATGGTTAGAGTATGTTGCGGACAACGAAGTGGACATCCTTTATCATCCCGGCAAGGCTAATGTAGTAGCGGATGCGTTGAGCCGGAAGCCCGCATACATCTTTAACCTCTCGGTGCAATCCCTTGTCAAAGAGTTCTTGCTCATGGACATAACCGTAGGGAATAGCGCTTTGCCGAGTAGCCTAGAGGTGGATGAGCCTTCGTGGATTACCCTCACTAAGCTTCATCAGAAGGACGATCCTGACTTGCAGCACCTCCGCAGTAGGACTGAGAGAAGGGAATTACCCGACTTTACAATTGACGACGTGGGTACCTTAAAGTACCGTGGCAGATACTGTATTCCTGCTGGTGGGGACATCCGACCAAAAATATGCAGTGAAGCGCATGGTTCCAGTGTTGCATATCATCCTGGCTCCACGAAAATGTACAGAGATTTGAAGCAGATTGTTTGGTGGTCAGGTATGAAGAATGATATCGCTAGATTTGTGTCTGAATGTCATATCTGTCAGCGTGTAAAAGCTGATCACAGAAGGCCAGGTGGTAAGTTAACTCCCTTAGATGTACCGAGTTGGAAATGGGAGAGTGTATCAATGGATTTCATAACCGGTTTACCCAGATCTCCCCGAGGGCATGATGCAGTGTGGGTCATTGTGGACAGGCTAACTAAGTGTGCCCATTTTGTGCCTTTCAAGATTAGTTATTCCATGGAAAAGATAGCTGAGCTTTATCTGAACGAAGTTATCAGACTTCATGGTGTACCGACGAGTATTGTGTCCGACCGAGACTCCCGATTCATGTCTCGATTCTGACAAAGCTTACAGGGAGCTCTAGGTACTGACCTTAGATATTCTACTGCTTATCATCCGCAGACAAATGGTAAGACGGAGAGAGTGATCCAGATCCTGGAGGATATGCTTAGATGCTATATCCTGGACCATGGCGGAGCTTGGGATAAACGCCTCGGATTAATGGAGTTTGCATACAATAATAGTTATCAGGAAAGTTTGCAGATGGCGCCCTTTGAAGCTCGTTATGGAAGGCATTGCCGAACTCCTCTGTTTTCGACAGAAGTGGGCGAGAAGCCGTTGCTCAGACCAGAAGTGCTGGAGGATATGAGTACTTCAGTAAGGCACATTCGTGAAAAGCTGAGGTTAGCTCAGGAGAGATACGAGAAGTATGCAAACCAGCGCAGAGTTGACCTGGAGTTTGCGGTTGGGGATATGGTGTTTTTGAACCAGCTTAATTGATTGTCTTTTTCTGTCTTGCTCGTCCAGTTCGTCGAACCAACCTTGTTATGTTGATTTTATCTTATTTTATCCTCTGGGTTCTAGCTTGACGATGGTTAGTTTTTCTGGGCGTTGTTTGGAGGTTGACGATCGTCGAGCTCCACGCTTGTCGTGCTGGCTCGACGAGTCGTCGAGCGGGGCCGTCTGGTGTCGACACTTTGTGTCGACACCGCTGGCTGTTGGTGTCGACACTGCTGTATCGACACTACCGGCCGGTGTCAACACAATGTGTCGACACCGCTGGCTGTCGGTGTCGACACTGCTGTGTCGACACTGCCGGCCGGTGTCGACACAGTGTGTCGACACCGCTGGCTGTCGGTGTCGACACTGCTGTGTCGACACTGCCGGCCGGTGTCGACACAGTGTGTCGACACCGCTGGCTGTCGGTGACGACACTGCTGTGTCGACACTGCCGGCCGGTGTCGACACAGTGTGTCGACACCGCTGGCTGTCGAGTGTCGACACTGCGGTGTCGACACTGCCGGCCGGTGTCGACACAGGTGTGTCGACACCACTGGCTGGCGTGTGTCGACACTGCTGTGTCGACACTGCCGGCTGGTGTCGACACAGGCGTGTCGACACCGCTGTTCTGTGGTGCGTCGGCACCACCGGTCCGGTGTAGTTGAACCCGGTCCTTGCAGCTGTTGAGTATTTATACCCTGCTTCTCCTTATCTTTAGCCGACCTAGGTTTCTCCTGCTTTCCGTCCCAGAGCGGCGTGCGCGGAGAAGTTTGCCGTCCGTGCCTCTCCCGGCGATCACCGACGGAGCTCCGGTGATCGGTTTTTCCCGCCGATCGTGGATCTGGAAGGCTCTCGTCGAGAGCTACGCCCTCGGGGTAATTTCTTCCCCGTTCCTCGAGTTTTTCTTGCAAGGGTTTTCGGCCCTAACCGTTTCTCCAGTCATCTTTCGTCCAGATTTCGGCTCCTATCGCGACGCGTGGAGATTTGGAGAGTTTTTCCGGTAAATCGAGGCAAGTAGTGTTCTTGCTTTCCCTTTGTTCTTAATTCTAAATTCCTACCTTCCTTTTGTTTCTACACTTGTTGAGCTTATCATATTTCGACGGTAGAGATACTTGTTCTTAACTCCTAACTTGTTTTCCCCTCTATTTCTGGAAATTGGTGACTTGATGTCCCTTAAGTTTTAAATCTCTAAATCTTGTTGTTCTTTGAAACTCCCTTATGCAGCCCACTTGGTCGGTTATCCCTAGAGTTTATGGTGATGAATGAGCGTAAATGAACACTGCTTGTGTAATTATGTAACTAAGGAAATTCAGATGAACAATGCGCGTTGGGGTCCTCCCTCGGCATAGTGTTTTACATTCAGATGAACTATGCGCGTTGGGGTCCTCCCTCGGCATAGTGTTTTATATTCAGATGAACTATGCGCGTTGGGGTCCTCCATCGACATAGTGTTTTATATTCTGGTGAACTATGCGCGTTGGGGTCCTCCCTCGGCATAGTATTTTTATACTCGGATAGGCTGTGCGCGTTAGGGTTCCTCCCTCGGCATGGTAAATACTAATGAAAGATTGGACTTCGGTTGCTGTTGCTTGCTCCTTTTCTTTTGTATATTTAATGCTTAGCATTTCTTGCTCGGCTAGTTTTACTGTTGCTCATTTTTTTTACTCGTTGACCGTTTTGTTGCAGTCACATTTTTCTTTCATTCTCCTCTACTTAGAGATTTGTGTAGTCTGCTTTTACTCTTGCTCTACTTATGACTTGCTTCTGAGGTGTTCTTCTTTTGAATGCCTCAGGAACAGAGCTGTAGCAGGTTTAGCTGATAGACTTGGGCTTCTGGTGCTGCTGGTTCCTGTGGCTGTTTGTTTCCACCTCCGAGTTTGAGGTAGTTGCATTGTTTAGACTTGGCCGACTTTCTTCTTTCTATGGGTTCGTGTCAGTTGTTGACGCCCATAGACTTTAGCTTTTCTGTGATAGACTGCTTGCTGCTCTCACCACTGTTACTTTTTACCTGATGGTTCTTGCTCTTCTGGGAAGGATTTATGCTAGGGTGCATTCTAGTTATTTTAAGCCCTAAAATGTTACTATATGTACTCATGCATTTCATGTTTGTAAAACTAAAGCACTATTTTTCCTTTTAGCGTAAAGACTACCTTTCTATGTATATTATACTCACCTTAGAGTCGTGCATACCATGGGCCGTCCCCCGGGGACGCTTATGCTCGTTTAGGGTGTCAACTTAATTGAACCAAAGTATTTTCTGCTGCGTATAAATATACTGTTACCTGTGGACTAGCTGATCCACCGTGCCGAGGGATACGGCCTTTTCAACATAACTGTTTTTCTACCATAATTAATCAACGTTTTCCTTAAAAACAAAGGTCTGGAGTTTTGCCTGAGCGTGTGCAGTTATCCCCTGCACGACGTGGCATCACAGCACGTGTTTTCTCCTGCTCTGATGCGATTTTATCGTTGAGAAAATACGGGTTGTGACAGAGTCCCTCTCATTCTTCTTTACTCGAGTAATTGACTCCATGTACTCGAGTAATGATTTCTTTATCTCCCGAGTACTTTTTCTCATGTACTCGAGTAGTCCCTTCTACCTACTCGAGTAATGCTGCATATACTCGAGTAATCCTGTTTGACTCGAGTAACTTTGACTATTTTCAGAAATTCCTTAAGTCCAGACCTCACGGTCTTACTCTTAAACTCTGACGTGATTGGTCCACGTGTCTTTCTCTTTATGAATCAATTAAGTCTAATCTTCTTGTCTCCCATAAAAGGTCTTGTCAAACCGGCAAACCCTAAGTTTTCAAGAAGAAAATTATTCTAAGTTTTACAACCGTCTCTTTCCAAAAAAAAGAAATCTGTCTCCTCTCTCTCCCTGCAAGAACCGGAAACTCGCCGCCGCCGCCATCGCAAAATTCTGACCGGCTAGGGTTTCTTCTTTTCAGAGGATTCAGATTAAGAAGACTCTACAGATCGAGATCTCCGCTCAACGATTCATCTACTCTTTCGATCGTGTAAAGTCGAGAAGTTCCAGATCTGATCTTTCCAAAATTCTTCTTCAATATTCTGATAAAGCCGCACGCCTAGAAGAAGGATTTTTCTGATTTCTGTTGCAGATCTGAACTAGAAATTTTACTATTTGTATTTCTGTACTGCTGTATTTCATTATTGTAGGAGAAGATTTCTCCGAGTGTAGGAGTGTTCAACTCCGAGATTGTAGGAAGTTTTGTCTTCCGAGTGTAGATCCGTTTGTGGATCGAGTTTGTAGGAACCTTGTTCCGAGGGTAGGATTGTTTTCCAATCCGAGATAGTGGAGTAGCAGAGTCTAGTGTATTGCTAGATTGGTGAGGGAAAGTGGATGTACCCAAGGTTGGGGAACCACTATAAATCTTGCCTCGTTTATGTTTGCTTGTTTGGTAGATAGTTCTGTGCTTTGGTTGAGATTTTTTTTATTCCACAAAAAGACGCACAACTCACCTATTCACCCCCCTCTAGGTGATTTAGGTTGGCAACTATTATCTTTCAATAAGTGAACTCACGAATGTCCACTAGGAATGTATGTCATTCACGTACGAGGCATGAGTGTGTAGTCAATGTATAATTACCGTTATGACATGGCTGATTAATTGTATTTTGTACATTGCTAGGTGGCGAAGAGTGGTGTTGGGCAGTCTGAACCCCAGCGGTCTGATGAGAGTGCAGTGCCCGTTGAAGCGCCTACGCCTCCTTCGGAGGAGACCATCGGGAGGTGACGGAGACGGTGCTTGCGGTGTTACAGGCACAGCCGACTGGGCAGGCAAGGCCGGCAGGAGTACTAGTATGGCCTGGTGCAAGGCAAGGGTGCGCTGAAGGTGTCATGGCGGAACAAGGAACGAATGAACAGTTGAAGCGGTTTATGGATTTTCATCCACCTACATTTAGTGGGGCGATTTCCCCAATGGAGGCGGAGGATTGGTTGGCAAGTGTGAAGCGGATTCTGAATGCACTTAGGACTGCGGAGGCACAAAAAGTGACTTTAGCCACATTTCTGTTGGAAGGCGATGCACGGCTATGGTGGGATTGTTGAAACCGGAATCCGGCCTCTTGTGGAGTTCAACCCTTGGGGAAGGGGTGGTCTCGCGCCTACTTTGCTCCTGCAAGAAAAACAACGAAGAAGACAAGAAGAAACAGACCCAAGGGCTCGGCAGGGAGGTCCCACCACAAACCCGGAAGATCTCTGAGCGCTTCCCCTCCTTAGCTAGAAGCCGAGCTAAGGTACCCTCAGAGAGCACTTGAAAATGAGAGTAAGGAGGCACTGAAAGCGTGTCCTCTGAGGTACCCCTTGGGTCTTATTTATAGTTTTTTGGAATCTGAACTGCCAATAACTGAAAGAACTGACCTGGAAATACCAAAAAGCCCTTGATTGGGTCTGCCAACAGCCAAACTCCGCTGTTCTAAGTAGCTATGCGCAGTCCGACCTGGTCTACCAACAGCGTGGCTCCGCCGTTCTGAGGGGCTATTCGCACCCCTGGGGAGTCAGCTCGCCTCCAATCCTCCTCCTCGGGAGGCGGGCACGACCTGGCTTCAGCTGCCCGAATATTCTCCCTGGGCGAGCGCGAGCCGGACCGTCGCGATCTGCCTGTCTTCTGCCGGGGCGGACCGGCGGCCAGGTCGCGTGTGGGGGCTGGCCGGCGGCCACCGCGACCCCCCGATCGGCTCGCCAGTCGCGGGCCGCCAGACCCATCCGCTTTGGTCAGTGATTCTCCGCGCGACCCGCTCGCTCGCCTCGCCGGCCCGCTCGCTTGAAATGGGCGGGAGCGGGCCAGCCCTTCTGCCGTATATCCTTTTTGTCGTTTGGGTGCGGGTTGCGGGGCTAGGTCTGCTCGACCTCCCTAGCGGGACCCGCTCGCCGGACACGGGGTTGTACACAATCCCCGCTCTTTTTGAGCTTGATTCAAGCTCGGAAAGAATCATCCAACCCGCGTGTTCGCGCGAGTACTGTGCTGAGCTGGCAGGGAATCTTCTGGTGGAGCCCCACTATCCGGCTATAAATATACCGCTGAGCCCAGGAGGGAGCTCCCCAGATCCCCTCATTTTCCTTGAACAGACCGGTTTCTCGATGCCGGTCAGCGAAGAGGTGCGAGCTCGCCTGGCGGCAGCGGGCCTGAAGACTCAGGAGGAGGCCCTCGAGGCCGCCCCTTGGCTGGCACGTGGGTCTCCCGGCCCTCTCTTTAGGCCGGCGAAGGGAAAGATTGTTAGGCGGTCTCCGGCGGGTAACTGTCCGGGCTCCAGCTCGGCGGCGGGTGTTGAGGTCGTCCCTGGGGTACGTGACCTTCCTCGGATTATCGCTGTATCTCTGACCTTCCTCGGATTATCCTTGTGAAGAGGTGGGGAACGGGGGAAAGGATCGCCCCCCTCCCTTGGCGTTCTGAGAGGGTTGCTAGTCCCCCCGGCCTGGACCGCCCTCCTCCGGAAACCCCCCGCTCGCCGGCTCCCCACGGACTGGGAAAATCTCTTGAGACCCTCGAGGGAGAAACCTTTCAGGGTCGGCCGGGCTCCTCTCGCCCATCCGTCGGTGAGGGTGACGTGCCAACCCCTGGTATGCTGGTTCTCACCGTTGGCTTTGTCCTCACTCGCTCCTTCTGAATCGCCCTTTTGTAGGCTACAACATGGTTTCCTCCGAAACTGAGACGAGCGAAGGGTATTCGCCTCCGCCCGACGTGGACAGTGTTTCTGATTACCTGGGCGACCCGACCGATGCGGTGGGGATGAAGAGGCAGGTGACGCGGCTGTTCCAGAAACACACGCTGCTGCTTCAGGAGATTGTGAAGAGGGTCGATGAAGACAAGGCCGAGAATGCGGCCCGGCTCGCGGCCTTGGATGGACCCCCGCGTGCAGTAGAGGACGACGATGTCACTTCACCGGGCGTGCACATTGCGCGAGCCGAGGAGCATCTTAGGAGCGCCACGAGAATGCGGCTGGTGGCCGGATTACCACAATCCTCGCGTCTCGGGAACGAAGCGGCGGCACAGGTGGAGTGGGTCGAGTACTGATCCAGCCTTTTTCCCCCCTCCGGGATATCGCGGGGTTTCTACTATTATTGCAAAGTTATCTTGTATTTGAGATTCGACTCTCTCTGCCCGCCTATGGGCCTAATTTTTTACTGCTGAGGTGTATTGAAATTGCCAAGCTGTTGCTTTTGCTCTCTGTGGGGCGGGACAGGGGAGAGATTCATTCTGCCTGACCTGCCTCGGGGCGGGGGCGAGCCGAGGGGCTCGCCATCCGGGTGTCTCCCGGTTCCGGGAATCCCGGATGGGTGCGGGCGAGAGTAGCCTGCTCAGGTTTTGCGCGGACACGGACGGGCGAGAACCACGCGACTGGCCTCGGCGGCGCGGCCGCGCGCGTGAAGTCAAAATGAGGCTGATTTTTGATCTGCACCCCCTCTTCGGCGGGAAGTTTCCCGCCCTTTCTCTTTCCCTATAAATAGGCCTTGCGCCCTTATTCCCCACGATTGATGTGCCCGCGAGCACTGTGGTTGGTTCGGTGAGTCGCCGCGGCTCTGGCTGCACCTAGCGGTACTCGAGCTCGGTGGCGGACTATTCTTACTTCGGGAGGACTATTATTTTACTGAAAGAAAAGGTGGATTAAGAAAAGACGAAAAAGCAAAGGACGAAAAAAAAACGATTTAGAGAATACGATGAAGGGTTAATCCGAATCGGATTAAGACTAAAATAATTTTTAATAATAAAAAGACTTAATTTTTCAAATTAATAATGCCGCCGTGGAGGTTCCACAAATGTGAGGCGGGAACGAAGACTATTCGACCGCGTTAGGCGAAGGATTCCTCAGGTACGCTAAGACCCCGCTATTGGGTGGGAACCCAATCGAACTAGTAGTCCTCTCTCGAGGGATCCACTCTGTTTACCCAGGGGTTTCCATTGCACGGCCCCCGCTCATATGGACTACGGAAATAGGGCCCACACATCGATTATGTGGTCCTACGCGTCGTAAACCCGGTAAACCCTAAGGCTTAAATTAAAATGAAAAAAAGAACTTTAATTATTATACATTTCAAATTCCCAATGCTCTTCGATGCCGAGGCTAATAAAGCCACACATTATGGGACGGCTTATAATTTAGTGAGGCGTGTATTTGTAAGAAAACGAAAAATAACAATATTAGAAAGCTAAAAAGTTAACTAAACAACTCACGCACACTCAAATTATAAATTAAACAGAAACTGTTACACATGGATGAAATTTGCATAATTTAAATTTGCGCCTCAAACGATGGGCGGTAAATAAAGGCTGAAAATTAATTTTGAAAGCGAGTTACAAATGAGTAGGAGAAAATAAATGCTACAGGGCTAAAAAGGCCATTTAACTGTATAGGCGGAAAAAATAAAGAAAGAAATTGCAAGTCCTACTCCAAGCTGTAAAGTGCCATTTAAACTTTAGGCGGAAAAATAAAGAAAGAAAAATTACTCTCTCAAACGAGTGGACTGATAATGAAAACGGGCCATTTAACTCTTAACGAGTAGGCGGAAATAAATGCACACGAACACACACACTCCAAATGAAATTCAAGAGCAATAAAATTATACACCTACACTCACACACTCTACATAATTTGAATAAAGCATTAAAAGAAAGCAATATTAAAAGAAAGCATGAAAATTATACACCTACACTCACACACTCTACCAATTTAAATCAAAGCATAAAAATTATACACCTACACTCACACACCATGAAAAATCAAAGTTACCTAAAAATTAAAATTTTAACTATTTCAAGCATAGGTTTTGCCAAAAACAAATAAAAAGAAGAAATTAAAATTTTAGAAGACAAAAGTTTTTCAAAACAAATTAAAAACCAAAGTTTTTGGGGATTTCATAAAAGGCTAAAAAAGTTGAAATAAAAGTGAAAGAGAAAAAAAGTTTTCATTCCAAAATGAGCTAAGTAAAAATAATAAAAAAAAAAACAAAGGAAACTTTAACTCTTTTACCATCATAAGAGTGAAGATGTTGAAGAAGACAAGAAAAAAAGGAAAACCTAATTCATCATTTCATGTTTCTAACAAAACCTATCTTGAAAAATCAAAGGCATGTAAAGAGGAAATTCTAAGCATGAAAACAAGTAAAAAAAATGTAAAGTAAGCAAATTACACTCATACACACACACACCTTTTCATAAATGAAGAACAATGGAACAAAGTGAAACTAAGAATAAAAAGAAGAAAGAAAGTGGGCACAAGTTTCATTCCAAAGCTAAGTAAGAAGAGAAAATCTAACATTTTAGAATTTTAGAACTATTACAAGCTATTACAAGGGTTAAAGCTAAGACAAAACAAGAAATGAAATAAAAAAGGGAGAAATCTCCTTACATAGTTGAAAATCACGGATGCGCCCACAAAAATACACTAAATTGGCCCAAAAACTGAACCCTTGGACCTTACAGACTGGGCTATTTATAGGAAAAAATTTCTAAGTACACGCCCTCGGTCACGGGCGTGACTGGGGCGTGACGTACTATTCTGAGGCGGCTGGCGATTGGACAGCAAAGTTGACTTCGGGCTGAGTTCGGCAGTCACGCCCCAGGTCACGGGCGGACCTAGGGCGTGCGGGGAGGTAAAACCGGGCGCGGGTTGCGTCAAATGTCCTCGGAGCATCTTGTCGGGCCAGCTGGAAAGGTCACGCCCCATGTCACGGGCGTGACATGGGCTGACAGTCGGGTCGACACTCGACGAATTCGAGCGGAAAGTGCGAGTCGAAATCGTTGAGCTGAAATTGGGTCACGCCCCAGGCACGGGCGTGACTATGGGCGTGACAGTTGGGGTCGACACTCGACGATCGTCGAGTGGAATTCGCGAGAGGAGGGACACGGGCTTGGGTCACGCCCCGTGTCGGGTGACACGGGCGTTCGCCAGGCGTGTCAAGCCTTTTCTTCAGAAATTTTCCGATTTTCGGGAAATGCACAGTCACGGCTCGGTCACGGGCGTGACCCATGTGTACGGGCGTGTACTTCCCAATTTTTGGCAGATTTTGGAATTTTTCTGAAAATCAAAATAAAACAAGTTAGGAGAAAATTTACAAGAATAGGAACATTTTATTGAACAAAAATAAGTAAAAACGACGAAAATAAATGAAAATGACTAAATTAATGTGCATAAAAATACGCATATTTACAGTTCATCACCGATTCAAAACGCTCTCTCGCTTCCCGTTCCCCTCGAAATACGGCTCGTGCTGGCCTTCTGGATCTGTCTCGCACGTTCGACGGCGATTCGATGGGAATGGGCGGAGGCGGCGGCGACGTGGACGGACGAAGTAAGTGCGCCTGGACCTTCTCAGAGCACAATTTTCCTCACGCCGTCATCTCGGAACGCGAGTATCTGGATGCTCTTGGCGACCACGTTCCGCCGGGCTTTTCTGCGAGACGGCCCGGGGATGGAGAAAAGATCAACGATTTATCTAGGGACGAGCTCGCCATCCCTCTAGCTCACTTTGAGGTGGGCCTGTGACTTCCCCTGTGGCCCGAGGTGCGCCAGGTGCTGAAGTATTTCGGGGTCGTCCTAGGCCAGATGACCCCGAACTCCATAGCCGTTATGGTGGGGTTCGCCTGCTTCCTGCGAGAGGAGCGAGTCGAGTTCAGCCTCGCCGTTTTCCGGAAACTGTTCTCCTTCCGGGCGAACCGGGATGGGACCGCCTACTTCTCCAGCGCCCACCTCAAGGTGCGGGAGACAGTAAATACGAGTCACAACTGGCTCAAAAAGTTCATGTTCGTCAAAGGGGATTTCGGCAACGTCCCCTTCTCGCCGGTGCAGCTCAGTGAGGCGAGCTACCGTCCGCCCAGCCTAGGGGGCCATGAGGCCGACTTGTGTGGGTTCTTCGCCGGGAAGAATTTCAAGGTCGCGTACCTGCGCCGCCATCTTGACGACCTCGCCGCCGTCCCGCCAGGGGGAGGTTTGCCAATCGTCGCTGTTCTGACTTACCCCCCCCCCTTTTTCCTTTGTCTCACCCCTTCTCCTTGGCATGCGAGCGCGACATCCCTCTTCACCCCCTTACGAGAGCGCTCAGATCCCCGCCAGGGTTCTCGCCCGAGCTCAGGCTGCGGATGCCGCTCATCGCGACATCCCGTCGGTCCCGGCCAAGAAGCGACCGGGTGGCGGACAGCCCACCCCTCCGCCGAAGGTGGCGAAGACCGCGGTCCAGCAACCCGCCGCGAGCCAAAGGAAAGGCAAGGCCCCTGCGGACCTTCCGGCCGAGGGCCCTTCGCCCCCGCTGGTTGCTTCGACCAGCGACACCCCGGACAGGGCGGCGGGCAGCTCCGCGCCGCCGGACGGGTCTCAAGCTGCCGCGAAGTCGGTGCCGAGGGGTCACCGCAACTTTGGCTACGGCGAGAGATATCTGGACGAGCTCGGCGCCCCGCTCCTGTCGTGGGACAAGGAGTCAAATCGCGCCGCAATCTCGACATTGCTGCCGAGCTGGATGGAGCAGGACACTATCGGCGGGGAGGCCTACAACTTCTCGTTCGGCCTGTACTCGCGAGAAGACGCCGCCATCTACGACAAAGAGGTGACGCAGGTATTGGTTCATGAGAGCGCGCGGGCCCAGCTACGCGGCCTGGAGCTAGCTTATATGGTAGGGAGGCGCTGCACCCAACTGGAGCGGAACGCCACCTCCCTGAAGAAGCTGGCAGACGCGAGGGAGGAGGCCCAAAAGCTCGCTTAGGAGGACGCGAACCTTCAGAGGTGGCGGGCCGATGAGGCAGAGGAGTCCCTCGCGCAGTACTTGGGCGGGGTGGTATGTGCTCACCCTCGACAACCACCCTTTCTCGCGAATCCACCTTATAACTTTATCTTCCTCTTGTCAGGATGCCGCGACGGCCAGTCGGATGGGCGCTGAGATCGCCACCCTTGGTCAAGACAAGTCGGCGTTGGAGGCGCGGGTATGCGAGCTGGAGGCCTCCGCCGCTGTCCCTCCTCCGGACAGCAGAGTCTGTCCGCTCGAGCACTTCTCCGACTACGACTTGGAGGTGCTGATGCAAAAGAACGCCGCCAGCGCCGCGAAGTACACGATGCAAATGCTGCGACGCGCGGATCTCCTCAAGAGCGAGGCGGCGGAACTCTCAGCGGAGGACTTGGTGCCGGCGCTATTTCTTCCCGTGCCAGACCCTGGGGACAAATCCTTCCAGCCCATCTAGGACTTCTCGCCCCGGATCTCGCGTCTTCCCCGCTTTTTGAAATTTGTTTTTTAGATGTATATTATCATGTATGTTTACCTGTTTTGAGATGTACGCGCGGGCTGCGCCTAGACTTCGCGATTTTCACTTGTTATTGCTTTCATAAATGCTCTCTCGCACGCCTTATTCGTATATTTGCTATTGCCGTGTGGGGCGCCCTGCCTCTGCGGCCCAGCCCTGATGATGCGGCTGCTCGCCCGCCAAGCGAGGCGAGTTGTCTCTCCCTCTGCCTGAGTTATCAAATCTCTTGCGGGTTCTTGCCTAGGTGCCCGCCTCCGTTCGGCCGTCTTTCTTGGGGCTGGGCGGTCGTGTTAGACCCCTCCTCTTTTGATTAACTTTTGTGATTCCGACCTGTTGTTAACATCATTCGAGTAGTTCCCGGCCTCGCCGGCTAGGTGGGAGCCCGGCAGCGTGATTCGTTCTGGGTCGCAAGTTATTGTCATTGAGTGACTCCCCCCCCCCCCCCCCCCCCGCCAGCTAGGTGGGAGCCTGGCAGCGGGATCTTCTCGGGGCCCAGACTCATTCCATCGAGTGACTTCCGGCCCTGCCAGCTAGGTGAGAGCCTGGCAGCGGGATCTTCTCGAGGCTAGGGATGACACCGAGTGACTTCCGGCCCTGCCAGCTAGGTGAGAGCCTGGCAGCGGGATCTTCTTGGGATCCAAACTCATTCCATCGAGTGACTTCCGGCCCTGCCAGCTAGGTGAGAGCCTGGCAGCGGGATCTTCTCGAGGCTAGGGATGACACCGAGTGACTTCCGGCCCTGCCAGCTAGGTGAGAGCCTGGCAGCGGGATCTTCTCGGGGTCCAAACTCATTCCATCGAGTGACTTCCGGCCCTTCCAGCTAGGTGAGAGCCTGGCAGCGGGATCTTCTCGAGGCTAGGGATGACACCGAGTGACTTCCGGCCCTGCCAGCTAGGTGAGAGCCTGGCAGCGGGATCTTCTCGGGGTCCAAACTCATTCCATCGAGTGACTTCCGGCCCTGCCAGCTAGGTGAGAGCCTGGCAGCGGGATCTTCTCGAGGCTAGGGATGACACCGAGTGACTTCCGGCCCTGCCAGCTAGGTGAGAGCCTGGCAGCGGGATCTTCTCGGGGTCCAAACACATTCCATCGAGTGACTTCCGGCCCTGCCAGCTAGGTGAGAGCCTGGCAGCGGCATCTTCTCGAGGCTAGGGATGACACCGAGTGACTTCCGGCCCTGCCAGCTAGGTGAGAGCCTGGCAGCGGGATCTTCTCGGGGTCCAAACTCATTCCATCGAGTGACTTCCGGCCCTGCCAGCTAGGTGAGAGCCTGGCAGCGGGATCTTCTCGAGGCTAGGGATGACACCGAGTGACTTCCGGCCCTGCCAGCTAGGTGAGAGCCTGGCAGCCGGATCTTCTTGGGGTCCAAACTCATTCCATCGAGTGACTTCCGGCCCTGCCAGCTAGGTGAGAGCCTGGCAGCGGGATCTTCTCGAGGCTAGGGATGACACCGAGTGACTTCCGGCCCTGCCAGCTAGGTGAGAGCCTGGCAGCGGGATCTTCTCGGGGTCCAAACTCATTCCATCGAGTGACTTCCGGCCCTGCCAGCTAGGTGAGAGCCTGGCAGCGGGATCTTCTCGAGGCTAGGGATGACACCGAGTGACTTCCGGCCCTACCAGCTAGGTGAGAGCCTGGCAGCGGGATCTTCTCGGGGTCCAAACTCATTCCAATTCTCTGTGTAGGCTGGCTATGGCAATACTGGGGGAGAAAAAGGAATTCATTATAACCAACGTGTTGCTTACAGGTGCTTAGGGAAAAAACCTTTTCAGGTCGTCTCCACTCCAGGAGAGACTCAGGGTCTCGCCCTCTACATTTTGGAGCCGATAGCCCCCGGACTTCAAAGCTTCCTTCACAATAAACGGCGCCTCCCAGCTGGGGTTGAGCTTCCCTACGGACGCTGACCTCCCTGCCGCGTCCACCTTCTTCAGCACCAGGTCTCCTTCCGCGAACTGCTTGACCCTGACATGCTTGTCAAAGTATTTGGCCATCCTTCTTTTTACCTCCTCCTGTCGGATGGCTGAAAGGTCCCTCAATTCTTCCACCATGTCAAGGGAGAGTCTCAGCTCCCCCTCATTCTCGGCTCGCCACTCCTCTCGGCCCTCTCCGGCCGCCCCGACTCGCGGCGTTTGGACTTTAAATTCTATGGGGAGCACCGCCTCGCACCCATGGGAGAGCTTGAAGGGAGTCTCCCCCGTGGCCGTGTTAGGGGTGGTTCTTAGGGCCCAAAGAACTGCGGGGAGCTGCTCCACCCAGCTCCCCCTCAAATTCTCCACCTTTTTCTTGAGGAGATTGAAGATGATCTTGTTCGCGGCCTCCACCTGCCTGTTGCTCCTGGGGTGGTGGACCGAGGCGAACCTGAGGTCGATTCCAAGCTGCTCGCAGAAGCTGGTGAACTCGGCACTGGCGAACTGGGGTCCGTTGTCGGTGACGATGGCCTGGGGCAGCCCATGGCGACAGATGATCTCCCCCCAGACAAAGTTCCTGATCACTTGGGAGGTCACCTTGGCCAACGCCTTCACCTCCATCCACTTCGAGAAGTAGTCGATCATCACTAGGAGGAACCTTCTCTGACCGCTGGCCTGGGGAAACGGTCCAACCAGATCCATTCCCCAGATTGCAAAGGGCCAGGGGGCCGTGATACTCTTGAGTTGTTGGGTCGGCTGTAGCTGGAGGGGGGCAAACAGCTGGCACTTATGACATCTCTTTGCGAACTTCGCGGCATCTCGGCCCAGGGTGGGCCAGAAATACCCTTGCTTGACTATCCTTCCCTCCAGGGTCCGACTCCCGGAATGACTACCGCACTCCCCGGAGTGGACTTCCTCCAAGATCCTCTGCGCCTCACCCTCGGCTACGCAGCGAGCCAGCATCCCGGAGAGGGTCTTCCTGTATAGCTGCCCGTCCTGAAGGAGGTAGTAAGCGGACTTGTGCCTCAGCTTCTTCCTGTCTACCCCCTCCGGATATTCTCCCGTGGAGAGGAAAACTACTACTGGATCCATCCACGAAGCTTGTTGGTCGATCTCCATGAGCTCCCCTTCTTCGATGGAGGGGCGGAACAGTTCGGTGATGGTGCCCCCCACCCGGGGGCCTTGCTTTGCTAGCTGGTCGGCCTGTTCATTCTCTCCCCTTGGCACGTGTCGGATGGAGAAGGTCTGGAAGGTGCCTATGACCCCCTTCACTTTGGCCAAGTATGACTTCAGGGTGGGTTCCCTTGCTTTGAACTCCCCGTTGATCTGGGAAGTCACCACCATGGAGTCAGTGAGGACCTCCACATCCAGCACCCCCAGCTCCCTGGCCAGGCGCAGCCCCGCTATCACGGCCTCGTACTCGGCCTGGTTGTTGGTAATGGGAAAGTGCACCACCACCATCTGCTCAATCCGAGTCCCTTGAGAGCTTTCTAGGACCACCCCCACTCCAAGGGAGTGCCTCCCTGAGGCTCCATCCACCCTCACTGTCCAGGGAGTCGGGCGGGTGAGCTCTTCCTCTGCTACTTCCACCACGTAGTCGGCCAGGAAGTCGGCCATCGCCTGAGCTTTGATCGAGAGCCGCGGAACGAAGGAGACATCGAACTCGCTCAACTCCACCGACCATTTGGCCATCCGGCCTGAATGCTCCACCCCCTCGAAGATATTGCGGAGGGGATGGTCGGTCACCACCCGGATTGAGTGTGCCTGGAAGTAAGGTCGCAGCCGCCGAGCCGAGATAATTAGGGCGAATGCAAGCTTCTCCAAGATCGGATACCGGAGCTCGGCCTTCCTTAGGACCCGGCTGACGTAATAGACAGGGAGCTGTCTCTTTCCCTCTTCACGAACCAAGACGGAGCTCAGAGCCTCCGCCCCGACCCCGAGATATAAGAACAAATCCTCACCATCCTTCGGCCCTTGGAGCAGTGGAGCCTATGACAACTGCGCCTTGAGGGCCTGGAACGCCTCCTCACATTCCTTGGTCCATTCAAACCTCTGACCACCCCTCAATGTTTTGAAGAAGGGGGAGCACTTCTCCCATGCCCGAGAAAGGAAGCGACTCAGCCCTGCTAGCTTCCCTGTCAATCGTTGGACCTCCTTTGCATTCCGCGGGGACCCCAGCTCTAAGATAGCCTTGACCTTGTCTGGATTCGGCTCGACCCCTGCGGGGGTGAGGAGATGCCCCAAGAACTTTCCCCGGCTGGCCCCAAAGACACACTTAAGGGGATTCAACCGCATCTTGTATCTGCGCAGGGTGGCGAAGGTTTCCTCCAGGTCCCGGAGGTGGGAGTCCACATCCCGGCTTTTGATCATGAGGTCGTCCACGTACACCTCCAAGTTCCTTCCCCTCTGCTCCTTGAAGACCCTATCCATCATTTTTTGGTAGGTGGCCCCAGCGTTCTTCAGCCCGAATGACATCATCTTGTAGCAGTAGCAGCCGTCCCCTGTGATGAATGAGACATCCTTGATGTCCGGGGGGTGCATCCTGATCTGATGGTAACCTGAAAAGGCATCTTAAAAACTCATTACAGAAAAGCCGACGGCTGAGTCAACCAGCGCGTCGATCCGAGGCAAAGGATAACAGTCCTTAGGACAAGCTTTATTAAGTAAGGAGAAATCGATACACAATCGCCAGCGGCCGTCTCCTTTTTTAACCATCACAACGTTGGAGACCCAGCCGGGATACTGAATCTCGGACACGAAACCAGCCTTGAGAAGCTTCGCCACCTCCTCCCTGATGGGTTCCGCCAGCTTGTCTGCCGTGGATCTCTTTTTCTGCTGGATGGGGCATGTCCCCGGGTCCAAGTTGAGGCGGTGGCAGGCCACATCCGCGTCAACCCCCGACATCTCCGCGGCGTTCCAGGAAAAGATGTCCACGTTCTTCTGGATGCACTCCAGCATCCTGCCTTGGTCCTCCGGGGTCAGCCCTCCACTGACGCGGATCTTCTCTATCCTTCCTCCCCGGGTGAGCACCTCCAGCTCCACCACTTCCTCTGCCGCCTCCAGCCTGGACCGCTCCCCCCATCCTTCGGCGTCCCCTTCTTCCGGAACGGGGACCACTACCTCCATCTCTCCTCCCACGGCCCTTACTTCGGCCACCTCCTCCAGATCTCCTCCTGCCGCCTTCTCTGCGCAGTCCTTCACTCCCAGCTCTTCCCCTCCTGCTTCCTGCTCGACCTCCTCCATCCTCCGCCCCATCTCCTCGGCTCCCTCCTGCCAAGAGATGGTGTTCACCGCAGTGACATAACACTCCCGCGCCACCTTTGGGTCCCCCCTAACCCTGACCTGCACCCCCTCAGCGTTGAACTTCAAGCATTGATGGAAAGATGAGGGGACGCAGCGGAAGGCGCTGATCAGGGGCCTCCCGAAGATTGCGCTGTAGCTGCTGGGGGCGACCACAATGACGAACTTGCAGTTTCGGGACTGCCCCCCCAGGGTGACATGGAGGCCGACTCCTCCCTCTACTTCCTTCCTTTCTCCCGAGAACCCGAATAAGGGCCCGTCCGAGGCCAACACCCTCTTAGCCTCCACCTTCATCGCGTCGAACGCCTTTTTGAAGACGACGTTGACGGAGCTCCCATTGTCCACGAGGATTCGTGAGACAGTGAAATTCTCGATGACGGCCTTGATGACCAGCGCATCGCAGAACGGATCCTCGTGGTCTGGCATGTCACTTCTGGAGAAGGTGATCCTCTCCTCCGGCGGCGGGGTTTGGGATGTAGAGGCGACGCTCCGCCGGTACATGGTGTGGAGGCTTGCCTTGCGGGAAGCCTCGATCCCCACTCCCCCGTGGATCACTCTGATCCCTCCTCGGGTCCCGACATCAACCCGGTCCTCGCAACGATCCTCCTCCGCCCGAGGCAGGACCTCCTCAATTCTCACTTCTTACCGTGCCTCCTGCTGCTGCTGCTGCCGCTCCCTATTCCCTCTCATCTCCAAGAATTCCGGGCACGTGGCTGTTGCGTGCCCCTCTTCCTGATGGAAGTCGCAATAGGGCAGCTCCACCCTGAACTCCCTTCTCCTCCTCCTCATGATCCCCCTCCTTGCTCCCAAAGCTATGGCCATGGCCTCCTCCTGATCGGGGAGCCGGGGCCTCTGACCCTGCCTCCAGCCCGGTGGGTGGAACTGGTCCTACCTCCCCTGATAGTGACCCCTTCCGAAGTACCCTCTCTGTGGCCCTTGGCCCTGCCCTTCAGGTCTCCAGCCCAGCCGACGGTCGGGCTCCTGGTGCCCCCACCTCGGCTGCTGCTGCCACTGGAGCTGCCTCTGCTCCCTCTGCCTAGGCTCCCCTCTTCTCTCTTCCTATCATCTTCCTCCCCTCGACTCCTTTTCCTCCTCCGTCGCCCACCGGGCCAGCATCCTTGCGAATTCCGGGTTCGACGCCTCCCCGTCGACCTCTCTCGCCGCTCTCTCCATCAACTCCTCGTAGGAGAGAGGGGGAACTCTCTTCAGCTCCATTCGGAAGAAACCCTGCTGCAGGCCCAGGGTGAAAGCCATCATCAGACTATGGCCCGGCATCTCCTGGACCTGGGTAACCTCCTCCTGAAATCGATCCACATAGCTCCCCAATGTCTCGTTCACTCCTTGCTTGATGTGGAACAAGGACTCAGACTCCTTCTTCCTCTTCTTCGAAGTAGTGAACCTCAGCATGAATCCTCGGCGCAGGTCCTCAAAACAGTAGATGGAGCTGGCTGGGAGCTGGTGGAACCACTCCCTTGCCTTCTCTCGGAGGGTGATGGCGAAGAGACGGCACTTGAATCCGTCCGACATCTGACGGATGGAGACCACGTCTTCGAACCATTGGACGTGCTGAACTGGGTCTCCCTTCCCGGTGTAGTAGGACATCTCGGGCTCCCTGAACCCTTCTGGTACTGGTGCTGAGGAGACCAGCTCGCTGAAAGGACTGCCTCCCCCCATTGGGCGAGCCGACGAATCTCGCGGACCCAGCTCGCCGAACCTGCCTCGGCTTGCCGAGCCGGGGAAAAGCTCGCGCCCCGGGAGCTCGCAATCCTCGGCCTTCCTCGGCCACTTCCTTTCCAGCTCGCCGGCCAGGGGCGTCCTCGCCCAAAGAGGGGGCGGCCGCGATCTGGGCTGCCGGAGTCGAGTACTCGGCCCGCGCGCCTAGTGCGATCCTGACGAGGCTGAGCACCTCGTTCCTGAAGTCCTCCAACATCCCTACTGTTGCGAGGGGAGGGGGGCGGCGAGTCCTGCCTGTCAGATCCTTGTCCTCCCGTCATTGAGCTCGCCGAAGCTTTTCTGCACTGACCACTCTCCACGCTCACCGCACCAAGATGTTGAAACCGGAATCCGGCCTCTTGTGGAGTTCGACCCTTGGGGAAGGGGTGGTCTCGCGCCTACTTTGCTCCTGTAAGAAAAACAACGAAGAAGACAAGAAGAAACAGACCCAAGGGCTCGGCAGGGAGGTCCCACCACAAACCCGGAAGATCTCTGAGCGCTTCCCCTCCTTAGCCAGAAGCCGAGCTAAGGTACCCTCAGAGAGCACTTGAAAATGAGAGTAAGGAGGCACTGAAAGCGTGTCCTCTGAGGTACCCCTTGGGTCTTATTTATAGTTTTTTGGAATCTAAACTGCCAATAACCGAAAGAACTGACCTGGAAATACCAAAAAGCCCTTGGTTGTGTCTGCCAACAGCCAAACTCTGCTGTTCTAAGTAGCTATGCGCAGTCCGACCTAGTCTGCCAACAGCGTGGCTCCGCCGTTCTGAGGGGCTATTCACACCCCTGGGGAGTCAGCTCGCCTCCAATCCTCCTCCTCGGGAGGCAGGCATGACCTGGCTTCAGCTGCCCGCCTATTCTCCCTGGGCGAGCGCGAGCCGGACCGTCGCGATCTGCCTGTCTTCTGCCGGGGCGGACCGGCGGCCAGGTCGCGTGTGGGGGCTGGCCGGCGGCCACCGCGACCCCCCGATCGGCTCGCCAGTCACGGGTCGCCAGACCCATCCGCTTTGGTCAGTGATTCTCCGCGCGACCCGCTCGCTCGCCTCGCCGGCCCGCTCGCTTGAAATGGGCGGGAGCGGGCCAGCCCTTCTGCCGTATATCCTTTTTGTCGTTTGGGTGCGGGTCGCGGGGCTAGGTCTGCTCGACCTCCCTGGCGGGACCCGCTCGCCGGACACGGGGTTGTACAGGGATGAAGTGGAAGTTCATCATTTGGTGGGACGAGGATTGGAAGAAATATTGATTGAAGAATTCTCCCAGTTATTCCTGGCCAAGTATGTGTCAGTATCGCAACGAATTGCCATGGAGAATGAATTTCTACGTCTGGTGCAGGGTGAGCATGACATTGATACTTACCTACATGAGTTTACCCGACTGGGGCTCTATGCGGGGTCTATTTTCACTGAGGAAGCACGAAAGACTAATCGGTTTTACGAGGGATTGCGTGACGAGTTGAGGTTGGCACTCCCGAGCTTGGTGAATCAAAGCTTCCAAGCGTTGGTAGATACGGCCCGTGCACTGGAGAAGGACTTGAAGCGGGTCCAAGAAAAGAGGACCTTGGCGGTGGAAAAACAGGAATTTAAAGTTCCGCAGTCGGAACAGTCGGAGTTGAAGAGACGAGAGAAGAAAAAGTTCAGTATTGAACCAACTCCGTCTACTATTTTGTCGGGGCAACTTATGGGCAGAACGAGTTGAAAGGCGCACATGTTTTCAGTGCGGAAAGCCTGGACATATAACACGTGATTGCGGGATTGGTCTTTCAGGAAGTGAGAAAAAGACAGGTGCGTCTTATAACGAAAAGGGTAAAGCAGTGGCCGAGTCATCTGCATCCCGGACATAACCTCGATTGCATAATATGGAAGTGCAAGAGCCGCAAAGCTCAGTTGGTGAAATTCAGCCGCGAGTGTTTAATTTGGAACTGAACGAGGATTTTAAACGATATCTGCAAAATCAGGCGGTTGAGCAGCGGAAGGAAACGTAGAAGTTGCATCTTGATATGTATGATGAATACTACTGTACATATATATGATATGCTAATGTTGGTGCACACTTGTGAAAGTAAAGTGATCGTCCGATCATAGTGTATAATATGATGTGTTTGTTTGAGATCACTCGATGCAAATTTGTGGATGAATGTGCACATGTAGGGATGTATGTATGTGTTGTATGTTGTTTAGTTTGTGCGACGCTTTGGCACGAGGCAAACCGTGGCCGTTGAGCTCGAACTCGGCTCACTTTGTTGGAATGAATGATTGCGAATGGTGCAACATTAAGTGGTTATGTGGCTGATTTGGGGGAGCCAAATTTCGAGGACGAAATTTCTTTGAAGGAGGGGAGGGTTGTAACACCCTAAATTCCAGATTTGGAAAATTTGGTTGACACGGCCTGAGACACGGTCGTGTCAGGGGCCGTGTACTCTGTGGTCGATGAGTGTCGAGTGTTGAGTGTCGAGTGTCGAGCTATTTGTGCCGGGCGTGTCAGCTGCCGTGTATGGGCACACGGCCTGGGACACGGGCGTGTCACAAGCCGTGTCCTTCTCGGGTGGTTTTCGAATTTGTGCAGCTTGAAGTACATGGCCCTAGACACGGGCATGTCTGAAGGCGTGTCGGGTGACACGGCCCGTGACACCGGCATGTCACATGGCCGTGTACTGGTCTGGCTAAGTCGGTTGCTTGCCGCTTATGTGACACGGTCTGTGACACGGGCGTGTCACAGGGCGTGTCAGGCCGTGTTCAGGTGATTTTTGGGGGATTCTGAGCCATTCATTTCCCTGATTTTTGATCCAAGGGCTGGGCTGCTTCCAGGTGGATCAAGGCCGAGAAAAGGGGGATAAAAGCCTTCTTATTCATCTCCTTCTTCTCCATTTTCTTTTCAAGAGAAAGAAAGAGAAGGGGAGAGCAAGGGAAGGAAGGATGAATCAAAACCAGCTATTGGAGGAGCTGCGGAGTGCAGAGCGAAGATCCGAGAGCGGATTCGTGAAGGCAAAGCCAAGGCGGTGAATTCCATCCGGCTACTTCATGGCACCGAAGCGATCTTCGAGGGTAACGATCTCCTTCTTGGACATCGAAGTCCATTCTTTATGCATGTGCGTGGAATCCTCCACCAAGAGGTGGATCTCGTAAGTTATTATGTGGTTGAGTTTGCATTTAGAACCGGAAGTTGTGGAGTATGGCATAGGCATGCTGTATGAAGCCCATTTGGACGTGTAGTCTAGATTGGTGATGATCATACGTAAACCAGAGAAGACTCCGTAGATTTGTTGATAAGAAAGGTGTATGTTTTGATTGAATGGTATGTATGGCTGTGTGGATGTTTGTTGGATGAATCTTGGAGGCTATGTATCAGCTCCTTGTGATATGAGCGATGTGAGCGCTAATTGCTCTGGGAGAGAGAAAAGATAATCAGGAGGGAAGGCCGACCCGCGTCTAGTACTGCGCTAATGACAATTTGAGCACGGGAAAGGCTAATCTGGCCCTAGTTGTGTTGGGAGGTCGATTGGTGGCAATGTTTGGGAGGAAGCATGACAGACCCTCGTTACTGCACCACAGTGGTGGGTCGATCTAAAAGTCAAGGTTGCCGTGAGGTTCACACCTCTGAGTGGTTTGGGCGGAATGTCACCGGTCTGCACGCTGGTGGACTAGGAACGGTCAGCCAACAAGTGATTAAGCCTCTTTTCGGTGGTGCTATTACGGAGTCCGGTACACCGTAAGGTGCCCTTAGTGCACAGAGTGTTGGGTGAGTGCCGACGTTTGTGATTCTGTTGTGCCTGTGTGCACTTGATTGTTAATGTTAGTTGTTCTACTTGCAAATGCATACAGGGAAGGAACTTCTCCCCCGGGTAAGGGGTAGGGTCGTTATAATTGGTCAGCTAAAGCTGACCGTTACTTTGTTTTCCGCTCTTGGGTGGATATGTGTTTGCAGGTGCTGCTGTTTAAAATGAAATGAGCGGAATGGATGGACTGCTGCTAAAGGCCCTTGAAGGCCGTGCGAAGCGTGGTTGGATTTCATGTGTGGCCGGCCCGCGTGCCGATGTACGAAAATGTATTTGTGTAAAGAGAAACTTGTAAGGCCTTAAGGCCATATGTGGGTGAGTTGTATACATTCTTGGTGTTGATATATAAATGTGGAGTTTATATATAGTAGTGGACATTCTCTGAGTTGAGTTTTTGTTAACTTAAAATGCTGCGCTAGAATGCTTTGAGTTAGGATACGAGTAGTTTTTTATTTCCACAAGTAATTCCGCTGCTTGTCTGTGGAATATGGCGCGGGGCCCCGACCGGACCCACTATTATATTCCATGTGACGAGTGGGGACGTTACACGCGCACCAACTTCTCTCCTGCAAGCCAAACAGCAAAACGAAATGGAAACTGACCTAAGGGCTCGGCATGGAGGTCGCACCACACACCCGGAAGATCTTAAAGCGCTTTCCCTCCTTAGCCAATGGCCGAGATAAGGCTACCTTAGAAAGCGCAAGAAGATCTGAATACTGATAAGCGTCTTCTGAGGTGCCCCTTGGGTCTTATTTATAGATTTCGGAAAATGACCTGTCAATAGCCAACCTCCGCTGTTTTGAACAGCTATGTGCAGCCCAAATGGGTCTGCTAACAGCATAACTCCGCCGTTCTACTAAGCTATTCGCACCCCTGACAAGGTTAAAATGGTAAATAAAAACACCTCATAGGAGACTGGGCGAGTGGAGCATCATCACTGAATGCCATAGCCAGAAGGGCGCTGAGAGCGTCGAGTGGAGCTTCGTCACACAATGCCAAAGCCAGGGGTGCCGAGAGCATTGAGTGGAGCAACTTCACTCAACGCCAAAGCCAGGGGGCGCCGAGAGCGTCGAGTGGACCAACGTCACTCAACGCCAAGGCCAGAAGGGCGCCGAGAGCATTGAGTGGAGCAATGTCACTCAATGCCAAAGGCAGAAGGGCGCCAAGAGCGTTGAGTGGAGCAACATCACTCGACGCCAAAGCCATGGGACGCTGAGAGCATTAAGTGGACCAAAGTCACTCAACGCCAAGGTAGAAGGGCGCCAAGAGCGTTGAGTGGAGCAACGTCACTCAACGCCAAAGCAAGAAGGGCGTCTGCGGGGGTAAAGTCTGGATGAAGTCTCATAAAATAGCTGGGCGAGTAGCCCTCTGATACCTTCACTCATCGGGGGCAGTCTGAGATTATTACTACAAAAGGAATTCGAGAAGACTTGAGCTCGCCGAGCTTTGTTTGACGAATCTAGGATTCAAACTCACGAGGTCAGCTCGAAGAACGTCGAGCTCTGTTCGATGAATGTCGAGCTCCGTTCAACGAACGCCGAGCCCCACTCGACGAACAACAAGCTCTGTTCGACGAGCGCCGAGCCCTGCTCGACGAACGGCGAGCTTCGTTTGACGAGCACCGAGCCCTACTCGATGAACGACGAGCTCCGCCCGAGCTCAGTCCGGTGAAAACCCGATCTGGTTCGACGAACCCTGATTGGATGCGGGCTGGTTGGGCCGACTCGTGCAGCTCACTCGCCTAGCTTTGGCGAGAGCGAGCTAGCTGTTCTAAACTCGCTCGCATGCTGTTCTGGCGTGGAGAGGTTGTCTTGGTCCGCTTGTCTTGCCTGGTGGACCCACTCGGCGAACACGGGGTTGTACACAATCCCCGCTCTTTTTGAGCTTGACCAAGCTCGGAAAAAGTCATCCAACCCACGTGTTTGGTGAGTGCTCTGTTGAGCTGTCAAGGAATCTCTTGGTGGGTCCCACCGTCACGCTATAAATATGCCACCGGACCCTCTAGAAAAATCCTGCCTTCTGTAGCCTTCTCAGTGAGCTGCAGCTGCACGATGCCTGTGTCCGAGGAGATGCGAGCTCGCCTTGCGGCCGCGAGGTAAAATACTAGGGAGGAGGCTCTCGAGGCTGCTCCATGGATGGCGCGGGGATCGCCTGGCCCTCTCTTCAGGCCGATAAAAGGGAAAATCGTCATGCTGTCCCCGATAAACGGCCTCCCGGGCTCCAGCTCGGCGGCGGGCACGAGGTGTCCCACGAGGTATGCGCACCTCCCTCCTGACTCATAGCATTGCTTCTGACTTCTCTTTCCGCAGGTGTAGCCTCATGAGGATGAAGGTGGTGGGGAAGGGGATCATTCCCTACTGCTATTAACCGAGCAGGACGCCATCCCCTCGGGCCTGAGACACCGCCCTCCGGAGACTTCCCGGAAGCCAATTCCTCCTGTGTTGGGAAAATCCTTTGCGGTTCTTGAGGAAGGATTCTTCCAAGGCCGGTCAGGCTCTTCTCGGTCACCAGCTGGTGCGGGCGACGTGCCGACACCCTGTGAGCTCATAATCGAGCTTATGTTTCCGTCCGCTCTTCCTGACCTATCCCTTCGCAGGTTATAACGTGATATCCTCCTCCAAAGCCGAGATGCGCAAGGGATATTCTCCTCCCACTGACACAGATCACATCTCCGAGTATTTGGGCGATCCGGCGGACGCTGCAGGGATGAAGAGACAGGTGATGCGGCTATTCCAGAAGCACACGTTACTGATGCAGGAGGTCTTCAACAGGGTCGACAAGGACAAGGCCAAAATGGAGGAGCGGCCTGCAATCCTGGAGGGAACGAGGCGCCCAGCTGACGGGGATGGGGTCACTTATCCCTGGGTGCACATAACGCCGGCCGAGGAGCGCTCAGGCATGCCACAGAGAAAGTCAGCCTGGCCCAACAGGAGTTGGTGGCGGTTTGCGAGTATCACTATCCTCGCGTGCCCCCCCCCCCCCCCCCCGATCAGGGACTCAAGGGCGGGACAGGTGGAAATGGATCAGATACTGATCCGCCTGGCCCCTCCCCGCGGTCGGTTGCTGGGCCAGGACGCACCCACACTCTAAACGGATTTGCTTAGGAGGGTTATTCATCCTGAAGCACTTATGATGTCTGTAATAATTTGACTCTCTTGCCCGCCAATGGGCTCGACGCTTGTTGCGTGTTCCTTTTATTTTGTTTGCCATTGTTTTTCTGGTTGAATGTGAACGAGGAGCTCCTGCTCGCCTTTCGCTTTTTTAAGCGGGCATGAGGTCGTTGAGTCAGCTCGCCTAACCCACCCATTCGATCTCGGTGTGAGCAGGCCGGGAGCTTTCCGATCGCGAACCTTCGCGATTCGCATATTACTTTAGGCGAGTGCGAGCCGCAGCCCGCCCGCCTCTTACGCGGGGGAGGGTGGCGAGACCCGCTGTCGAACGGTCTTCGTAGTGTGGTTGCAATCCGGGAAGTCGAAACATCAGGAGACATTTTGCTATCCGCACTTTTCCCGCCAGCGGAATGTTTTCCCGCTCTTTTTCTTTCTATATATAGTCCCTGCCGGCTCTTTCTCACCCACTGCATTTAAGATTACTCCTTCTCCCTTGCCTCCTGCAACCCTAGACTCGCCCTCCTCCTACGAGAACTTTCTCACCTCGCTTAGCAAGCTCTCTGCAAAATGGGCGGTGGCAGCAGCGATGCGGATGGGTGGGGTAAGTGTGCTTGGACCTTTTCCGAGCACGACTTTTCTGCCCGCCGCCATTTCTGAAGGAAAAGTTTTTGACGCCATAGGAGACTACGTCCCGCCAAGTTTTGTGGTGAGGCGACCTGGAGAGGGGGAAAAGATAAACGACCTCTCTGGAGGGGATATTGTCATCCCCTTGGCGCACTTTGAGGCAGGCCATCGGCTTCCACTATGGCTGGAGGTTCGCCAGATACTGAAATATTTCGGGGTCGTCCCAGGCAAGATGAGCCCGAATTCCATAGCCGTCATGGTCGGATTCGCTTGCTTCCTGCGGGAAGAGCGGGTTGAGTTCAGCCTTGCGGTCTTCCACAAGCTATTCTCTTTCCGCGCGAACAAGCACGGGACTGCCTATTTCTCTAGTGGCCACATCAAGGTGTGGGAGACCGTCAACAAGAGCCATAATTGGCTCAAGAAATTCGTGTTCGTCAGGGGGGACTTTGGAAACGTCCCCTTCTCGTCGATACAGCTCAGCGAGGCGAGCTACCGCCCCTAGTCTGGGGGGCCATGAAGCAGAGCTGTGCGGGTTCTTCGCTGGGAAGAATTTTGAGGTCGCCTTCCTGCACCGGAATCTGGACAATCTCGCCCCCGTCTCGCTCGGGGGAGGTAAGCTACTCACACTTTTCCTTTCTGCTTTGCTGATTTGTCTGCTTTAACTTTTTCTTCCTCGCAGGAGAGCGGGACACCCCCCTGCACCCCCCTTACGAGAGTGCGCGGGTCGTCCCTGCTGAGCTTGTCGGTGCCGAAGTTGTAGCCGCAGTCGCCGCTCAACGCGAGATCATGGCATCTGCCATCCAGAAGCGGCCCAGATGCAAACAACCTCCACCGCCGCCTCCCAAGAAGGTGAAGGCTACAGGCGATGTGTTTACCGCGGCCCAAAGAAAAGGCAAGGCCCCAGCGGCCCAGCCGACCATGGACACTGCCCCCGCGACTGCTCCGGCCAGCGGTACCCCAAGCGAGGCGGCCGACACCTCCAGGCCTCAGGGTGAAGAGCTGCCTACACCGAAGCCGGAGCCGAGGGGGCACCATAACTTTGGACTTGGCGAGCGGTTCCTAGACGAGCTCGGCATCCCCCTCCTGCTGAGGGACAAGGAGTTAAACCAGGAGATCATCACCACCCTGCTGCCGAGCTGGTTGGAGCAGGAAACCATTAGCGGGGAGGCCTTAAACTTCTCCTTCGGCCTCTACTCACGGGAGGACGCTGCCATCTACGATGAGAAGGCCACATGGGTGCTATTCCACGAGTGCATGCAGGCCCAGCTACGCATCCTGGAGCTAGCCCACATGGTAGGCCGGCAGTGCACTCAAATGGATAAGAACGCTCCCTCGCTCAAGAGGCTGGTGGACAAGAAGGAGGCTCTCCGCCTCGCCCAGGAGGAGGTAGAGCAACAGAGAGAGAGGGCGGACGCAGCCGATGCCGCCGTCGCCATTTTGGAGGAAGAAAAGGAAGTTCCACAGGCGCGGGTGCGAGAGGTGGAGGCCTCTGCGGCTCTCCCGCCTCCCTCCAGCAGCGGCTGCCAGCTCGTGCACTACATCGAGTACGAGCTGGAAGAAATGATGCAGAAGAACATTGCGTGTGTGACAAAGTATACCCTCTAGACTCTACGGCGGGCCGATCTCATCAAGAGCGAGGGCGCGGGCCTTTTTGCGAGTAATGTGGTACCAACATTATTCTTGTCAGTACCCAAGCCGAGTGACAAGTCCTATCAGCCTCTCTAGGGCTTGTCGCCCGAGAGCTCGCCTCTACGAATTCCCGCTCCTCTCCTCTTATGTGTGCCTTTGTTATAATGTAAACGCAGTTTGCGTCCTCGTCATGTATTTTTGTTCATTAATGAACTATTTTCTACTCGCTTCTTTCATATTTATATGTTACCGCTGTTAGTAATGCTTCTCTGCAATGTGGATTTTTTCCTTTTCCGTACTCGCGGCTTGCTTTTATTCTTCCGCTCGCGGTTCCTCATTTCGCGTTTTTTCAGCGAGATCGCGCGCCCCTCAATGACTTAGCTTAAGAAGCATAGGGGGCTTAGTTAACTGACCCGCGAGTGGCGACCCGTCTTCTTAGTCCAGATCCTCTGTGCTGCTTGCTTGCTAGAAGAGACGAGCTGACTTGGCTCGTACCCGGGTCGTCGAGTTCCGTGCGAGCTGACCCTCATGCGACGCGGCCTAGGTTCTCGCCACCTTGGCTGCTGTCTTGGGTGCTGGGCGATTATGTTGGACCCATTTTGTTAATTTTGCGACTTTTTCCTCGACCATTTGGATGCCTGGGCCCCCAACTTCTATCATCGCTTTGTTCATCAAGACCTGCCCTGCCATCCAGTGGGGGGCCAGAGTAGACTCCTACGAGTGACAGCCAGCCCTGCCAGCTAGGTGAGAGCCTATCAGCGGGATCTGCTCGGGGTCCGGGTAGACACCATCGAGTGACATCCAGCCATGCTAGCTAGGTGAGAGCATGACTACGTGATCTGCACGGGTCCTGAGTAGACACCATCGAGTGAAATCTAGCCCTGCCAGCTAGGTGAGAGCCTGATAGTGGGATCTGCTCGGGGTCTAAGTGGACACTATCGAGTAATATCCAGCCCTGCCATCTAGGTGATAGCCTGACAGCGGGATCTGCTCGGGGTCTGAGTAGACACCATCGAGTGACATACAACTCTGTCAGCTAGGTGAGAGCTTGGTAGTGGGATCTGCTCGGGGTTTGAGTAGACACCATCGAGTTACATCCAACCCTATCAGCTAGGTGAGAGCCTGACAAGGGGATCTGCTCGGGGTCTGAATAGATGCCATAGAGTGACATCCAGCACTGTCAGCTAGGTGAGAGCCTGACAATGGGATCTGCTCGGGGTCTGAGTAGACACCATCGAGTGACATCCAACCCTGTCAGCTAGGTGAGAGCCTGACAGCGAGATCTGCTTGGGGTCTGAGTAGACACCATCGAGTGACATCCAGCTCTGCCAGCTAGGTGAGAGCCCGGCAGCGGGATCTGCTCGGGGTCTGAGTTGACGCCATTAAGTGACATCCAGTCCTGCCAGGTAGGTGAGAGACTGATAGCGGGATCTGCTCAGGATCTGAGTAGACACCATCGAGTGACATCCAGCCCTGTCAGCTAAGTGAGAGCCTGACATCAGGATCTGCTCAGGGTCTGAGTAGAACCATCGAGTGACATCCAGCCCTACAAGCTAGGTGAGAGCCTGGCAGCGGGATCTGCTCGGGGTCCGGGCAGACACCATCGAGCGACATCTAGCCCTGCCAGGTAGGTGAGAGCCTGACAGCGTGATCTGCTCGGGGTCTGAGTTGAATCAATGCAAGACTCGACATATGAGAAAGCTTTATTAAGAAAAAGGGCACCTCTTGCATGTTTTACGGATAAAAGCGCTTCAAGTCATCACCACTCCAGGTGAGACTCAGCGCCTCACCCTCCACATTCCGGGGGCGATATCCTCCTGATTTTAAGGCCTTATTTAATATGTATGGACCCTCCCAGTTGGGGTTGAGCTTTCCCACGATAGCTGATCTTCCAGCGGCATCTACCTTCTTTAAGACCAAGTCTCCTTCTGCAAATTGCTTGATTCTGACATGCTTTTCAAACTACTTGGCCATCCTCCTCTTCACCTCCTCCTGTCGGATGGCGGAGAGGTCATGCAGCTCCTCCACCATGTCAAGGGAGAGCCGCAGCTCCTCCCCGTTTTCAGCCGACCATTCCTCCCTGCCTTCCTGCGTCGTGACCACCCGGCGCGTCTGGACTTCAAATTCTATGGGGAGTACCGCCTCACATCCATGGGAGAGTTTGAAGGGGGTCTCCCCTGTGGCTGTGTTGGGGGTGGTCCTCAGGGCCTAGAGGACCGAGGGAAGCTGTTCCACCTAACTCATCTTCAGGTTTTCAACCTTCTTCTTCAAGAGGTTCATAATAATCTTGTTCGCCACCTCCACCTACCTGTTTCTCCTGGGGTGGTGGACTGAGGCAAATCCGAGGTCAATTCCGAGATGTTCGTAGAAGCTGATGAATTTTGAGCTGACGAACTGAGGCCCGTTATCCATGATAATGGCCTGGGGTAGACCACGGCGGTAGGTGATCTCCCCCTAAACAAAGTTTCTGATGACTCGGGAGGTCACCTTGGCCAGCGCCTTCACCTCCAGCCATTTGGAAAAATAATTATCATCACTAACAGGAACCTCCTCTGCCCACTGGCCTGGGGGAACGGTTCGACAAAATCCATTTCCCAAATCGCAAAGGGCCAGGGGTCGTGATGCTCTTGAGGCGTTGAGCTGGTTGCAGTTGGAGGGGAGCAAACAACTGGCATTTGTGACATCTCTTTGTGAATAGTGCAGCGTCATGGCCCAGGGTAAGCTAGAAGTATCCTTGTCTGACAATCCTCCCTTCTAGGGTCCGGCTCTCGGAGTGGCTCCCACACTCCCCGGAGTGGACTTCTTCCAAGATCCTCTGCACTTCCCTCGCGGCCACGCAACGGGCCAGCATCCCCGAGAGAGTCATCCGATACAACTGTCCGTCCTGGAGGAGATAGTATGCCGACTTGTACCTGAACTTTTTCTTGTCCATCCCCTCTGGATACTCCCCTGTGGAGAGGAAGTCATGAATGGGTCCATCCATGAGGGGTGTTGATCCACTTCCATCAGCTCCCCCTTTTCGATGGAAGGGCGGAATAGATCAGTGATGGTACCCCCACCCGGGAACCGTGCTTTGCTAACTGATTGACCCGTTTGTTCTCCTCTCTGGGAAAACGTATTGGATGGAGAAGGTCTGAAACATGCCGATGACCCCCTTTCACTTTTGCTAAGTATAAAGAGGGTAGGTAATCTCGCCTCGAACTCCCCATTGATCTGGGAAGCTACCGCCATGGAGTCAGTGAGGACCTCCAATCGAGAACCCCAGCTCCCTGGCCAGGCGCAGCCTAAGCTATTATGACCTCATGCTCGGCTGGTTAGTAGTATTTTGATGTGAAAAGTGCACCACCGTTTGCTCAATTCTCGTCCCTTGTTGGGCTTTTCAAGATACCCCCAACCCCCAGGGAATGTCTCCCCCGAAGGCACCGTCTACATTCACCTTCACAAATTGGAAGTTGGTAGCGAGTGAGGTTCTCCCCGCCACCTCGACCACGTAGTCCCGCCAAAAAGGTCGGCCATTGCTTTGGCCTTGATCTAGAGGGGGGGAGAAGGAGATGTCAAACTCACTAAGTTCCACCGACCACTTAAGCAGCCGGTTCGAAGCTCCACATCCTCAAAGATGTTTGCGGAGGGATTGTTCATGTACACCACCCAGATGGAGTGTGCCTGGAAGTAGGGCCGGAGCCTCCGGCGGAGATGGACCAGACGTAAGGCCAGTTCTTCCAGGATGGAAGTATCAAAGCTCGACCTTCCTCAGAAAAAATAACCGACTCCATTATAGTATTTGGTAAGCTGCTCTTCCCCTCTTACGAACCAGGACAGAGTCAAGGCTTCCGCTAACGACCCTGAGATACAAATATCAGGTCTTCTCCATTCCTTCGGGAATTGGGAGCAGCGGAGCCTGGGTCAACTGCCTCTTCAGGGCCTGGAATGCCTCCTCACACTCCTTTGTCCACTCAAATTCTGAACCCCCCCTCACGTCGGTCTTGAAGAAGGGGGATTATTTGTCCCTGGCCCGGGAGCGGAACCTGCTCAATCCTGCTTGCTTCCAGTTCAACCGTTGCACCTCATTAGCATTCCGTTGCATACCAGCTCCATGGTCGATGGCTTTAACATTTCAGAATTTGGCTCGACCCTACGGGCGTGACGAGATTGCCCCAAGGAACTTCCCCCTGCTGGCCCAAAAAAATACACTTCAGGGATTCAGCCGGCATTCTATATTTGTGCAGGTGGGTTGAAGGTTTCCTCTAGGTCCCAGAGGTGAGAGTTCACGTTTTTCTTGACTCTTGATCATTTTGAGGTCATCTATGTACACTCCCAAAAAGTTCCTCCCCCCCTTTGTTTCCTGAAAGACATATCCATCATCTTTAGTAAGTTCACCCCTGAATATCTGCCCAAAGGGCATCATTTTGTACGCAGTACACATCCCCCGTGATGAATGAGACATCTTGATATCTTGGGGGTGCATCCTAATCTGGTTATAACCTGAAAATGCATCTAAGAAGGCTCATTACAGAAAAAATCGACGAGCGGTCAACAAGTACGAAAAATACGAGGCAAAGGAATAAAAATAATTTTAGTTTTTAGGAGCCATGATTTTATTTATTTATTAAGCAAAGAAAAAACAACACACATATGCTACCAGCCGTTCTCCTTTTTTAACCATTTAACATGGAGACCCAGCCGGGGTATTGTATTTCAGATAAACAAAGCCAACCTTGAGGAGTTGTGTCACCTCCTACCTGATGAGGCTCGGCCAGCTTAGGTCCGTCGTGGACCTCTTCTTCTAACTGGATGGGGTTGAGCTCTAGGCTTTCTAGGTGAGGCGATGACAATCCATGTGCGCGTCAATCCCCGACATCTCCGCTTGACTCCATGCGAAAAGATGTCCACATTCTTTGGGTGCATTCCAGCATCCTGCACCTGAGCCTCTCCGGGGTATCCCCCACTGATACGCAATCGTCTCCACCCCTTGCCTCAAGGGTAGAGAAACCTTCTCTCCACACCTCTTCTGAAGCCTCCAACCTTAGACTGCTCCTCCCATTCTCTGACGTTTCCCTCTCCTCCGGGACAAGAACTTCTCAGCTACCGCTCATTCCTCCATGGCATCCACCTCGGACAACTCCTCCTGGTATCTCCTGCCACCTCATATCTCGGGTAGCTCTCCACCTCCATCTCCTCTTCTCTGCCTCATTTTTTTTGTCATTCTCCCTCCTCCATCTTTGCTCCATCTCCTCTGCACCTTCCTGCCAGGAGATAGATTTTCACGGCAATGAGTGACGTAGCACTCCCTCGCCACTTTGGGGTCACCCCAAACCGGACCTGGATCCCCTCGCGCGTTGAAACTTCAGGCATCAGTTGGAAGGGTGAGGGGGACACAGATTGGAAGGCACTAATGAGGGGCCGAACAAAGAGGCATTATAGATCTGGGGGGGATCCTCGATGACAAACCTACAGTTCCGGGACTACCCCCGAGGGTTAAACGTGGAGCCCCACTCCTCCTTACTACCCCTCCTTCCTCTCCCCTGAAAATCCAAATAAGGGGCATCTGAAAGCCAACACCCTCTTCGCCTCCACCTTCATCGCACGAATGCCTTTTATTGAAGATTGTTGGAACACCCTATTACTAATTTGGGTCAGGATCACTATGTCTCTAGGATTCTATGTTTTGACCTTCTGTATAGATTATAGGTCAATTAGAATTGAGTCTAAGGGATCAGGAGTCTAGGTTTGAAAGCTGCCCTGAGATCCAAGTTTTTCTGGAGACTAAGTCCAAATCGTCGAGCTCAGCACGACGTTTCGTCGAACTCTGGTCGACGATCGTCTAGCTCAACTTTGGCAGATCGTCGAGCTCCATTCGACGATCGTGAGCTCAAGCTCTCAATATCGTCGAGCTCTGGTCGACGATCGCTGAGTCATTCTCAACTTATCGTCGAACTCCATTCGACGATCGCTGAGCGCTCAGGTCGACGATTTTTGGCCCTGTACTGGATCTTTATCTCTGAGCTCAGTTCGACGATCTTTGAGCTCAGATCGACGATTTCTTTGCTGCTTGCTTTCTCCAGTTCGCTGAGCTCAGCTCGACGATGGCAGAGCTCAGTTCGACGATTTCAGTTGATCTTCAGAATTCAAATTCAATCAAGATAGAAGTTATTCTGCATTTAAGTCAGAAGATCTGCCAGCCGTTTTATTTAATTCTGGAGCAAGTTTCAAGGGATTTTTCAAGGAAATATCAGTGGACTTTCCCTCAGAACATCTTATGCAATTAAGGCTGTAATTAATTCAGACCAACGGCTATCTTTGACAGAGCAATTTTCCTATTGAGATTCAGAGAATAAAAGAGAGAATGTTTTTGAACTAGAGAGACAATACATACAGATTGAAAAGAACAAGGACACCTCTCAATACTCAGAGACTCTGGAAAATTTTCTGTCATCAAGAATTCAGGAAGAAACACTCATCAAGAGATCAAGCTTTCAAATCTTAAGATCTCTTCAGCTCTCAAGTGTTCAAGGCCAACATCACTTCAAGACTCCAGACACACAATATTTCAGCTTGCTGAAATCATCCTTTGCTGGAGATCTATCTTTGAAGGCCTATCACCCTCAGCAAAGCTCATCTTCCTGAAGACTTCAAGGACTCAGGGGGAGCTTTGACAACATCACTGAATCCACATAGTCTTCTCAGTTGCTTGAGAAAGAGAAGACTGCCATAACTCTCTCAACCCCCTCTTGTAAAGGGTTTTTCAAACTCCCTTCAAAAGTTTGAAGTTGGTTTTTGAGCACCTTGTCAAAAGCTCATTGGTGGCAAGACACCTGATCAAAAAATCTGTTTTGTTTTTGAGCACCTTATCAAAAGCTCATTGGTGCCCAGGACACCTGATCAACTCATCCTGCAGTGGATTCCTACCTAGGGTGGTAGAAGAGTGGATGTACCCAAGTTGGGGAACCACTATATTTTCTTGTGTTTTCTGGTTGTGCATGTTTTTCTTTTGTTTCTGGCCTAGATTCTTTTGTGCATTGCTTAGTTTTGTGGTTTATTTTTATTTCTGCTTCCCTGCTCACACTCATTACAACAATTGTTTGTAAAGCTTTGCAAAAGATTTTCTTTGTGTTTTAAAAAGCACCATATACTCTATTCACCCCCCCCCCCCCTCTAGAGTATATCAGATCTAGTTTCCCCTTTCAATTGGTATCAGAGGGAGGTTGGTTAAACATACCATATCTGTTTGGTTGTACAGGCTAACACCTGAACCCCAAAGATCCCAAACTAGATCCTTCCTTTTATTTTTGTATTATTAGATTCAGCCTGCACAAATCATGGCCCAAACAAAGATTACGCAAGCACCAGACCTCCAGTGTGCAATCTGTCAAAGTTTGCACTTTGGAAGGCAAGATTAAACTCTACATGAATTCAATTGACGAAGAGATATTTTTAATTCTGTTTTGACAGTGTGCCCAAGACCTCCAGAGAGCACAAGCACAAATGCAGTCCCACCTCCATCAGGAACAGATGCTGACATTAAAAGATGGAAAGTAGCTGATGCCAAGGCAATGAACATTCTAGCTCAGACAATGTCAGATGACATTTTTCAGAAGGTAGCTGAATGTAATTCAGCCAGGAGAGATCTGGGACAAGCTCTCAGAAATTGTCTCTGGCTCAGCTGATGAGAGAAAGGACAGAAGATCTCATCTCATCTCCCAATATGAGAACTTAAGAAGGGAGAAACTGAGTCAGTGGGAGACATGTACAATAGATTGAGTCTAATTGTCAGTGAACTGAGGACATTAGATAAAGAAATCTCACTGACAGAACTCAATGACAAGATCCTAATGTGCTTCCCCAGCACTTGGGATTCAAGAATCTGGCCAATTAAAGATGCCAGAAGCCTAAATGAGATCACCACTGAAGCCTTGTTGGGAAAGCTCAAATCTTATGAGCTACTCATCAAGAACAGAGAAGAAGAACAGAAGGCTGCTTCTCCAGCCACAAGAAAGGAGAAGACTATTGCATTCAAGGCAGCTGAGGATCTGCCTGAAGAAAAGGCCACAAGCAATGATGACTTCTCAGCCTATTGGCCAAAAGATTCTATAAGATGGCCAGGAAGGACCTCAGAAGAAGATCATGCAAGGAGCAAGACAAGCCAAGGTATGACAAGTCCATTGGCAATAACAAAGATATCATCTGCTTTGGTTGCAGGAAACCAGGGCATATAGTTCCTGACTGTCCAGAGAATAAGAACAAGGACAGAAGGGAAAGAAAAGAAAGGAGAAAGGAGAAGGAACCAAAAGGCATGGAAACAACAAACCCTCCACCAGCAAAAATAAGCACACAAGGAAAGGATTTGTTGCTGAATCCTGGAGTGAGACTGAAGAAGAGTCAGAGACCTCTTCCAGCTCAAGTGATGATGAGGATGATGCAGAGGAAAAGGAGTTTTGCATGATGGCAATCAATGCCTCACAGAACAACTCAGAAGAAGAGGAGTCAGAGTCAGACTCAGAGACTCAACCAGAAGAAGATCAGGTAATCAGCTCTTTTGATTTTACCTCAGAAGATTTTAAGCTTGAATTTAAAGCACTATGTTTAGATCTGCTAAAATCTGAGAAAGAGATCATCTCTCTCAGAAATCAATTATCTGAACAAAGTGGTTTAAAATCAGAAAATCTCAAACTCTCTCAGGAGTTGGAGAACTATAGGGAACAGATAGCTTCACTGAAGAGTGAGCTCTCTGAGGCCAAGAAGCTTGAAGAATCTCTCAATGGGAGAAGCATCAAGCTGATGGACATCACAAGCACAGTGAACTCAAGATTCAACAGTACACTGGGCTTGGGTGCCTCATCCAGTCAACCTATTGTTCTAACAACCCCTATCAAGTTCATTTCTGACAAGGGAAAGGGAGTTGTAGAGGTTGCCAGGAAGAATTCTGATCTGCCTCAGAAAACTAAAGTCCAACACAAATCGTCGAACGGAGATCGACGATCGCCGAAGAAGCTCGACGATCGCCGAACGCAGCTCGACGATCTCAGGGAATATCGTCGAACGCAGGTCGACGATCTCAGCCAAGATCGTCGAACGCGGCTCGACGATCCCATATACCTGACCTCAGCCATAGTCGACCGTCGAACGGAGCTCGACGATCTGACCCAAGATCGTCGAACTCAGCTCCAAGATCGTCGAACAGAGGTCAGAGCACTGGCAAAAATTTTCAAGGGCAAGTCAAAATTGAATCCTGAGGGTTCTTCATCCAAACATTTAACCCTTATACTGAATGGATTTTACCTCTAAGGAGATATCATCCTGAAGGATATAAGAGTCAGCCAGGGATATCTTTTATTTCTGAGTTTAAAGGTTATCAACCTAGGCCCAAGGTAAACTGGGTCAAAAACAAGTGAATTGCTTTATGTGCAGATGAAGACCTATCCAACATCTAACCAGCAATGGTACTTGGATAGTGGGTGCTCCAAGCACATGACAGGGAACAAGGACAACCTCAATTCCTTTAAAGCCAAGCTTGGACCCAAAGTTATCTTTGGTGATTCCAACTTTGGACAAACTAAAGGATATGGAGCAGTCCAGATTGGTTCTGTAACCTTCAAGAAGGTAGCATATGTGGAAGGACTGAAGCACAACCTAATCAGCATCAGTCAGCTGTGTGATGAAGGCTACCAAGTGAATTCAGCAAAACTTCATGCAAAATCAAATCAGAGGACAACACAACTGTGTTAACAGGTAAAAGGAAAGGTAACATCTACTTAGTAGATTTTCTTTCAACTACTGTAGACATCTGCTTATTCAATTCAGTTTATAGACCAAATGTTTTATGGCATAAGAGATTAGGACACCTAAACCTTAGAACTATTGCTAGGCTATCCAAGGACAACCTTGTTAGAGGACTACCTTCTGGCCCCTACAAGAAGGAAGGACTTTGCAAGGCTTGTCAATTAGGCAAGCAAACTAAAAAACAGCTTTAAGTCACTTAATAAGAGTGATTCACCTAGGATATTGTATCTGTTACACATGGATCTATTTGGACCCATCACAGTACAAAGCCTAGGAGGGAAATCCTACACTTTAGTGATTGTAGATGACTTCTCCAGATTCACTTGGGTGTTCTTTCTAAGGAAGAAGTCTGATAACTTTAAGTGTCTGACAGAGTTTCTCAAATGTATAAAGATTGAGTTCAATACTCACATTGCCCTGATCAGAAGTGATCATGGGACAGAGTTTGATTCTCTTCTTATGCAAGAGTTCTGTCAGAGTGAAGGGATCAGGCACACTTTCTCAGCTCCTAGAACTCCTCAACAAAATGGGGTAGCTGAAAGGAAAAATAGAACCCTTATTGAATCTGCCACCACATTGTTGTCAGATGCTCATCTACCTCTATCCTTTTGGGCAGAGGCAGTAAACACCTCCAACTATGTGCTGAACAGGAGTCTGATACATAAACTGAAGGGAAAGACTCCCTATGAATTACTCAAAGGGAAGAAACCTAAAGTTGACTATTTCAAATTTTTGGTTGCATTTGTTATATTCACAATAATGATAAGAAACATCTAGCAAAATTTCAAGCCAAAGCTGATGAAGGAGTGTTTCTGGGATACTCCATGATCAGCAAGGCATATAGGGTTTATAATAAATCATCATTGAAAATTGAGGAATCTGTTCATGTCTCTTTTGATGAAACTAACATGTCTTTCAAGGAGAAGATTTCTTCTACCATAGAACCTTTGCAGGAACACTCTCTAGTTGAAGATATGAACAAGCTACAGGTTGCTCAAGAGGATGAAAGCAGTGAAGATGAAAGCAATGCTCAACATATTGAAGCTCAGCTTGAAGAGCCAGTTGTTGTACCACAAGAGGAAACAACAACACAGGTTGATGAACAATCAACAACCCTGTTGATTTAGTAACATCCAGAGACCATCCAATTACCCAAATAATTGGAGAACTCTCAGCTGGTGTGTGCAAACCAGAAATCAGGTCAACCAAAACCTGTTGCACACCTGCTTCCTTTCTCAAATTGAACCTCAGTCCATTCAAGATGCAGAGCAAGATCCACACTGGATCATTGCCATGCAAGAGGAGCTGCATCAATTTGAGAGGAACAAAGTATGGGAACTAGTGCCAAAGCCTAAGGATCATTCCATTGTTGGAACAAAATGGGTATTCAGAAACAAACTGGATGATCAAGGAGTAATAGTAAGGAACAAAGCAAGGCTGGTTGCCCAAGGATATTCTCAAGAAGAAGGAATTGACTACGACCAGACCTTTGCACCTGTTGCAAGATTAGAAGCCATCAGGATTTTCTTAGCTTATGCAGCTCACAAAGGCTTCAAAGTTTATCAAATGGATGTCAAGAGTGCCTTCTTAAATGGAGACATCAAAGAGGAAGTCTATGTCAGACAACCTCCAGGTTTTATCTCTCCAACTCATCCTGATTTTGTTTTTAAATTGAATAAAGCATTATATGGTCTCAAGCAAGCTCCCAGAGCATGGTATGAGACCCTAGCATGCTTTCTCTTGAAAAATGATTTTATAAGGGGTAGAGTAGACCAAACTCTTTTCATTAGAACCCATAAGTCCCATACCCTACTAGTACAAATTTATGTAGACGATATCATTTTTGGATCTACCGACTCAAAACTATGCAGAAGGTTTTCCAACCTAATGCACTCTAAATTTGAGATGAGTAGCATGGGTGAGCTATCCTTCTTCCTAGGACTGCAAGTCAAACAACATGCTGAGGCATCTTTATTTCTCAAACCAAATATGCTAATGAGCTGGTTAAGAAATTTGGCATGTCTGAGGCATCTTGCATGAAAACACCCATGCCTACCAATGCTGTATTGGATGCTGATGAACATGGGAAACCTGTTGATCAGACAACATATAGAGCAATGATTGGCTCTTTACTGTACCTTACAGCTAGTAGACCAGATATAATGTTTGCTACATGTATATGTGCTAGATTCCAAGTTAGCCCTAGAGAGTCACATCTCACATTAGTAAAGAGGATTCTTAGGTATGTGAAGAGTTGTCCAAATCTAGGACTCTGGTATCCAAAAGATTCAGCATTTGAGTTAACTGGATTCTCTGATGCTGATTATGCTGGATGCAGAATTGACAGGAAAAGCACCAGTGGAACTTGTCAGTTCCTTGGTGATAGACTTGTCTCCTGGTTTTGCAAGAAACAAACATCTGTGTCAACTTCCACTGCTGAAGCTGAATACATGGCTGCAGGCAGTTGTTGTTCACAAATATTGTGGATTCAAAATCAACTCCTAGACTATGGTTACAACTTAGAGAAGTCAAAAATATTTTGTGACAATACAAGTGCTATCTCCATAGCTCAAAATCCAGTCCTCCATAGTAGGACAAAACATATAGAAATTAGGCATCATTTCTTAAGGGATAATGTTGAGAAGAATAAAATTGAATTGCAGTATATCCCAACTGATTTACAAAGGGGAGATATTTTCACCAAGCCTTTGGATGAAAAGAAACATACCTTCTTCCTAAATCAGTTAGGCATGCTAGATGGAGGAAGTCTCAAATAAAACCCAAGATTTTGAAAGCTAAAATTGACCAAGACTAGGCAAAATTTATTTTTTTTTTTTTTCTTAGTATCTAGAAATTCTCTGATCTCTGAACTGCGCTCGACGATTTCCCCAAAGATCGTCGAACGGAGTTCGACGATTTCAGAATCGTCGAACTGAGTTCAGCGCCCCTCTGATAGTATGGACTATCTCCTTCGGTCAACGATCGTCGAACGGCGCTCGACGATTTGTTCACTGAACGATCGTCGAACGGAGCTCGACGCCTTTCCAATCGTCGAACGGAGATCGACGATTTTGGAGTCTCTTCAGATTCCTTTAGGAGCCTCGATCGTCGAACTGAGTTCAACGATCTTTCCTTTTCTGCGTCGAACCCTAATATAAAACTCTTTTTTCGCCGTCGTTCTCTCTTGCGCTTTCAATTTCTCTGCAAACTTTTCTTCCCTCCAAACAGTTCTACCTTGGTCGTTTTGTTTGTTGATTTTTTGCAGGTACCATGGCCGTTTCAGTCGCTGTACTCTCGGCAATGAAATTCGATGCCGGCTTTGACATCGATTTCGATTCCTTCAACACCACAGATCAAATCTTCCAAGATATTCTCAATTTATTCAAAGATCAGCAATTAACTGCCCTGATGTCCACCAGAATCAAACTAGCATCTGATGAAATTAAAGAATGGGTATATACTGCCCACAACCTGGACAACAACACCATAGTTGGCTCCATCAGTGGCACCCAGGTACCTCTGACTCCAACAGTACTCACAGAGGTATTTGGATTCAGGAATGGTGAAGACTCTGCTGACCTCTCTGGAGAAGAGTTTGCTGATGTTCTTGCCAGGATGGGTCATCCTGAGGGGAACCCTAGCAAATTGTTTAAGAGAAACCTGTCTGTGGAATACAGGTTTTGGCTGATGTTGTAGGCAAGGTTCTTTTAGCCAAGCACTCTGCTCATGATACTATCTCCAGATCCAGCTCTGCCTTATGGGAACTCTGGTAGATAGAAAAGACTTGAACTGGGGAGAAGTCTTTTTGATTTATTGAAGAAAAAGATCAACAAAACCTTTGTGAACTTTGGAAGAATTCTGGGAATCTTCCTCCAGGCCAAGTGCCCTGCCCTGCTAGTCTCCTCTGGAGTGCACATCAATGCCTCCAAGAGACTCACCTGTGCCCTTTTGGGAAATGGGACAGGCAAATCTCCAAGCCCAGCAGGCCCTCCTCTTCTGGCCCTTCAGGCACAAGGACTCTTAGAGTCACTCCACCCCAGGTCTCTGCCCCTGCAGAAGACCTGCCTGCTGCCAGTGCTGCTGCTTCCCCTCCTCCAGTTCCATCCACCTTTCCAGCAACCTCCACCATTACCATTTCCAGCCCATCTCCAACCCCAATTCCATCCCCAGCACCAATTTCATCCCCTCCAGCAGACCACTTCCATCCCTTTTCTCCTATCCACCTCCTGATGTCACCTCCTCTCCATCTCTTCCCTCCTTCACCCTTCTTGATGAATCCTATATGGATGATTCCCCCTCCTCTCCTCCAGATTTACCCTCCACCTCCACAACTTTCCAAGACCTTCTCCTTCAAATTCTTGATCAACCACTTCACTCACTCCCTCCATTTCCATTCCTGTACCCTCTATCTCTACCATACCCTCTCCTGAGCCCTCTCTTCCACCCTTCAGCCATCCTCCTCCAGCTCCCTCAGCCATCCCTGTCCCCTCTACCTCTGCTCCCCTTGAGCATGTAGATCTCCCAGCCCTTGCTGATATGTTGTATGAGCTCCTTGCTCCTAGGCTCTCCCTTCTCATGGAAGCCAGCTTAGCTCCTCTGCAACAATCAGTGGCAGCTCTCTCTGCCAGGCTGTCCTCCTTCCTTATCCCTGCAGCAGCACCCCCAGCAGTGTGCCTTGATGCACATGTTTCTGCATCCAGGCAGGGGGAGATGCCTTATGAAGCTGTTGCTGCTGCTGCTCCTCCTGCTGCTGTGTCTCTGCTGCTGCCCTGCTGTGTCTGCTTCTGCTGCTGCTGCCACACCAGTAATAGCAATAGACCTAAGGTCTTTGCTGTCTACTTTTGATACTGCTCACTTCTGCTGCCTCCCAGAGCCATATGCTGTCCAGCCCCCAGAGGTCCCTGCTGCCCAGCCAGAAGACTTGTCCAGGGCTCTAGTGCCCTTCTCCTGCTGTGACCCCAGAATCCTCTCTAATTTTATTCAGTCAGTGACTACTGCTTATGATGATGCTGCTGCTGCTGCTGCTGAAGACAATGCTGTGTCTACCTCTGAAATTGCTGTTGCTACTGAGGAAGAAACTGTTTCAATTGCTGCTGTTGAGCCCTTCTCACAGGATTTTCTGATGACAGAGGCTGTTGATGTTGAGCCTGCTGTAGAAGTTATTATCTCTGAAGCTGCTGCTGCTCCTGAAATTGTTGTAACATCTGCTGCTGCTCCTGTTGCTCCTCCTGTTTCTGCATCTTCTGCCCCATCAGCTGCTGTCCAGTTAAAAGAGGATTTGATGAAGAAGCTTGATGCACTGTATGATGAACAAAGCTCTGAATCTGAGGATTATGCTACTGCTTCTGATGACTCATCTGCTACAATTGCAAGGAAACGAAAGGCAAGAAGTAAGGCCTTGAAGAGAGTTCCTCCTGCCAAAGTCAGAGATGATAATGATGTTCCATATTATATTCTGCACAATTGCCCAATCTCTGAGCATTGGATGCAATTCTCCAGGAACCAGTTAAAGGCAATGAAGAAGAAGAGGAAGTTTGATAAAGATTCCTCTCAGTCCAAGCACCCTCACCCTCCTCCACCACCTCCACCTGATGTAGGTGCAGGTGGCAGCTCTGCAAGATCAGGCCCTGCTAGAAGCCAGGCTCCCTACCAGCCTCATGCAAGAACATATCAAAGGAAAGCCAATCTAGGGGGTCCTACTCTAGAAGAGGAGGATACAGGGGAAACCAAAGAGAAACTCAGGTTTACTCCAAAGGACACTCCAGGCAGCATCCTTATTCCAGGGGTGGACATGCTTCTTCTGATACATCTTCAGGTCCATTCCCTTATAAGCTTAGAGAAAATGTAACTGCCAGGACACCTCAAGAAACTTCTTCCAACAGGTATGAGCCACCTGTTCCATTTGAGGATCCTGAGAAAAATCCTATGGCTTGGACTGCAAGGATGAAAGAACTGGCTGCCTTAGATCAGATAAAGAAAGCAAAGGAACAAGGGCTAGACACCTCCAACATATCCACCATGTCAGAGCAGAGGCAAAAGGAGTTAGAAAGATATGCTTCCAGTAAGTTTTTTGATGCAGATAGGTACATGGAGTTGCACCCAGCTGCAGTGGTTCCCAGGGCTTCAAAGCAAATTTATTTGGGTGCAGCTGATGATACCAGATCCAAACAACAAGCATTAAATCCTAACAAGGAAATTAAAATGGTTAAAGGCAAAGAAAAGGAATGAACTCTATAAGGTGACAACTTCTGTTCTTCTAACTGCTATCTGGATATCTCATATATAATATATCTCTGTGGTGGTTCTGCTCTGTGTCTTGTTATTGTTGTTTTATGTTTTTCTGTATGATGTTGTTGTTTGTTTTTCAAAGACTGTAAGTAGTTTTCCTAACCCAAATAGGGGAGATTGTTGGACACACCCTATTACTAATTTGGGTCAGGATCACTATGTCTCTAGGATTCTATGTTTTGACCTTCTGTATAGATTATAGGTCAATTAGAATTGAGTCTAAGGGATCAGGAGTCTAGGTTTGAAAGCTGCCCTGAAGATCCAAGTTTTTCTGGAGACTAAGTCCAAATCGTCGAGCTCAGCACGACGTTTCGTCGAACTCTGGTCGACGATCGTCTAGCTCAACTTTGGCAGATCGTCGAGCTCCATTCGACGATCGCTGAGCTCAAGCCTCTCAATATCGTCGAGCTCTGGTCGACGATCGCTGAGCTCAACTTCTCAATATCGTCGAACTCCATTCGACGATCGCTGAGCTCAGGTCGACGATTTTTGGCCCTGTACTGGATCTTTATCTCTGAGCTCAGTTCGACGATCTTTGAGCTCAGATCGACGATTTCTTTGCTGCTTGCTTTCTCCAGTTCGCTGAGCTCAGCTCGACGATGGCAGAGCTCAGTTCGACGATTTCAGTTGATCTTCAGAATTCAAATTCAATCAAGATAGAAGTTATTCTGCATTTAAGTCAGAAGATCTGCCAGCCGTTTTCATTTAATTCTGGAGCAAGTTTCAAGGGATTTTTCAAGGAATAATCAGTGGACTTTCCCTCAGAACATCTTATGCAATTAAGGCTGTAATTAATTCAGACCAACGGCTATCTTTGACAGAGCAATTTTCCTATTGAGATTCAGAGAATAAAAGAGAGAATGTTTTTGAACTAGAGAGACAATACATACAGATTGAAAAGAACAAGGACACCTCTCAATACTCAGAGACTCTGGAAAATTTTCTGTCATCAAGAATTCAGGAGAACACTCATCAAGAGATCAAGCTTTCAAATCTTAAGATCTCTTCAGCTCTCAAGTGTTCAAGGCCAACATCACTTCAAGACTCCAGACACACAATATTTCAGCTTGCTGAAATCATCCTTTGCTGGAGATCTATCTTTGAAGGCCTATCACCCTCAGCAAAGCTCATCTTCCTGAAGACTTCAAGGACTCAGGGGGAGCTTTGACAACATCACTGAATCCACATAGTCTTCTCAGTTGCTTGAGAAAGAGAAGACTGCCATAACTCTCTCAACCCTCTCTGTAAAGGGTTTTTCAAACTCCCTTCAAAAGTTTGAAGTTGGTTTTTGAGCACCTTGTCAAAAGCTCATTGGTGGCAAGACACCTGATCAAAAAATCTGTTTTGGTTTTTGAGCACCTTATCAAAAGCTCATTGGTGCCCAGGACACCTGATCAACTCATCCTGCAGTGGATTCCTACCTAGGGTGGTAGAAGAGTGGATGTACCCAAGTTGGGGAACCACTATATTTCCTTGTGTTTTCTGGTTGTGCATGTTTTTCTTTTGTTTCTGGCCTAGATTCTTTTGTGCATTGCTTAGTTTTGTGGTTTATTTTATTTCTGCTTCCCTGCTCACACTCATTACAACAATTGTTGTAAAGCTTTGCAAAAGATTTTCTTTGTGTTTTAAAAAGCACCATATACTCTATTCACCCCCCCCCCCCTCTAGAGTATATCAGATCTAGTTTCCCCTTTCAAAGATGACATTGACGGAGCTCCCATTGTCAATGAGGATCCTAGAGACGGTGAAATTCTCGATGGCCATCTGGATGACCAACGCATTGCAGAAGGGATCCTCATGATCCGACATATCCTTCCTTGAGAAGATAATATTCTTATCTAAGGGTGGGGTCTAGGATGTGGAGCCAACGCTCCGGCGATACATGATGTGAAGGCTCGCCTTCCAGGAAGCCTCAATCCCCACCCTGTGGATCACTCTGATCCCTGCCCTAGGTCCCGATGTCTGCCCGGTCTTCACATCGATCCTCCTCTGCCCGAGGTAGGACCTCCTCAATCCTCACCTCCTAGCAGCCCTGCTGCTAATACTGCTCCCTATTTCCTCTCATCTCGAGGAAATCTAGGCATGTGGCCATGGCGTGTCCTTCCTCTTGGTGGAAGTCGCAATAGGGCAACTCCACCCTGATTTCTCTCCTCCTCCTTCGTGCAGCTCTCCTCCTCTCCCCCATGGCTATGGACATAGACTGATTTTGATCGGGGATGGGAGGTCTTTGTGCTTGCCTCCAACTTGGGGGGTGGAACTGATCCTGGCCCCCTGGTGGTGGTCCCTTCCCTGGTAACCTCTACGTGGCCCATTGTCCTGCCACTCGGGCCTCCATCCCAACCGACGGTCCGGCTCTTGACGCCCCCACCTGGGTTGCTTCTGCCCCTGAAGTTTCCACTATTCCCTTTGTCGGGGTTCGACTCTCCTTTCCTCCTGCCCACTGCCGCCTCTTGGCTTCTCCTCCTTTGTGGCCCACCTGGCCAGCTTCAGGGCAAACTCTGGATTCGATGCCTCCCCATCGACCTCCCTTACCTCCCTCTCCATCAGCTCTTCGTAGGAGAGGGGTGGTATTCTCTTCAGCTCTATTCTGAATAATCCCTGTTGCAGCCCCAGGGTGAAGGCCATCATTAGGCTATGGCCTGGCATCTCCTGGACTGGGTGACCTCTTCCTAAAATCGGTCAACGTAACTCCCCAAAGTCTCGCTCACCCCCTGGTTCATGTGGAATAGGGACTCCAACTCGTTCTTCCTCCTCTTGGAGTGTGGTGAACCTCAACATGAACCCTCGACGCAGGTCTCTCGAAGCCACAAATGGAGCTGGACGGCAACTGGTGGAACCACTCCCTCGCCTTCTCCTTGAGGGTGATGGCGAAGAGTCGGCACTTGAAGCCATCTGACATCTGTCGGATCGAGATCACATCCTCGAACCACTGGATGTGCTGAACCGGGTCTACCTTTCGGTGTAGTAAGACATTTCGGGTTCCCTGAACCCTTTTGGAGCTGGGGCGGAGGAAACCAGCTCGCTGAATGTGCTTCCTCCCCCTGCTGGGCGAGCTGAAGGATCTTGTGCACCCATCTCGCCGAACCGGCCTACGCTTGCTGAGCCGGGGAAGAGCACGCCGCTCGGGTGCTTGCATCCCCTTCCTTCTTCGGCGACTTCCTTCCCATCCCGCCTGCCGGGAGCATCCTCGCCCAGAGATGGGGAGGCGGCGATTGGAATAGCTGGAGTCGAGCACTCAGCCCGCGTGCTGAGTGCGCACTTGACGTGGCTGAGCACCTCCTTCCTGAAGTCTTCGAACATCCCCACTGTGGCCAGAGGTGGCGTGGGTGGCGAGTCAGACCTATTCGAGCCTTTTCCTTCTCCTCTTGCCATCTAGCCTGTCGAAGATTTTCTGTGCTGACTACTTTCCACGCTCACCGCACCAGAATGTTGAAATCGAAAATTCGGTCTCTTGTGGTGTTCATCCTTAGTGAAGGGGTGATCCCGCATCTACTTCTCTCCTGCAAGCCAAACAGTAAAAAGAAATGGAAACTGACCCAAGGGCTCGCGTGTATGTCCCACCACACACCTGGAAGATCTTAGAGCGCCTCCTCTTCTTAGCCAATGGCCGAGCTAAGGCTACCTCAGAAAGCGCAAGAAGATCTGAATACTGATAAGCATCTTTTGAGGTGCCACTTGGGTCTTATTTATAGATTTCTAAAAATGATCTGTCAATATCCAACCTCCGCTATTTTGAACAGCTATGTGCAACCCAACTTGGTCTGCTAACAGCGTAACTTTGCCGTTCTACTAAGCTATTCGGACCCCTAGCAAGGGTAAAATGGTAAAGAAAAACACCTCATAGGAGACTGGGCGAGTGGAGCATCATCACTCAACGCCAAAGCCAGTAGGGCGCCGAGAGAGTCGAGTGGAGCAACGTGACTCAACGCCAAACCAGGGGGCGTCGAGAGCGAGAGCGTTGAGTGGAGCAACATCACTCCACGCCAAAGCCAGGGGGGCGCCGAGAGCGTTGAGTGGACCAACGTCACTCAACGCCAAAGCCAGGGGGCGCCGAGAGAGTCGAGTGGACCAACATCACTCAGCGCCAAGGACAGAAGGGCACCGAGAGCATTGGGTCGAGCAACGTCCTCGACGACAAAGCCAGAAGGGCGCTGAGAGCGTTGAGTGGAGCAACGTCACTCGACACCAAAGCCAGGCAGAGCCGAGAGCGTCGAGTGGACCAACGTCACTCAACACCATGGCTAGAAGGGCGTCGAGAGCGTTGAGTGGAGCAACGCAACGTCACTCAACGCCAAAGACAGAAGGCCATCTGCGGGGGTAAAGTCTGGATTAAGTCTCATAAAATAGCTGGACGAGTAGCCCTCTGATACCTTCACTCTCCCGGGGAGGTCTGGGATTATTACTACAGAAGGAATTCTAGAAGAAGACTTGAGCTTGCCGAGCTTTGTTCGACGAATCTATGATTCTAACTCACGAGGTCAGCTCGAAGAACGCTGAGCTCCGTTCGACGAACGCCGAGCGCCGTTCGACGAAAGCCGAGCCCCACTCGACGAACGACGTGCTCCGTTCGACGAGAACAGAGCCTTGCTCGACGAACGACGAGCTCCGTTCGACGAGCGTCGAGCTCTGCTCGACGAACGGCAAGCTCCGCCCGAGCTCGGTCCGGCGAAAACCTGATCAGGTTCGACGAACCCCGGGCGGATGCGGGATGGTTGGGCCGACTCGCCCAGCTCACTCGCCTAGCTTTTTGGCGAGAGCGAGCTGGCTGTTCTAAACTCCCCCGCAAGTTGTTCTGGTGCGGACAGGTCGCCTTGGTCCGCTAGTCTTGCCTGGTGGATCCGCTCGGCGAACACGGGGTTGTAAAACCATACCCTCGCTTCTTTTTGTGACCGATGTGTGAGTTTGAGGGATACGATGTAAACTTCAGGCAGTGTTGTGTACTCTGATATTAATGAAGCTGATGTAGCTTCTTATTATGAATTTACTAATTTTGGACATTTACTTACTGTGATATTATGACTTCTGTGTTCTTATTTTGGTTGAGTTGACATTATAATATCAGAGTAGCCGGCAGGACAGGCATCTTGTGGTACAGATTAGCCCATGTGCTGATGCTAACACAAAGTGGTTGCTCTGGGCATAATACTTCCCTCGCTGGCTGTCATGTGTTCTGGGAGGGGGGTCTTACAACCGTTATCTACCAGACGAGACTTTCCTGAAACACTCGCCTGTCACGCTCCTTTTCTCGCCAGATGCCACCACTCTATCACACGACTCCAACACAGAAACCTCTCCAAGGTGCCGGTGACTCCTCCTGCGGCTTCCAATGATGACTCTGATGGCCTCATGACATTTCCTCTCCATCCAGTTCCAGGACGCCCTCGTGAAGCTTCATCTGCCTCTAACGCCGACGCTGAAGCTTCTCTATGGCTCCGACGCCATTTCCTGCACTATACTCTGATAGATCTAGCAAGCCTCCGACATTCTCCTTGCTTCCAGTCTGTGCATCTCCTGTCCTAAAACTCCTTGTTTTCGCTAGAGGTCCAAACTATCTCCAATGATCCCCTCCTGGCAATTCTAATCCATGGTTGTCCCATTCTTGGGGGGTTTCGTGCACAGTTGTTACTACTTCCTCCTTTGTGGTATACCCCTCAATCTCCCCACTCTGAAACCTTAGTTGTTTATACTCAAATTATAAATGAATAGCTAATTATTAGAGCTTGTCTGAATTAATCTTATCTCATACATTGCCGGTAGAATTGTGATCATGACGTTAATTTCGTGCAATAGCCTTTCGTGAATATCAACGTCTAGGTCGCTTTGTTCGTTTTTAAAATAGTTCGTGGAGTGTCTTCGTGCCAAAAAATATTTACAGAGATCACATATTTTATGTTTTAAAACTACAACCCTAATTTTAGTCTATCTCAAATCTTTTGGAGCCTTAGATGACCTCTGTGAACTACCTGCCAAAACTGACAAGTGAATGATAGAGGAATAGATTTTTTTTTGAATTTGTTCGTACTCATATTGTATCTCTCAGTACTATCTTTGTGATGCTTGATTACTGGCAGTCTGACTCTCTTACTTTCCTCATTTTTATTAACTCTTTTGTTAGAAAATATATAGGAAAAAGTAAAAAAAAAACTACGTTTGCAAGTTTTTAGTTCTTGCTGATAGTTTTCTTGTTTCCACAACTTTTTGGGCAGTTTCCACTAAATACTACAGTTTTAGTGTAGCTTCAACGCTATTTTTCTTCTTCTTTCTACAGCTTTTTCCTTCCCTAGCAAGTCAGTTCTCAGCCCTTATATTTCCTATAGCTTCCGTACCTGCCCTTTTCTTATTTATACATGTTGCCCCAAAAAACATAAACATATAAGACAGAAAGCCTAATTCCCTCTTCATTATCTACTTTGTATTTTCAACCTGAGGGTTTCCCCCTCCTACCCTTTGATTTTGTCTCGTTTGTTCTGCTTCTCTCCGCAAACCCCCAGTGTTGATTTCCTGTAGCTCAACTTGTGTTTTACAGCATTTTTTCTGAACTTACTCACTTCCCCAATTTTCAACCCAATATGATTTTTCTAAGTCCAAGTGGTTTATGCTTTTGTTTTGCCATATATCTTAATAAATTTTTAACAAAACTTTCCCTGGAAGTTTGCATAATTACAGGTTGCACATATCTTATTTTTGAAATACAAAAACCTCCAAAGTTTACATTTTATAACATAAATCTCCGATGAAGTTTGTATTTCATAACATTAACCTATACTTTGCTGGAGTTAATATTGTTGACCGGCTCAACAATTTTCTTAATTATGTGTATTTGTTTTTTTGTGTTTTGTCTTTTAGTGGAGAGAGAGAGAAGTTGTGTTGGTGAGCATTTATTATGCTGCCACATGTTAGTTTCTTATTGGTTGGGTTGACATATATAAAGACTTGTATAGTTTCTTTTGAATGCTACTGGAATAGAAGTTTGTTTTCCTCCACACCTGTTTGAGAGAGAGAGAGAGAGGGAGAAGCGCCGCAGCGCTAAGTTTGTGTGGTTGCAGCTGGTGAGGTCTTACCAGGCGGTTAGAAGGAGAAGCCGAGAGGCTTAGTGACTTGCCACGAGAGGGAGCTCGCGGCTTGTGTACTCGCGGGCAGTTTGCTGCTTGCGGTTTGGTGGACTCGCCGCGAGAGGAGGCTCGCGGAGTTTGGTGAACTCGCCGCGAGAGGGGCTCGCGGCTTGAGTGCTCGTGTGTGGTGGTCTAGCCGCAAGGAAGGGGCTGTCTCGCTGTTGAACTCGCGAAGTCCACTCGCCTGGGTGGAGCTCACGTGGAAGAGTGCTACTCGCAGGAACCAAAACGCGCGAGTAAGCGGCTTGTAGCGGCGGTCTCGCAATTTTTGAAGCTGAGTTATTTTGGTGTTAAGTGGAATAAGTTTGTGGAGTTGAGTTGGAGCAGGGACCCATTCACGTTTCCAACAAGTGGTATCAGAGGCAGGTTGCGATCCTCGGACCCCCTTGAAATTGGCTAGGAAGGTTAAGTGATAAGGAGAGATGAAGATGGAAAGTGGAATGCCGGGGCAAGTCCCCAAGTTAACCAAAACCAACTAAGGGAATTGGAGTACACAAATGCCATTACTACTCGCCTCCAAAGAGTTGTGGGAGATAGTGGAAGAAGGCATCGAGGTGCTTACTACTGAAGCAGAGGCAGCTTTGACCAACGCTCAGAAGACAACGTTGAGGGAATCGAAGAAGCGAGACAAGAAGGCTTTATTTCTATTATACCAATGCGTCGATGAGGCAACCTTTAAGAAGATCTCGGATGCGGGGACATCAAGGGAAGAATGGGAGATACTGCAACGCTCTATGCAAGGGGTTGACAAGGCTAAGAAGGTGAAGCTGCAATTCCTCCGTGCCCAATATGAAGTAATGAAGATGCAGAGTGCGGAGAAAGTTGGTGATTATGTGACCCGTCTACGGACGCTCACAAACGAGATGAAGAGGAATGGTGAGACGATGGACGATGTCAGCTTCATGGGAGAAGCTTTTGCGATCTATGTCTAAGAAGTTCAGGCATGTGGTAGTGGCCATTGAGGAGTCGAAGGATCTCACCGTGATGGCGGTTGATGAACTCATTGGCTCGCTGCAAGCCCACGAGTATCGCATGTTGCAAGATGATGAGGATTCGAGTGGTTTGGGGAAAGCACTCCAGACTCAGCTAAATTTTGGAGAGAGCTCAGGTAGAGGAGGAGGCTAGCGTGGCAGAGGCTACCAAGGAAGAGGTAGAGGAATAAGAGAAGAAAGAGATCAAGGGAGGAACCAGTACAACCATAGAGAGGCAGACCAACCTAAAGGTTGGAGGCAAGATGCAGGAGTAAGAGGAAGAGGCCAAGGTAGAGGACAAGGTAGAGTCCAAGGAAGAGGCCAAGGAAGAGGAAGAGGTGATATGTCTCAAATTCAATGTTACAACTGTAACAAGTTTGGGCATATGAGCTATGACTATTGGGCTCCAAGAAAGGGAGGAGAAGCCAATCACTACGCTGAAGCAAGCAACACGGGTGGCGACCGATGATGTTCCTAACTGTCCAAGGAGCAGGAGGTGAGAAGAACGGTGTGTGGTACTTGGATACAGGAGCAAGTAACCACATGTGTGGAGAGGAGCTGTCACTAGCCTCGAACCAAATGGTGGTGAGGTCAGTTTTGGCGACGCCTCGAAGATTTTAGTGGAAGGAAGAGGAGTGATTGCGGTTACCATGAATGGGAAGGAGGTGCATCTTAATGATGTATTCTATGTGGCAGGCTTGAGGAGTAACATCCTAAGTCTTGGCAGCTAGTGGAAAAGGGCTATCGTGTCCTGTTGAGGGATGACACCTTAGCTATGAAGGATCATCAAGGAAGGGAAGTAGTAAGGGTGAAGATGACGACGAATCGTCTTTTTACTCTAAATATGGATGTCAGGGAGACGGCGTGTCATGCGAGGACGGAGGAAGAAGAGGAAGCTTGTTTGTGGCACCACAGGATGGGCCATATGGGGTTCACTGGGTGTTGGGTGTAATTCCTGAGGGAGAAGGCTGAGGCCATTGACAAGTTCAGGGAGTTCAAGGCGATGGCTGAGAAGGAGAGTGGGCAGCCACTGAAGGTGCTTAGAACAGATAGAGGTGGGGATTACACCTCTAGGTTGTTTGATGACTTCTGTAGAGAGTGGGGGATCTCTCACCAACTGACGGCGGCATACTCACCCCAACCGAATGGAGTAGCGGGGAGGAAGAACCTGACCATCATGAATATGGCAAGGAGTATGGTGAAAGGCAAGGGGTTGCCGAAGAAGTTTTGGGCGGAGGCAATACAGGTGGCTGTGTATTTGATAAACCGATGCCCAACGAAGAGTGTGAAGTTCATGAGAGATGACTCCGTTCGAAGCATGGTGTGGGTGGAAGCCAAGTGTGAAGCACCTAAGGGTCTTTGGGAGTGTGGCTTATGCCCATGTCCCGGACCAAAGGAGGAAGAAGCTGGATGATAAGAGTGAGAAGTGCATCTTCGTAGGCTACGCTCTAGTTAGCAAAGCTTACAAGTTGTACAACCCAGTGACAGAGAAGGTTATCATCTCAAGAGATGTTGTGTTTGAGGAAGGTAGCAGCTGGAGCTAGGATGAAGAAGTGAGGAACGTCAAGGGAATGTTCTTTGATGATGAGGAAGAAGGGGGTGGTCAGGAAGCAGAAGCTGAGATGGGTGGAGCTGAGCCACCATCACCACCAGAAGGGAGTCAGGGGGAGCTCTCACTCCCTACTCTAGTGGAGCAAGCACTAGTGGAGGTGGTTCCAGTGGAGCAAGTACCAGCGGGAGAAAGGCGGATCGTCCTCCGCCTAGGATAAGGAGGTTGGAGGAGATCTACGAGGAGACGGCACCGATAAATACTAATTTTTCTTTATACTGCCTACTTGCAGATTGTGAGCCCCACTCTTATGAGGAAGCTGTCCAAGAGAAGTCATGGAGGAAGGCGATGGATGATGAGATGTCATACATCAAGAAGAATGATACCTGGAGGCTTGTAGACCCTCCAGCTGGGCACAAACCACTCGAGGTGAGGTGAGTCTACAAGGTGAAGAAGAATAAGGACAGAGCTGTGGAGAAGCACAAGGCGAGACTCGTCGTGAAGGGCTATAGGCAAGTACAAGGAGTGGACTACGACGAGGTCTTCGCTCCAGTGGCGAGGATTGACACTATCAGGTTGATCATCGCACTGGAAGCTCACTATGGATGGAAGATCCTGCAAATGGATGCTGTGTCTGCCTACTTGAATGGTTACTTAGAAGAGGATGTGTACATCGAACAACCCCTGATATATCGAGAAGGGGCAAGAGAAGAAAGTGTGCAAGCTGGACAAGGCTCTGTACGGTTTGAAGCAGGGGGCTCGTGTCTGGAATGGGAGGATTGATGCTTACCTCCAGAAGTACGGGTATAAGAAGTGTCCATATGAGTATTCTTTATACACCAAGGTGGAGAAGGCTGGAGACATGATGATCATATGTCTATAAGTAGACGACATGATCTTCACGGCAACAAACCCCATGATGTTTGAGGAGTTCAAGAGAACCATGAAGAAGGAGTTCGAGATGACGGACCTTGGTTGGCTCAACTATTTTCTAGGGTAGAGGTACAACAGAGAGAAGACGACATCATAATCTCGCAGAGGAAGTACGCGAAAGAGATCTTGAAGAAATTCAGGATGGAGGATAGCAAAGCTATCTCCACTCCTGTTGATCCAGGGCTGAAGCTAAGGAAGGACTCGAACGAAGGAGCGGTTGACCCCACGATGTTCAAGAGTCTGGTCGGAAGCTTACGCTACTTGACCTTCACCAGGCCGGACATCATGTACGTTGTTGGAGTTGTAAGAAGGTACATGGAGGAACCGAAGCAGGACCACTTCACGGCTGCGAAGAGGATCCTAAGATATGTGAACGGGACGAGGGGACACAGCCTGAAGTATTCCACTAGAGAGGAGCTGAAGTTAGTCGGGTATTCGGACAGTGACTATGGAGGTGATGTGAATGACCGGAAGAGCACTTCCGGGTATATTTTTCATATGGTAATGGGAGTGTTCTCGTGGAGTTCGAAGAAGCGGGCGACGATCGCCCTATCATCATGTGAAGCGAAGTACATAGCAGCAGCGGCCTGTACCTGCCATGCGATCTGGCTGAGGAACATCATGGAGGAGCTAAATCATCTGCAGGATGGGCCTATGACCATGTTCGTGGACAACATGTCGGCCATCCTGCTCGCAAAGAATCCAGTGCTACACGGACGTAGCAAACACATAGAGACAAGGTACCATTTTCTTCAAGAGGAGTGGAGCTAAAGACGGTTGAAGTGATGTATTGCCCTACCGGAGAGCAGGTCAGAGACATTTTCACTAAGACATTAAAGGTGGAGACGTTCTTGAAGTTGAAGGGCAAACTTGGCATGGTCTTCCGAGTTGAGGGGGAGTTGCTGGAGTTAATATTGTTGACCGGGTCAACAATTTTATTTATTATATGTATTTGTTTTTTATGTGTTGTCTTTTAGTGGAGAGAGAGAGAAGTTGTGTTGGTGAGCATTTATTATGCTGCCACATGTTAGTTTCTTATTGGTTGGGTTGGCCTATATAAAGGCTTGTATAGTTTCTTTTGAATGCTGCTGGAATAGAAGTTTGTTTTCCTCCACACCTGTTCGAGAGAGAGAGAGAGAGAAGCGCCGCAGCGATAAGTTTGTGTGGATGCAGCCGGTGAGGTCTTACCAGGCGGTTAGAAGAAGCCGAGCGGCTTAGTGACTCGCCGCGAGAGGGAGCTCGCGGCTTGTGTACTCGCGGGTAGTTTGTTGCTTGTGGTTTGGCGGACTCGCCGCGAGAGGAGGCTCGCGGGATTTAGTGAACTCGCCGCGAGAGGGGGCTCGCAGCTTGAGTGCTCGTGTGTGGTGGTCTAGCTGCAAGGAAGGGGTTGTCTTGCTATTGGACTCGCGGAGTCCGCTCGCATGGGTGGAGCTCGCGTGGAAGAGTGCTACTCGCAGGAACCAAACCGCGCGAGTAGGCGGTTTGTAGCGGTGGTCTCGCAATTTTGAACTTGAGTTATTTTGGTGTTAAGTGGAATAAGTTTGTGGAGTTGAGTTGGAGCAGGGACCCATTCACGTTTCCAACATATTTCAAGTGTTAACACAAATAATACGGCAAGGTACAACATTAGACAGAGTCAGGTATGATAGATGAGTTGACAATACATGAATCCACGAGCACTCCACAGGAGGTCGTGGGCACAGTCGCGAGCGGTCGGCCGGGAGTACATCGCCCAGGGGAGCTCGATCACGGGTATTCAACACGGCCGCGACGTATTCTCACCAAGAGCCTCAACGGACTCTCCTCCACAGCAATCGCGTATGCGGTCTCTTCTCTCAACTCTCCGCCGACCGACTCTTCATGTATCTCGGGCGGCTGCGAATTTAATGCTGCATCTAGTAAGGCATTAAACTTCTGGCATTTCGATAACCATTCAGTAAACCTAACCTCCATTATAAATAGGGGCCGGAGGCGCATGAAGGGTGGACCACGAACCCAGAACAGAACCTACCTGGTTGTAGGTGCGGACCCTGAGTTCGGTGCTTGCTTGTATTTTCTCTTTTTCCTCTCTTGTACTCGTTGGTACTCGCTACCACCCTTGTAACCTCTTTTCAAACAATCAAAAGGCCCATCGCAAGAGTGACATTCGCCGCGGTGGGTCAAATTTGGTGTTCACCACTCTCATCGACACCTCCTTTTCTGTGATTCTGTTCTGTCCGCCCAACAGCCTGTAGGGCTAGTAAACGGTTGGTTGCAGTTTTTGTCCACTCCATTGAACTCCCAAGTGTTTTGTGCGCGGAAGAACTTAGGTGACAAAATTTGTTATTCATAATTTCGGTCTGTTTGTTTTCTGTTCACACATGCATGACCATGACACCGGCTGTGGTACATCAAGGATTTCCAGATGTGCGGGCTCGCCTTGGCCAAGCGTAAGTGATTAAAGATCAAGTTGAGAATGACGAGGGACTATATGAGCGAATGCAATACATGCAAGAGAGGTTATATGACAATCCACTGAAGATGAACTGCACCAGTTTGGCCAAGTGGCTGGCACAGTTGACGAGCCCTCCAAACATGAGAAGCTCATTAGGAAAATGAGGAGCATCTTTAAGAAATCTAAAGATGGCCTCCACACTACAGGTATATTACATGGAGGGCTCACCATCCTCCTCGCCCAAGTCATCGTGGTAGAGGGTCTGTGCACCGTGAATACCAGTTGCATTTTTTGTTTTGTTATTCTACTCGCACAATACTGTATTTTATTTACGCTACTTTAATGAAAATCTTGGTATCTCATGCATTGTAGCTGTTCCCTTTTATTTATGATTTGCTTTATTTTAATGTTGATATGCGGGTCGGAAAATTCGCATGTGGGTATGCGAACATACGCATGAGTTTGCCCAAGGACCATAAGCTACAAATAGTGGGATACCATGAGTGACAGATATGCTTACTGCACATAGACCCCCTCTTTTTCCATTCTTTGACTCTTGTACTCGCCTTTTGCTCTTGCTATGGGGAGCAAGAGCAAAGGTGAGGAGGGGCAGGCCAACTATGTCGCCAACTTCAAGGAGCATGTCTTCCCTAGATAACAGACCTCTCCTTCCTAGTTCTCCACCCTTGAAGACTGCTTCAGTCCGGATGCTTCACGGCGAGGCGTCTTGCGCCAGGCTAGCACATCAACACATATTTTCAAGATGAGCTCGTCTTGCGCATAGCGCACTTCCAAGTAGGGCAAAGGCTTCTCTATGGCCTGATGTCTGACATTTTAAAATATTTTGGGCTGATACCCACACAGGTCAACTCCAATGAGTTCAGTACCCTGATCACATTCATATGTTATATGTGCGAAGAGAAAATCATTTTTGATCTAGTCGCCTTCCGCAAGATTCTGAAGTTGAAGCTAACTAGTGAAGGTGTCGTCTTCGCCTCCAACACCTGCGCGAAGGTCTTCGATACCCTCAATAAAGTGCATCACTAGACCGACAAATTCATTTTCGTGCAAGGCAAGTTCGGTACCCTTCATGCACAAGCCACCCCACGTGGATGGCGATGCCCTTGCCCTCTATAACTTCCTGAAGGGGATGTTGTTCAATGTTACGACATGTGGATCAACTCACCTTCATTCTGTCGGGGGCATGTAAGACTAGGCGAGAACTCACCATTATTCCCTTTCTTGTTCTTATTCCTCCTGCAAGCTCTTATGTATTTTTGTAGGTGAGTGTTTGATGTCGGTGCACCCACCCTTTGAAATCTCAAAAGTAACCATTCGCAAGGTTACTTCCTCCCTCCCCGCCGAAAAAATCATCTTGGTTGAGGTTGAGCCATCTTCTGCCTCGCTAAGGTCAAGACTAAAATTCATCCGGAAGCCGCCTCATCAAGCAAGCCAAAGAGAAAGAAACAGAAGTGCAGGAGGGCACGTGCTGCTAGCGAGGAGGAGCCGCCCAAGAATCTCGCATCATATTTTAATTTTGGTCTCAGGATGCAGAGTGTAGGAGGGGAAGCCAGTCCCTCCTACCGCTTAGCTGTTCCACCAGACCATGAGGCACAGTCTTACATTAAATGGGAAGCTTCACGTAGAGAGCGAGCCTCGCCAGGAGGTGGAGGCCAAGCTGGTGGAGGCCAAGAAAGAACTTGCCTCCAGGAGTGCTAACCCACCTCGCCAATCGACGGATTCTCCGCAGTGGGATGAGATGAAAAGCAAAAAGGAACATGTACCTCATTTTGAGGAGGCGGGTTAGCACTCCTGGAGGCAAGTTCTTTCTCGGCCGCTTCTTGGTTTCCACATACGACTCTTGTCCCTACAGTGACGAGGAATTTCATTGCAAGGTGGGGGACTGAAGGAACGACTTTAAAGATAGACTGAATGGGTCTCCCGAAGATCGCATTGTAGGATGAGCTTGAATCCACCACGATGAACTGGATTTCGTGCATAACTTGCCTTGGAAACTCTCCCATGGTTACAGGTAGAGTTATTGTTGGGTACACTGGAATATGTGTACCAGATTTGAAAAAGCCTCACCCTACTCAATGATATACATCAAGGTGTATTTGATGTGTTTTGAGTTTATATGTGCAGGTTAAGTAATTGTAGGAAATGCAGAAAAAATTCCAAGTCCATGTGTCGACACCCAGAGAAGATGTGTCGACACTTATGAAGGATTGTGTCGACACCTGAAGCAAATTGTGTCGACACCAGGAAAGGCAGAGTCGACACCAGGATAAAAGTGTCGACACATACAGGCTGTGTCGACACACTGTGAAGAATAGTTGACATAACTAGTGTCGACACTTAGAGGCAGTGTCGACACCCAGAGAAGCTTAGTCGACATCAAATGTGTCGACACCAGGAGGCTGTGTCGACACACTGAAGGCATTGTCGACACACAGCAAGTTTCAACACAGTTAAAGTAAATAAGTACTTGTGTCGACACAAAGGAGATATGTCGACACTCAGCAAGTATCAACAACAAAAGGAGATGTGTCGACACACAGCAGAATTCAACTAAGTTTTAAAGAAGAAGTACTTGTGTCGACACACTCAATTAGTGTCGACACATTCAACAGAAGCAGCGTCGAGAAGTTGTTACAACAACAGAAGGAGTTGTGTCGACACCACCAAGGCATGTGTCGACACTTAGTTCACTTGTGTCGACACTTAGTCCATTTGTGTCGACACATAATGACTATCTGTCTCGACACTTTCAGACAGAGACAGTAATTTCAAGAAGTGACTGGATGACTTGACAGCTGTCATTTCAACCGGTCAACTGCAACTGTCAAAGCTGTCAGAAGGTTGTTAGAAACCGGATCAGCCGGTTACTATGGAGAAAGTCTATATAAAGGCTTTTTCCTTCAACTGAAGAGATAATTTTTGATAGAAGATTAACAAATCAGAAGATCAACTGATCAAATAAGAAGATCAATACAGATCCAGAGAAAACTGTAAATCAGTATTTTGAAGAAATTTCAGATTTACTTGGAGAGAGAGAACTCCAGTAATTGAAATCAAGAAAGAGACTTGTTTAATCAAATCTCTTAAGAAGCAGGTTCTGAACCAGACTGCAAAGAAGGATCCAGATTTAATTCTTCATCTTAAGAAGGAAGTTGCCAGCAGGTCTACTTCAAGAAGATCAACTTTTACTGAGTTCAGACTCAAGAAGCCTTGAAGAAAGCAATGACAAAGTTGATCTCAGGAATCAGTACTATCAAGAACTGATCAAGAAGGTTGCCCTCTTCATTCTCTCAAGAAGAGTGGTGATCTAAAACTTGTTATTATCTTTTTGTAGGATCCTAAGGGATCTGAGTTGTAAGCCTAAATTTATAAAGGCTGAGGTAGGGCTTTTGAGCCTGAGTGTAGGAGAATCTATTCTCTGAGTGTAGGCCTTGTGATGTAGGCTTCTACCGCGGACACAATATGGGTTACGGGAATAAAGCGGACGCCACTCAAATTCCACAATCACTCTCGCACTAGCATAAACCGCGGCGCACTCGCAAATGATTTATCACAGTTCACCAACGTACGGTAGCTACTCCGCGGGAGGGTCAAACGAACGGCTATAGGCCGACGTTCTCCCAGCTAAAAGGACCAATATTGGGTCCGACCGAGCGACGGCTGTACCAAAAGAGATCTACCCAAAATGCGATCGAAAAATGGTAGATCTCTCCCAACAAAAATGCGGGGCTCGCCAAACCCTTTCGAAAATATCGCGATTAAGATTGATGCAAATCCAAAAGGAAAACCACGAAGAATCTAACGATTCAAATCCAACGCAAAAATTATTTCCGACCACTAGAATATCAAGAGGGAATCACACGTGAGTGGAGAGGATCGTTACCCCAGTTGGAATAGATGATTCCGACTACCTTTAAAGGGTCGCACTTCCACGGTTCCGCCGGAGTCGCGCCGGTTGGTGAGATAGATCGTCCGCCTTGGCCGCTTCACACCAAGGTCCCGTTTCCTCGCCGTAGAAGGAGGACCTTCTCGGATAAAACTTCACGAGAAGAGGGGCAGCCGGGTTCTCTTCAAAGGGGGTGCTCGGGTGGAGAGATAGGTGGCCGGGTTCTCTTCCAAGTGGGTTGCTCGAGTGGAGGAGATAGGTGGCCGGTCGGTTTGGGATGGTGGAGGTCGGGTTGAGGATGGTGAGAGGAGGTGGAGGCTTGGAAGAGGGGGGTTGAAGGAGTGGGCTGGCCGAAAGTTTTAGAGAGAGAGAGAGAGGAGGGGGCGGCCAAGAGAGGTAGAGAGAGAGGAGGATTTGCAAGAATAGGAAATTTAGGGTTTCTTCTCATTCAACTTAAGTTAAACAAACCATACATGCCTTTATATAGGCTTAACAACAAGTCTTGGCTATATGTAGCCCAAAATAAAAATAAAGATAACACACTAAATGGCTACATGCAGCCCTCAATAACATATCCCAAACAAAATAGCATACTAATAATAAGATAAATTCAACTAGATATTTGTCTTGCGCCGAGGGCGGAAATTGTAGCGCCGCTCCATACGAACACCACGGCGACGCGAGTCCTTTGTTGGAGACGAAGGAGGGTCTTCCGTTAGCGTGCCGTCATCAACAATTTGGGGGCCGTCGTCAACTTGGGGGCCGTCGTCAACTTGGGGGCCGTCATCAACTTGGGGGCCGTCGTCGCCACAAATCCTCCCCCGCTTGAAAGGACTCATCACCGATGAGTTGTCTTGAAGATACCGTCGGAGAAGAACACCATCCAAGAGAGCCACTTCCGCTTCCGGGAGCCAAGAGTCATCAGAGGCGGGGCGATCACGCTAGCGAATCAAGTAGCGGCCCACATCGCCATCTGCAGTGGGAAACACGTCATCCTGGAGAATTCTGTCTGGCAAAAATGCTGTCCTGGCAAACCTGGGAAAAGCATTAAGCAGCAAAGGGGGAAAATCTATATCATCAACATGTAGCGTACCTCCGTTGGAGACCGACGGAGAAAGAGAGCCCTTACCCCCCTCAACCCCATACCCATGAGAATCTGTAGTGGAACTAAACGGACAGGAAGATAATTCTAGTGGCGGAGCAATATATGGCGTTAAATCCGAAACATTAAAAATAGGGGAAATACCTCAATCAGTTGGCAATTCCAAAAGAAAAGCATTGTCTCCTAACCGTTTTAAAATTCGAAAAGGTCCAGCTCGCCGATCCGCTAACTTTTTTAAGGTGCCCGTAGGCAACCGTTCAGGGATGAGACGTACCATGACTAAATCGCCCACTTTCAAGGGAGACACTCTCTTATGTGCGTTGGCATGAACTTGATAAGACGCGTATTGAGTGGTAAGCGTTTCATTTATGCGTTTGTGAAGATCATGGATGTGAGAGGCAAAGTCCTGTGCAAATTGACTTGACTTAAACGATGGCGGTAACAGAAGCAAGTCAAGGGGCACGAGAGCTTTATAACCGTGCACGATCTCATTTGGGGACAAACCCGTGGACCTATTTTTGGAATTATTATATGCTAACTGAGCATGAGGGAGGATAAGGTCCCATGTACCCTTGTGGTCTCCCACAAGGCATCGAAGAAAACTACCCAAACTTCTGTTCACAACTTCGGTTTGCCCATCCGTCTGCGGGTGGTACGCGGAAGAGAAGAGAAGTTTGGTGCCTATAATCCTCCACAGGGTCTTCCAAAAATAACTAGTAAACTTCACATCCCTATCAGTTACTATAGACTTTGGAACTCCACGATGGCCTACCACCTCTTTAAAATATAATTGTGCAACGTGTGACGCATCGTTGGTTTTATTGCAAGCGATAAAATAAGCCATTTTAGAGAAACGATCTACAACAACTAAGATAGAGTCGTGACGTCGAAATGTGATTGGGAGGCCGAGAATGTTGTCCATGATAACGTCTTCCCAAGGAATAGACGTAATCAGAAGAGGGGTATAAAGCCCCGCATTAGTTTTGTTCCCCTTAGCCAGTTGGCACGCGCGGCAACTACCCACGATCTTACTAACCATGGCCTTAAGACCGGGCAAATAAAACTTGTCTTCAACTAACGTGATCGTCTTATCACGTCCAAAGTGTCCACCTAATCCTCCACCATGCAATTCCCACACTATGAAGTGTCGTAGGGAGGAACGGGGGATGCAAAGCTTCGAATGGTTAAATAAGTAGCCGTCCCGAATGTAAAAAGAAGTAATGGTTGTCGGCAAGTCATCTTGAGTGGCGAAATAGATATCCTTAAAATCTGGGCAGTGGACGTACTCGTCCTTAATCCTATCGAAGCCAATCACCTTAACTTCTAGCGTGGAGAGCAATAACGAAACACGACTAAGGGCGTCGGCTACGCGGTTGAGAGTCCCCTTGAGGTGTTTGATAATGAAAGTGTACTCCTGAAGATAGGAGACCCATTTGGCATGTCTAGGACTAACCTTAGTTTGAGAGTTAAGAAACCTTAGCACTTCATGATCGGATAGAATGACAAACTCCTTAGGAAGTAAATAATGCCGCCAATGTTGGAGGCATCGAATGACCGCGTAAAACTCCCGATCATAATTGGAATAATTTAATTTTGGACCTGCTAGTTTCTCACTGAAATACCCCATAGGGTGGCCTTCCTGACTCAACACTCCACCAATTCCCACTCCAGACGCATCACATGACAACTCGAAAACCTTGGTAAAATCCGGTAGTCGCAAAAGGGGGGCTTCCGACATGCGCGATTTAATTAGTTGGAACGCCGTAGCGGCCGAGTTTGTCCATGTAAATTCACCTTTTTTCATGCACTCGGTAATAGGGGCCATAATACTACTAAAATCCTTAATAAATCGCCGATAAAATGTAGCGAGCCCATGAAATCTCCTAACATCCCGAATGTTGGCGGGCTCGGGCCAATCTCTAATGGCTTGTACCTTCTTGGGGTCTACGTGGATCCCCTTCGAACTCACAATATAACCGAGGAACTCAACCGATGTCACATGGAAGGTACACTTCTTAATGTTCACGAATAATTTTTCCGATCTCAGCGTGGTAAGGATGGTTCTTAAATGTGACTTGTGATCAATCGTGGAGGTGCTAAATACCAAAATATCGTCAAAATATACCACGATGAATTTTCCCATATAGGGTTGGAAGACGTGGATCATCATCCTCGAAAACGTGCTCGGCGCATTGGAAAGCCCAAACGGCATAACTAACCACTCGTAGAGCCCTTCTTTAGACTTAAAGGCGGTTTTCCAGTCGTCACCTTCCCTAATTCAGATCTGATGGTAGCCACTCCTAAGATCCAATTTCGAAAAAATCGTGGCACCGGCTAACATGTCCAATAAATCATCCAAGCGAGGGATGGGAAAGCGATACTTAATAGAGATTTTATTAATGGCTCTACTATCCACACACATCCTCCAAGAGCCGTCCTTCTTGGGGGCAAGTAAGGCGGGTACGGCACACGGGCTCTTGCTGTGGCGGATAAAACCCTTTTGCAATAAATCCGAGATTTGGGTTTGCAACTCTAAGTGCGCGGAGGGGTTTAGCCGATAATGTGGGAGGTTGGGCAATGAGGAGCCCGGAATGAAATCAATGGCATGTTGGATTTCCCGCAACGGGGGTAACTCAGCCGGTAGCTCGTCCGGGTACACGTCCACAAACTCTTCTAATAGTTTCCTCAACGCCGACGGCAAGTTCTCAAACGTTGCCGCATCTTCCTTAACTTGTAGACATACTAAGGCATAGAGGACACCATCTAAAAAGGTAGTACGCTTCAATTCTTTCCTTCCTATCAGACTCAACGTCTTCTTCTCGACCGGGATGACCGTATCCTTGGAGGGGGCCGAAGGATCCTTTGGCGGGGCAGGATTTAAGAGTATGGTTCTGCCATTAAATTTAAACTCGTAAGTATTGGCCCGACCAAAGTGGGTGACGTCATGATCATACAACCAAGGGCGACCCAACAAGACGTGACAAGCATCCATAGGGATGACGTCGCACCAAATCTGCTCAGAATAAGCTTTGATGGTAAGGGGTACCAAGCATCGCTTCGACACAGGGAGGGACGACTTGTCTACCCATGCCACCTTATAAGGGTGAGGGTGCGGCTCGACATCAAGAGACATTCGTCTCACCGCGGTTTCAGAAATAACATTCATGCAACTACCGCTGTCAATGATCAACCGACACCATTTTTCACAACTCTTAAAATTCAACGTGAAAATGTTCGTCCTATTCCAATCGTCTAATGCTCGAGGGGTCGCCAGAATACACCTCATAACCATCATATGGGAGTCATCCTCCATATCACTAGGCACTCCGTCCGACTCGCTCTCTTCGCCCGCCTCGTAAGTAATGTCGTCTGTCCCACCGGTGGAATCTAACAGGGCTAATGGTCTGGGAGTAGTAGGACAATCACTAGCATAGTGCCCTTGGATCCCGCAAGCGTAGCAGGTGACATTCGTTCTGTGGACCCGACCCACCGGGACTCTCTCACCAGTGGGATTTCTATCATTCCTAGCCGTTACGACTATGGAGGTCGAATCGGGGGACTGATACTTTCCTTTAGCCTTATAGGTGGCGGTGGGAGGCGGTCCTAAAATGGACTTGCTCTTTTGGAACGAGCGAGACTTGCCCTTAAGCGCGTTGTGCTGCTCAATATCTAAGGCAGCGTTGAAAGTGGTGTGCAAGTCAGTGTGACCATAACGCAGAAGCTTTCCTTGGATGTCGGGGTTTAGTCCCTTACGGAACCTGGAGAGGGTGACCTCGGGCATCTCATTCACGTCGCACCTAACCATCATGTCCTTCAGCAAACTCATATACTCAGACACCGACCTAGTCCCTTGCTTAAGGGTAGCTAAATCATCGAACATTTGTGTCCGATGGTAAGTAGGGACGTACTGTTCCGTTAGCCTAGTCTTCATTGCATCCCAGCCTATGGGCAACGCTCCGTTCTCGACTCTCAAACGCCGCTCCTCATTCAGCCAAAATATTTTAGCGCGCCCTAGCAACTTCATTCTCGCTACTCGCACTTTATCCGCGTCGTTCAGGGTATACCACTCGAAATAACATTCGATCTCCATGATCCAGTCCTGGAAGACTTGGGGATCTCCTAAACCATCGTAGGATGGTGGCTTGACTCGGACGGCCCGAGTAAGGTCAAACTCGTACGGTGCTCGTGGGGCATTCTCATTAGGAGGGTGGGGGTAAGGGTTGTGATGTTCTCCCACCCGTGGGTGAGCGGGTTGATTACGGGGTGCCCCGTGTGGTAACCCCAGTCCGTGAAGTGCCTCCCTAATAGCCGTCAACTGCTCCGTGAAATCCTGGACGGAGCTCCTCAATCTCCGTGAGGGGACGACCCTCACCCCGGTCATCATCCATATTAGACGACGATGGAGGATATTCCGTACCGAGCCTAGTACGCATGCAAATAGGAAGACAACAGATTCAGACAGACCAAAAAAGGAATTAATCCCGCTTAAACACTATAGGAAAATAAATTTTTTTTTATTTTCTTACAGGAAATAAAAAGAGGATTATTAAAAAATTTAGTTTGACTTTTTTGGCTGAAAAATAAGAAAACTAAGCCGCTATTGGCAGACCAAAAATAATTTTTTTTGAGAGATTTTTTTTGTGACAACTAACGCGCAAACACAAGTGCAGGTTAACGTGCTAAAAAGAGGGGAGGGTGCCAATTAAAAAATTGACAAGAACCTCGGACCTGTGGGTTATGGGCCCACCACGCTTCCGCTGCCACCAAGGTCCCGTAAGGGACTAAACACAAGTGAAGGCTGAGGTAGGGCTGTTTAGCCCAAGTGTAGGTCTTGTTGAAGACTGAGTGGTAGGGCTTTGTGCCTGAGTTGTAGGAGTGGAGACACTCTGAGTTGTAGGAACCTGTTTGGGGTTCTGAGTTGTAAGATCTGAGGATCTGAGGAGAAGTGCAGAAGTTAGGCCGAATCTAGTACACTACTAGATAGGCGAAGGGGGAAAGTGGATGTACCCAGTCCTTGGGGAACCACTATAAACTCTGTGTGCACTCTGTGTATGATTGTTACTGTGATTGCTGTGCTGATTGTTGTAGAATTTGCATTTGCTGCTTAAATTTTTGAACAGTTTGTCTGCCTTTAAAGTAAAAAGAAAAATCCACATATTCACCCCCCCCCCTCTAGGTGGTTAGACACATATTCTTTCAAGTGGTATCAAAGTGAGGTTACTCAAGAAAGGACTTAACAGTCAGAATAAGATCCTTAAGGCAGATCTAAGAATCAAGAAAGAATCAAGAAAATGGGTTCTAGTGAGAATCATAAAGAGCTGGGGTTCATGAAATTGTCAATATGTAGAAAAGAGATATTTGGCATATGGAAAGAGAGGGTTAGACTCTTTATGGAAGCTTCTGACCCAAGGATATATATCACAGTCAAAGAAGGCTCATATGTGTCAATGAAGACATCCATTCTGGATGCAAATCAGCAAATTCCCAAAGATTATTCAGAGATGACCAAGGATGAGATTATCTTGGCCACTATGGATAAGAGGGCCCAGAACATCATAGTGAGTGCAATTGATGATGCAACCTTCCAGAATTTGATTCACTGCAAGACTTCAAAGGAGATGTGGGATACTTTGATAGTCTATATGGAAGGGTCTGAAGAAGTAAGACAAGATAGGAAGTCAATGTTAAATCAGGAATATGAAAGCTTCAGACAAGGAAAGTCTGATAGCATTACAGAATGTTACAAGAAAGTTCTATAGGATAGTTAATGAGTTGATGTCCTATGGAAGAGTCTTTAGCAACTATGAGCTCAATGACAAGTTCTTAAGATCTCTGACTAAGGACTGAGACACCAAGATTTGTGCCATTAGGGAAGTGGCAAAACTGGCTGATATACCTCCTCCAACTTTATTTGGAAAACTGTTATCTTATGAGATGCAGTTGATGGCTAGAAAGGAGGAAGAGAAGAATACTAGGGTGGAGCACAAGGAAAAGTCTGTGGCCTTCAAGTCTAAAGTCACTAAGAAATACAGAAGCAAGTCTCCATCTCCACCTAGAATAACTACTGAGGCTGTCATAGATAATTCAGTGAGTAAGAGTTCTGATAGCAGTGAAAGTGATGAATACTTTGCTGCTTTTACTAGGCACTTTCAGAAATTTCTCAAGAAAAAGCAGTGGAGGTCTAAGCCTTCCACTTCTCAGTCAAAAGATGACTACTATCAAAAGAGAAAGTCATCCAGGAATGATAGAAGCAGGTCCAATCCAAGCAAAGCTACATCTTCAAAGATTGTGTGCTTTTGCTGCAATAGACAGGGACATGTAGTGGCTGACTGTCCTGAAAAGAGGAAGGAGTCAGCTGACAAAAAGAAGACTCAGGTTAAGAGCAAAAAGGAAAAGTCCTTTGTTGCTAAGAAAGACAAGTGGCTGACAGACCAGTCATCTTCAGAAACAGAATCAGAAGCTGAAGCCTACATTGGATTATTTGTTGAAGAGGAAGAAGCTGAGTTCATGCAGCTAATGAACTCAATTTATGAGCATGAAGACCATCAGTGCAAGGGGCTGATGGCTATATCTGAAGGAGACAAGAGCCAGGATCAGCCTGGACCAAGTAAGGTACAAAGTTGTTCTTCTAGTTCAATTTATAGTACTGAGTCAGAATCAGATACATCAGCATCAAGTGTTGTGGGTGGGTCTGAATCTGAAGGAGATATTCATCAGTTAATTGATGAATGTAGGGTCTTGTTGCAGGCCTTGAAGAAAAGCAAAACCTTGGCCAAAACTCAGGCAAAGGAGATTGCTAGTCTTAAATTGGTTGCATCTGATTTAGACAAGTTGCTAGATCAAAAACTGAATGAGATAGCCAGACTGAAAAACATTACAGTTATTCAGATGGGTACTATCACTTTCAAGAATGATCAAATTAGAAATCTGGAGGTTAGACTTCAGAAGGAGAAAGAAATAGTAGCTAGTTTTTCTAAACCTAAATCTGTTTTACCCTTGATAGATGAGTTTGTACCTCAAAAGGGTAAAGCTGGGTTAGGATTTAAGAAAACTGCCTGGACTGCTAGGTCCAAATCTAAAGGCAAAGCCCCAGCACACAACAAGAAGCCTGCTGTGGATAAATCAGCTAGGGTTGTACCTAAACAAAGGTACAACAGGTTTGAGTGCTGGTGTTGTGGCAAGGTAGGGCACTTTGCCTTAGATTGCTGGCACAATTCTAGTGTCAAGGAGAGTAGCAAACTGTTGGGTACATTGGTTTAAATGTACCTGATTTGAAGAAGCCTCACCCTACTCAATGATATACATCAAAATGTATTTGATGTATTTTGAGTTTAGTTGTGCAGGTCAAGTATTCACAGGGAAAGCTGAAAAGATTCTAAGTCCATGTGTCGACACCCAGAAGGAAAGTGTCGACACTTAAGAAGACTTGTGTCGACACCCAGAGAAGAAGTGTCGACACTTGGAGTAATTGTGTCAACACCAGGGATGCAGAGTCGACACCAGACAGAAAGTGTCGACACATGAAGGCTGTGTCGACACTCAATGAAGAAAAGTTCAGTGAAGCTGTGTCGACACTTAAAAGCAGTGTCGACACCCAGAGGAACTTTGTCTATATCAAAAAGTGTCGACACCTTGGAGGCTGTGTCGACACTCAGCAAATGTCAACAGAGTCTAAGTATAAGTGTCGACACAATGAAGAATGTGTCGACACTCAGCAGAAGACTCAACACATGAAGAAAGTGTCGACACAATGAAGAATGTGTCGACACACAACAGAAGACTCAATACATGAAGAAAGTGTCGACACTAGGAGGCTGTGTCGACACTCAGCAAAGTTCAACAAAAATTCTAAGTAAGTCGACACAAAGGAATGTGTCGACACTCAGCCAAAGTCTCAACAAAAGAAGTATGTGTCGACACAAGGAGCAGTGTCGACACACAGCAAGTATCAACACAGAAGGCATGTGTCGACACTAAAAAGATGTGTCGACACTGAACAAGTTCAACACAAGTAGTTGTGTCGACACAAAGGAGTTGTGTCGACACTTACAAGAATTCAACAAAGTACTGAAGAACAAGGAGTTGTGTCGACAAACAATATCAGTGTCGACACATGATGAAGAAGCAGTGTCGAGACATAAATTCTACAACACAAGGAGTTGTGTCGACACCTTGAAGGCTAGTGTCGACACTTAGTCTACTTGTGTCGACACTTAGTCTATAAGTGTCGACACTTAAAGACAGACTGTCTCGACACTTTCAGACAGTTACAAATATTTCAAGAACTGACTGGATGACTTGACAGCTGCCATTCCAGCCGGTCTACTGCAACTGCCAGAGATGTCAGAAAGCTGTTAGAAACCGGATCAGCCGGTCACCATGAATAAGGCCTATATATAGGCTTATACTGTCAACAGAAAGAGATGATCAACAGATTCACAAGATTAAGAGATTGAAAAAGAGAAGAAGGTCTAGCTATTCATTGAAGAATCAAGTGAAGATCTAAGAAGTTGGAGAGAGAGAGCTCCTTGCAAGAAGATAGCCGTTGGAACCAGGCTGTTAAGAAGGGTTCAGACCTAGTTCTGAATCTTAGGTTAAAGTGATTGAAGATCAGATGCAGAGAATCAATCCTATTGCGTTCTACATTCAAGAAGCTTTGAAGAAATCGAAGTGAGATTGTTCTCAGCAGAATTCATTCAAGAACTCATCAAGAACCTATCAACTCATCTCTCTATTCAGAGTTGTAGGTATATACACTTTGTATTTTAAATTTCTTGTAGGATCCTTAGGGATCTGAGTTGTAAGCCTGCAATTATAAAGGCTGAGTGGTAGGGCCTGTGTGCCAGAGTGTAGGAGAACTATTTCTCTGAGTGTAGGCCTGTTGTGGCTAAGTGTAGGCCTTGTGGATGAGTGTAGGCCTTGTGGCTGAGTGTAGGTCTTTGGAGAAGACTGAGTTGTAGGGCCTTGGGCCTGAGTTGTAGGAACCTGGTTGAGGTTCTGAGTGTAAGATCTGAGGATCTGAGATAGTGGAGGAGTTTGGCCGAATCTAGTACACTACTAGATAGGCGAAGGGGGAAAGTGGATGTACCCAAACCTTGGGGAAGCACTATAAATCTGTGTGTTCACTGTGTGCTTGTTTATTCTGTGATTGCTGATTATAACTCTGAGATATAATCTGTAATCTGCCTAAAAAGTGAGAAAAGATTTAGTCACCTATTCACCCCCCCCTCTAGGTGATTAGGTACAATTTCTTTCAAGTGGTATCAGAGGGAGGTTGCTCAAAAAGGACTTAACTGTCTGAGTAGATCCTGTTGGCAGATTCAGTATAAGTAAAGTGCAGAATCAAGAAAATCAAGAAACATGGGTTCAACAGAGAATCATAAGGAACTTGGATCCATGAAGTTGCCCATTTGCAGAAAAGAAATTTTTGGCATCTGGAAAGAAAGGGTGAGACTATTTATGGAAGCCTCAGACCCTAGAATATATATCACAGTTAAAGAAGGGCCATATGTGCCTATGAAGGTTTCAGTCCTGGATGCAAATCAGAGAACACCTAAGGACTTCTCTGAAATGACAAAAGATGAGATAATTCTAGCTACAATGGACAAGAGGGCTCAGAATATCATTGTGAGTGCCATAGATGATGCTACCTTTCAGAACTTGATACACTGTAAGACATCTAAGGGGATGTGGGATACCTTGATAGTGTATATGGAGGGTTCAGAAGAAGTGAGGCAGGACAGAAAGTCATTGTTAAACCAGGAATATGAAAGTTTCAGGCAAGGTAGGCCTGATAGCATAACAGAATGCTATAAGAAGTTCTATAGGATTGTCAATGAGCTAATGTCCTATGGAAGAGAATTCAGAAATTATGAGCTAAATGATAAGTTCTTGAGGTCCCTAACAAAGGATTGGGACACCAAGATCTGTGTCATTAGGGAAATGGCCAAGCTAGCAGATATTCCTCCTCCAACTTTGTTTGGAAAACTGCTATCCTATGAAATGCAGATGATGGTGAGGAAAGAAGAGGAGAAGACCACCAGAATTGAGAATAAAGAAAGAACAGTGGCATTCAAGATAGAAGCCACCAAGAAATACAGAAGTAAGTCTCCATCTCCACCTCCAAAAGTGGCTGAGACTGAGTCAGATGATTCAGAAAGCAGAAAGCAGTGAAAGTGATGAGGATTTTGCAGTCTTCACAAGACACTTTCAGAAGTTTCTAAAGAAGAAACAGTGGAGGTCAAAGCCATCCACTTCACAGAGAAAAGATGACTATTATTAGAACAAGAAGTCATCAAAGAAAGACAGGAGAAAGACCAAATCAAGCAAAGCATCTTTATCAAAAATTGTTTGCTATTGTTGTAACAGACAAGGACATGTTATTGCTGACTGTCCTGAGAAAAGGAAAGAGTCTAATGATAAGAAAAAGACTCAATTCAAGGGCAAGAAGGAAAGGTCCTTTGTTGCCAAGAAGGACAAAAGCCTGTCAGACATATCTTCTTCAGAAACTGAGTCAGAAGCTGAAGCATACATAGGTCTGTTTGCTGAAGAAGAGGAAGAGGAGTTCATCCAGATAATGAACTCTATATATGAGCAAGAGGACATTCAGTGCCAAGGACTGATGGCATTGACAGAAGGTGACAAAATCCAGGAGCAGCTTGGACCTAGTAAGGTACAAAATTGTTCTTTAAGTTCAATTTCTTGTGCTAGTTCAGATTCAGTTACATCAGCATCAAATGATGCCAGTGGATCTGAATCTGAAGGGGATGTTCATCAGCTGATTGATGAATATAGAGTTCTGTTGCAAGCATTTAAGAAAAGCAAATCCTTGGCCAAGAGTCAGGCTAAGGAGATTGCTAGTCTCAAAGTGGCTGCAACTGATTTTGAGAAGCTGATTGATCAAAAGTTAAATGAAATAGCCAGACTGAAGAACATAACTGTTATTCAGATGGGAACTATAACATTCAAGAATGATCAAATCAGAAATCTGGAGATCAGTCTTTAGAAGGAGAGAGACATTGTTGCAAGGTTTTCTAAACCTAAGTCTATTCTACCTTTGATTGATGAGTTTATACCTCACAAGGGTAAAACTGGACTGGGGTTTACTAACCCTGCTAGGACTGTAAAGTCCAAGTCTAAGGGCAATGCCCCAGCTCTCAACAAGCCAGCTGTAGATCAAACTGCTAGGAATGTACCTAAACAAAGGTACAATAGGTTTGAGTGCTGGTGCTGTGGCAAGATAGGCCATTATGCCATTGACTGCTGGCACAATTCTAGTGCTAAGATGAGTAGCAAACTGCCTGTTGGAAGATCTGCAGGTAGCTTTGTTAAAAGACAAACTAACCAGCACCAAGGACCCAAGAATTCTTTGGGTTCTAAGGTCAACTAATCTGTTTTGCAGGTAAGTCCAAGTGGTCATGCCCCAATATGGTACTTGGACAGTGGATGTTCCAGGCACATGATTGGAACTAGGGGATTGCTAAAGGACTTCACACCAATCAAGGATGGTCCTAAAGTCACCTTTGGTGTTTCTGAAAAAGGAATTATCAAGGGTTTTGGTAACATTTCTAGCACCCATATAACAATTACTCAAGTGGCTTATGTTAAAAGTTTGAAACATAACCTTATTAGTATAAGTCAATTGAGTGATTTAGGATATGACATCTCATTTGTCAAAAATGGTTGTCATATCAGGAGGTCAAATGATCAAGAGATCATTTTGACAGGTTATAGAAAGAGGAATGTCTATTGTCTAGACATTATGTGTGAGAACAATGCTTCTCCAGCGTATCTTGTAGCTGATGAGAAAGTCTCTCATTGTGTCAAATGTCACAAGAGGCTAGCCCATCTTAACTACAAGACAATTGGCCAACTCTTTAGCAAAGAGTTAGTGAGGAATGGTCCTCAAGTTAAGTGTATTAAAGATGGAATATGCTCAGCTTGTCAAAAGGGCAAGCAGACTAGATCCACCTTTAATAGCATTAAAAATAAAGATGCTGTGAGGTGCTTATAACTCTTGCATATGGATCTCTTTGGTCCTATGCCAGTTCACAGCCTAGGTAGGAAGGTCTACACATTTGTGGTTATAGATGACTACTCAAGGTTTTCCTGTGTGTTCTTCCTTATACAGAAATCTGAAACACCTAGTATCTTTTATAGCTTTGTCAAACAAATTCAGAATAAGTTAGACAGTACAGTGGTCAAAATAATAAGTGACTATGGTACTGAATTTCAGTCTGATAGTATGACAAAACTATGTGAAGAATTTGGGATATTTCAGGAATTTTGTTCACCAAGAACACCTCAGCAAAATAGCATTGCTAAGAGGAAAAATAGAACCTTGATTGAGGCTGGTAGAACCCTATTAAGTGACACATCTCTACCAGAGTATTTCTGGGCTGAGGCAGTTAATACTGCATGCCATGTAATTAATAGGGCTACCATTACTAAGAGCCACAATAAGTCCCCCTATGAGATTGTGAAAGGCAGAAAACCAAACCTATCCTATTTCAGGATCTTTGGTTGTAAATGCTTTATACTTAATAATGGAAAGTCTTACTTGACCAAGTTTGCTGCCAAATCCCAAGAGGGGATCTTTGTTGGGTACATCAACAATAGTAAGGCTTATAGAGTCTACAACTTAACTACACAAGTTGTAAAGGAGTCAGTACATGTAGTATTTGATGAAGCTAGACTTATTAACCATGAGTTGTCTAGAAGTATTTGCAGCTCCACAGGTGTGACTAAGAAGATGGACAAGCTCACTATTGAAGAAGGATCTACTGCAAGTCAGCATGTAGATGATAGTGACTGTTGTCCAGGGGGAGTACTACATGTACCTAATGCAGAAGAAGTCCAAGGAGTGCAGCAAGTTGAAGAAACTGAAGAAGTTCAACCTGAAGCCAGGATGCCTCCAGCTAATAGGCATCTGAGAGATCATCCAGCAGATCAAATCATTGGTGATCTAAGACAAGGGGTACAAACAAGGAGCAGAAATCTGAGTGCAGTGCTCTACTCAAGTTTTCTATCCCAAGTTGAGCCAAAGAAGTTTAAAGAAGCCATCCTAGACCCTCATTGAATTGAGGCAATGCAAGAAGAGCTGAATCAGTTCAAGAGATGCAAAGTCTGTGAGCTTGTTCCTAAACCAAAAGATCACAACATAATTGGAACCAAGTGGATCTTTAGGAACAAGATGGATGAACATGGAGTGATTATTAAGAACAAAGCAAGACTGGTTGCTAAGGGATATAGGCAGGAAGAAGGTATTGACTTTGATCAAACCTTTGCTCCAGTAGCCAGACTGGAAGCCATAAGAATGTTCCTGGCCTATGCAACCTACCAAGGATTTAAAGTTTACCAAATGGATGTTAAGTCAGCCTTTCTGAATGGTAATCTAAAGGAAGAGGTCTATGTGGAACAACCATCAGGTTTTGTTGATTCAACTCAACCTAATTATGTCTATAGACTTAGGAAGGCTTTGTATGGGTTAAAACAAGCCCCTAGGGCTTGGTATGAAACCCTGTCTAGTTTCCTCATTGAGAATAAATTCACAAGGGGGAAAATAGACAAGACTCTATTCCTTAGGGAATCCAGAGGCAAGATCATACTAGTCCAAATATATGTAGATGACATAATATTTGGGTCTACTGAAAGTAGTCTTTGCAAAAAGTTTGCAAAACTTATGCAAGGACAATTTGAGATGAGCAGTATGGGGGAACTTAAGTTCTTCTTGGGTCTCCAAGTTAGACAGACTGAGAATTGTTTATCCATATGCCAGTCTAAGTTCACCCTAGAACTGATAAGAAAGTATGGTATGGATTCATCCAGTACCATGAAGACTCCTATGGGGTCAAGTATGTCTCTTAGCAAAGATGATGCAGGGAAACCTGTAGATGAGACTTTGTATAGAGGGATAGTTGGCTCCCTACTCTATTTGACTGCAAGTAGACCAGATATCATGTATGCTACATGTGTCTGTGCTAGGTACCAAGCATGCCCTAAAAAGTCTCATTTGACAGCAGTCAAAAGGATACTGAGATATCTAAAGGGCACACCTTATCTAGGCCTTTGGTACCCTAGGAATGGAGACTTTGAACTGACAGGTTATTCAGATGCAGATTTTGCAGGCTGCAAAGAAGATAGGAAGAGTACAACTGGTACCTGTCAATTCCTAGGTGGAAGACTGATTTCATGGAGTAGCAAGAAGCAAACAAGTGTGGCTATCTCCACAGCAGAATCAGAATATGTGGCTGCAGGAAGTTGCTGTGCTCAACTTCTATAGATACAACATCAGCTTGAGGATTATAGTATACAGGTAAGTAGAACACCACTATTTTGTGATTCTACTACTGTTATATCTATTGCAAACAATCCTGTTTCTCATAGTAGAACTAAACACATTGAAATAAAATATCATTTTCTAAGGGAACATGTAGAAAAAGAAGATATATCACTAGAGTATGTTAATACTGATAATCAACTAGCTGACATGTATACTAAGCCTTTAGAAGAAACCAAATTCAATAGGTTTAAAATTGAATTAGGTATGATAAACTTAGAATAAGTTTACAGAAATGGCTAAGTAAAATAGTGTCGACACACAAAGTTGTCTGTGTCGAGACAGAGAATTGGTGTCGACACTTCAGAGAAAAGGTGTCGACACATCTAGGAAGTTGGTGTCGACACTTCAGAGAATTAGTGTCGACACATGATAAGTAGGTGTCGACACATCCAAGGTGGTGTCTACACTTAGGCTTTATGCAGAATTAGTGAAGTAAAGTCTCGACTAAGTGTCGAGCTAAGCGGTGTCGACACATAAACAAGTGTCGACACATATATTCTGTCGACTATACTTGTGTCGACACATTGTTGTCGAGACATTATAAGTCTGTGTCGAAACTTTTCAACAGTGTCGACACAATTTGAGTTTGTTGACGCGCCCTTTCATCTTCAACTCTAGAAAAGTATAAATAGGATTTCGCCATTGTCTGTCGACACACTCACTAAAGTTTCGAGACCAAACTTGTGTGTCGACACCTCTCTTCTCTCAATCCAAATTCTTCAAACCCTAATGGCGCCCAAGCTCGAGGAGAACGTGAATGAAGGATATGAACTGGTGCGGATATGCGTTTGATGATGCAGAACCAGAGATCAAGGATGTGGTAACCCTAGTTGCAAATTCAGGGTTAGATTTTGTTGTTTCAGAACCGACAAAGATATGGAAGAAAGAAGTTCTGGAGTTTCTGAATGGCGCAACCCTAGACGAATCTAGACTCAAGATAAAGTCAAGGGTGCATGGAGAAAAGGTGAAGATCTCACCTAAGAGTTTAAGAAAGGTACTAAACCTACCAAGGACTAAGGAAGAAGCTGAAGTTTCTGCTTCTAAGACCAGAGAAGATTTAACATGGTGTGGACTGGATTCCAAGATGAAAATTGGATCAGTATTCAATAGAAAAGGAATGAACAGCCAAGGGAAATTTCTCTCTGAAATTGTTGGCAAGGTGATCCTGTGCAAGTCTGGAGGACATGACAGGATTTCAGCATATATGTTCAATATAATGACAAGGTTAATCTTCCAACTAAACACTGATTGGTCTGGAGTAGTGTTTGAAAAGATAAAGGAGAGCCTGAAGAAACCCAATTTGGGTAGGATTCTTAGTCTATACCTAGCTGGTAGCATACCAGAGGTAATGACCCAAGCTGTAGGGTCAAAGATCAATCACATGAGGAAGATGGACATGAGGATCTCCTCAAGGTGGGATAGGGTTTTGACCAAGGAGATGCCCACTCCTGAGAAGGAAACACCCCTAAAGAAGAAGAAGAAGATAGCCCCAGTGGCTCAAGAATCATCTAGCAGTTCAGAGGAACAAGTAGTATTTACTCCTGATGAGGAAGAAGTTGGAAAGTCTCCAGATAGACAAGTAGCTGCAGAAAGGCAGGGGAGCTACCACAGGCTAGCCCTCTTCACCAGGATTCTATCCAGGGGGAGTTTCTACTGGTTGAAGAGCCAACTCCTCTAGAAAGTGAAAGAGCTACACAAACCATACTTGAGGTAATAACTGAAATAAACCAATTAGATTTATCTATTGAGAATGCAGTTATAACTGACACATTATCTACTGCAAATCAGCAACCTCAGGTTCCTAGTCAACCCCAAGATGTTGTCATGGAGGACACATCTGTTGTAGATCAAGTAGTGTTTGATCAAGTAGTTGATGAGATCAGGAATTCTCCACCCCCTCATCAACAAGAGTTTACTTTGGAAGAACTTTTCCCTGATCTTCTTCAAACAGACTTTGAGAAGGAAAGTGATGCTGCTGAAGGGGAGAAGGCCCAAGTTGAGAGGGAGCGAGTGTAGATTCTAGAAGAAACTGCAAGGACAGAGCCTGAGAAGCCAAAGGATGTTGAGGAGCTACCTAGGGAGAGGGTAGAAATAGCCAGTACATCTGCTTCTGAAGATGAGGAGACTGCAAGAGCAAAGAAAAGGAAATTTCAAGTATTTAAAAGAGGGAGCCAAACTTATAAAAAGGCTTTACAAACTATTGCACCACAGACTATATCACAGCCAGCACCATCTGTAGATTACAGTTCTCTGATGGTTGCAATGCAAATTAAGCTTGATGAGCAAAGGAAAGCAATAGAAACATATATGGATGAGGGGCATAAGTCTTTACAATTTGATCTGGCCCAAGACATTAAGTCTATTAGATTTGAGATGAATCTAAATAAGAAGGAGATGACTGACTGCTTCCACAAGGGAGGGAATACAGTGATCTACTTGGCTACACATCAAGAGAAAATAAAAGCTCAGGTGGATGACATTGCAGTAAAGCAAGAATATATTCTGGAGAATCAAATAAGGATGAATGATAATTTGACTGTTTCCCACAATGCCATAGTAACAGAGATGAAGAATATTGCTGCAGGGCAGACTGCAGCTAATGCTACAGCTAAAGCAGACTTTGATAAAGCATTCCAAGAGGGAATAACTGCTGTTAAGACTGCAATACAAGACTCTCAGAAGATAATAATTGACAAACTCCAAAGGTTGAAACCTTACTTTAAGGATGGAGTAAACTATTTGGATACCCAAATAAGATTTCAGAAAGATGATCTGAGGGATCACATGGTTAGAGAAGTCATAAAGGGGGAGAGGGTGTTAGTCAAAGCCAGCTCTGATCATGCAAAATGGATTTCCAATTCCATCAGAGCCACCCTTGGATATCCTCCATTGTGTGATGATGATAATGTTGCAGAGTCTGGGATAAATCCTGCATATCTAGGAGGGGAGCAACCTGAAGTGGCTCAAGTAATCTACCCTCCTCCAGACTTTGATATGATACATGCTGATATACAATCCATGTATAGCCCTCCTGAGGGAATTGAGAAAGTCATCATAGAGAAAGTGGTTCAGCCAGTACCTGAGGCTATACAAGAAGCTATACTGAAAGAACAAGAAGCCAGATTGTCTAAGAAGAGGTTCAGAGAGCAAGCTGAACAAAGGCCTGATTTTGAACAGTGGAGCCCCACTTCAAGGAATATCATTTTGACTGCATGGAAGGCTGCCAAAGATAATATTGTGGACAGAGGCAAATGGTATTCTGATGTAGAGTGGAGGAAGCATGAGAACAGACAAGAAGCAATTGTGCAGTATAGAAGAAAGGCAAAGATGGGAAAGCTACCTCCTACTGCCCAGGAGCCTAGCAAGTACTTTCCCAAGCCTTATCATTACTTTGAGAGGCAAAAGATCAAAGCTGAAGAGCTAAAGAAAAATGATCTTAAAGGCAAGAAGCCTGCTGCTACTGAAGATGCTGAAGCCCCTGTGCAAGCAAAGATATAGTCTGGGAAAGGGCATAGTGATCAAGGAGACTGAGAAGAAATAGAATAGAATTTATCTTTAGTTTACAGTTGTAATCTTTTGATTTTAAACATTCTGTAAACTTTTGTATAATGAATATGACAAAGTTGTTAGAACAATATGATGTGTGAAAAATCTATTACATATTTGTTCTGAGATATATGTGTGTATATGTTTTGTTTAATACATGTTTATGTACTTTCCCTGATTGTATAATCCTGTTTTACATCATGCTATGATTTTATTCTGTATGGTGTATATCATTGACTAAGGGTTATGACTTCTCCAAATAGGGGGAGATTGTTGGGTACATTGGTTTAAATGTACCTGATTTGAAGAAGCCTCACCCTACTCAATGATATACATCAAAATGTATTTGATGTATTTTGAGTTTAGTTGTGCAGGTCAAGTATTCACAGGGAAAACTGAAAAGATTTTAAGTCCATGTGTCGACACCCAGAAGGAAAGTGTCGACACTTAAGAAGACTTGTGTCGACACCCAGAGAAGCAGTGTCGACACTTGGAGTAATTGTGTCAACACCAGGGATGCAGAGTCGACACCAGACAGAAAGTGTCGACACATGAAGGCTGTGTCGACACTCAATGAAGAAAAGTTCAGTGAAGCTGTGTCGACACTTAAAAGCAGTGTCGACACCCAGAGGAACTTTTTCTATATCAGAAAGTGTCGACACCTTGGAGGCTGTGTCGACACTCAGCAAATGTCAGCAGAGTCTAAGTATAAGTGTCGACACAATGAAGAATGTGTCGACACTCAGCAGAAGACTCAACACATGAAGAAAGTGTCGACACAATGAAGAATGTGTCGACACACAGCAGAAGACTCAATACATGAAGAAAGTGTCGACACTAGGAGGCTGTGTCGACACTCAGCAAAGTTCAACAAAAATTCTAAGTACAAGTGTCGACACAAAGGAGATGTGTCGACACTCAGCCAAAGTCTCAACAAAAGAAGTATGTGTCGACACAAGGAGCAGTGTCGACACACAGCAAGTATCAACACAGAAGGCATGTGTCGACACTGAACAAGTTCAACACAAGTAGTTGTGTCGACACAAAGGAGTTGTGTCGACACTTACAAGAATTCAACAAAGTACTGAAGAACAAGGAGTTGTGTCGACACACAATATCAGTGTCGAGACATGATGAAGAAGCAGTGCCGAGACATAAATTCTACAACACAAGGAGTTGTGTCGACACCTTGAAGGCTAGTGACGACACTTAGTCTACTTGTGTCGACACTTAGTCTATAAGTGTCGACACTTAAAGACAGACTGTCTCGACACTTTCAGACAGTTACAAATATTTCAAGAACTGACTGGATGACTTGACAGCTGCCATTCCAGCCGGTCTACTGCAACTGTCAGAGATGTCAGAAAGCTGTTAGAAACCGGATCAGCCGGTCACCATGAATAAGGCCTATATATAGGCTTATATTGTCAACAGAAAGAGATGATCAACAGATTCACAAGATTAAGAGATTGAAAAAGAGAAGAAGGTCTAGCTATTCATTGAAGAATTAAGTGAAGATCTAAGAAGTTGGAGAGAGAGAGCTCCTTGCAAGAAGATAGCCGTTGGAACCAGGCTGTTAAGAAGGGTTCAGACCTAGTTCTGAATCTTAAGTTGCAGTGATTGAAGATCAGCTGCAGAGAATCAATCCTATTGTGTTCTACATTCAAGAAGCTTTGAAGAAAGCCAAGTGAGATTGTTCTCAGCAGAGTTCATTCAAGAACTCATCAAGAACCTATCAACTCATCTCTCTATTCAGAGTTGTAGGTATATACACTTTGTATTTTAAATTTCTTGTAGGATCCTTAGGGATCTGAGTTGTAAGCCTGCAATTATAAAGGCTGAGTGGTAGGGCCTGTGTGCCAGAGTGTAGGAGAACTATTTCTCTGAGTGTAGGCCTGTTGTGGCTGAGTGTAGGCCTTGTGGCTGAGTGTAGGCCTTGTGGCTGAGTGTAGGTCTTTGGAGAAGACTGAGTTGTAGGGCCTTGGGCCTGAGTGTAGGAACCTGGTTGAGGTTCTGAGTGTAAGATCTGAGGATCTGAGATAGTGGAGGAGTTTGGCCGAATCTAGTACACTACTAGATAGGCGAAGGGGAAGTGGATGTACCCAAACCTTGGGGAACCACTATAAATCTGTGTGTTCACTGTATGCTTGTTTATTCTGTGATTGCTGATTGATTGCTGTGAAGAATTGATTATAACTCTGAGATATAATCTGTAATCTGCCTAAAAAGTGAGAAAAGATTTAGTCACCTATTCACCCCCCCCCTCTAGGTGATTAGGTACAATTTTTTTCAAGTGGTATCAGAGGGAGGTTTCTCAAAAAGGACTTAACTGTCTGAGTAGATCCTGTTGGCAGATTCAGTATAAGTAAAGTGCAGAATCAAGAAAATCAAGAAACATGGGTTCAACAGAGAATCATAAGGAACTTGGATCCATGAAGTTGCCCATTTGCAGAAAAGAAATTTTTGGCATCTGGAAAGAAAGGGTGAGACTATTTATGGAAGTCTCAGACCCTAGAATATATATCACAGTTAAAGAAGGGCCATATGTGCCTATGAAGGTTTCAGTCATGGATGCAAATCAGAGAACACCTAAGGACTTCTCTGAAATGACAAAAGATGAGATAATTCTAGCTACAATGGACAAGAGGGCTCAGAATATCATTGTGAGTGTCATAGATGATGCTACCTTTCAGAACTTGATACACTGTAAGACATCTAAGGGGATGTGGGATACCTTGATAGTGTATATGGAGGGTTCAGAAGAAGTGAGGCATGACAGAAAGTCATTGTTAAACCAGGAATATGAAAGTTTCAGGCAAGGTAGGCCTGATAGCATAACAGAATGCTATAAGAAGTTCTATAGGATTGTCAATGAGCTAATGTCCTATGGAAGAGAATTCAGAAATTATGAGCTAAATGATAAGTTCTTGAGGTCCCTAACAAAGGATTGGGACACAAAGATCTGTGTCATTAGGGAAATGGCCAAGCTAGCAGATATTCCTCCTCCAACTTTGTTTGGAAAACTGCTATCCTATGAAATGCAGTTGATGGTGAGGAAAGAAGAGGAGAAGACCACCAGAATTGAGAATAAAGAAAGAACAGTGGCATTCAAGACAGAAGCCACCAAGAAATACAGAAGTAAGTCTCCATCTCCACCTCCAAAAGTGGCTGAGACTGAGTCAGATGATTCAGAAAGCAGAAAATCTGAAAGCAGTGAAAGTGATGAGGATTTTGCAGTCTTCACAAGACACTTTTAGAAGTTTCTAAAGAAGAAACAGTGGAGGTCAAAGCCATCCACTTCACAGAGAAAAGATGACTATTATTAGAACAAGAAGTCATCAAAGAAAGACAGGAGAAAGACCAAATCAAGCAAAGCATCTTTATCAAAAATTGTTTGCTAGTGCTGTAACAGACAAGGACATGTTATTGCTGACTGTCCTGAGAAAAGGAAAGAGTCTAATGAAAAGAAAAAGACTCAATTCAAGGGCAAGAAGGAAAGGTCCTTTGTTGCCAAGAAGGACAAAAGCCTGTCAGACATATCTTCTTCAGAAACTGAGTCAGAAGCTGAAGCATACATAGGTCTGTTTGCTGAAGAAGAGGAAGAGGAGTTCATCCAGATAATGAACTCTATATATGAGCAAGAGGACATTCAGTGCCAAGGACTGATAGCATTGACAGAAGGTGACAAAATCCAGGAGCAGCCTGGACCTAGTAAGGTACAAAATTGTTCTTTAAGTTCAATTTCTTGTGCTAGTTCAGATTCAGTTACATCAGCATCAAATGATGCCAGTGGATCTGAATCTGAAGGGGATGTTCATCAGCCGATTGATGAATATAGAGTTCTGTTGCAAGCATTTAAGAAAAGCAAATCCTTGGCCAAGAGTCAGGCTAAGGAGATTGCTAGTCTCAAAGTGGCTGCAACTGATTTTGAGAAGCTGATTGATCAAAAGTTAAATGAAATAGCCAGACTGAAGAACATAACTGTTATTCAGATGGGAACTATAACATTCAAGAATGATCAAATCAGAAATCTGGAGATCAGTCTTCAGAAGGAGAGAGACATTGTTGCAAGGTTTTCTAAACCTAAGTCTGTTCTACCTTTGATTGATGAGTTTATACCTCACAAGGGTAAAACTGGACTGGGGTTTACTAACCCTGCTAGGACTGTAAAGTCCAAGTCTAAGGGCAATGCCCCAGCTCTCAACAAGCCAGCTGTAGATAAAACTGCTAGGAATGTACCTAAGCAAAGGTACAATAGGTTTGAGTGCTGGTGCTGTGGCAAGATAGACCATTATGCCATTGACTGCTGGCACAATTCTAGTGCTAAGATGAGTAGAAAACTGCCTGTTGGAAGATCTGCAGGTAGCTTTGTTAAAAGGCAAACTAACCAAGCACCAAGGACCCAAGAATTCTTTGGGTTCTAAGGTCAACTAATCTGTTTTGCAGGTAAGTCCAAGTGGTCATGCCCCAATATGGTACTTGGACAGTGGATGTTCCAGGCACATGATTGGAACTAGGGGATTGCTAAAGGACTTCACACCAATCAAGGATGGTCCTAAAGTCACCTTTGGTGGTTCTGAAAAAGGAATTATCAAGGGTTTTGGTAACATTTCTAGCACCCATATAACAATTACTCAAGTGGCTTATGTTAAAGGTTTGAAACATAACCTTATTAGTATAAGTCAATTGAGTGATTTAGGATATGACATCTCATTTGTCAAAAATGGTTGTCATATCAGGAGGTCAAATGATCAAGAGATCATTTTGACAGGTTATACAAAGAGGAATGTCTATTGTCTAGACATTATATGTGAGAACAATGCTTCTCCAGTGTGTCTTGTAGCTGATGAGAAAGTCTCTCATTGTGTCAAATAGCACAAGAGGCTAGCCCATCTTAACTACAAGACAATTGGCCAACTCTTTAGCAAAGAGTTACTGAGGAATGGTCCTCAAGTTAAGTGTATTAAAGATGGAATATGCTCAGGTTGTCAAATGGGCAAGCAGACTAGATCCACCTTTAATAGCATTAAAAACAAAGATGCTGTGAGGTGCTTATACCTCTTGCATATGGATCTCTTTGGTCCTATGCCAGTTCACAGCCTAGGTAGGAAGGTCTACACATTTGTGGTTGTAGATGACTACTCAAGGTTTTCCTGTGTGTTCTTCCTTATACAGAAATCTGAAACACCTAGTATCTTTTATAGCTTTGTCAAACAAATTCAGAATGAGTTAGACAGTACAGTGGTCAAAATAAGAAGTGACTATGGTACTGAATTTCAGTCTGATAGTATGGCAAAACTATGTGAAGAATTTGGGATATTTCAGGAATTTTGTTCACCAAGAACACCTCAGCAAAATAGCATTGCTAAGAGGAAAAATAGAACCTTGATTGAGGCTGGTAGAACCCTATTAAGTGACACATCTCTACCAGAGTATTTCTGGGCTGAGGCAGTTAATACTGCATGCCATGTAATTAATAGAGCTACCATTACTAAGAGCCACAATAAGACCCCCTATGAGATTGTGAAAGACAGAAAACCAAACCTATCCTATTTCAGGATCTTTGGTTGTAAATGCTTTATACTTAACAATGGAAAGTCTTACTTGACCAAGTTTGCTGCCAAATCCCAAGAGGGGATCTTTGTTGGGTACATCAACAATAGTAAGGCTTATAGAGTCTACAACTTAACTACACAAGTTGTAAAGGAGTCAGTACATGTAGTATTTGATGAAGCTAGACTTATTAACCATGAGTTGTCTAGAAGTATTTGCAGCTCCACAGGTGTGACTAAGAAGATGGACAAGCTCACTATTGAAGAAGGATCTACTACAAGTCAGCATGTAGATGATAGTGGTTGTTGTCCAGGGGGAGTACTACATGTACCTAATGCAGAAGAAGTCCAAGGAGTGCAGCAAGTTGAAGAAACTGAAGAAGTTCAACCTGAAGCCAGGATGCCTCCAGCTAATAGGCATATGAGAGATCATCCAGCAGATCAAATCATTGGTGATCTAAGACAAGGGGTACAAACAAGGAGCAGAAATCTGAGTGCAGTGCTCTACTCAAGTTTTCTATCCCAAGTTGAGCCAAAGAAGTTTAAAGAAGCCATCCTAGACCCTCATTGAATTGAGGCAATGCAAGAAGAGCTGAATCAGTTCAAGAGATGCAAAGTCTGGGAGCTTGTTCCTAAACCAAAAGACCACAACATAATTGGAACCAAGTGGATCTTTAGGAACAAGATGGATGAACATGGAGTGATTATTAAGAACAAAGCAAGACTGGTTGCTAAGGGATATAAGCAGGAAGAAGGTATTGACTTTGATCAAACCTTTGCTCCAGTAGCCAGACTGGAAGCCATAAGAATGTTCCTGGCCTATGCAACCTACCAAGGATTTAAAGTTTACCAAATGGATGTTAAGTCAGCCTTTCTGAATGGTAATCTAAAGGAAGAGGTCTATGTGGAACAACCATCAGGTTTTGTTGATTCAACTCAACCTAATTATGTCTATAGACTTAGGAAGGCTTTGTATGGGTTAAAACAAGCCCCTAGGGCTTGGTATGAAACCCTGTCTAGTTTCCTCATTGAGAATAAATTCACAAGGGGGAAAATAGACAAGACTCTATTCCTTAGGGAATCCAGAGGCAAGATCATACTAGTCCAAATATATGTAGATGACATAATTTGGGTCTACTGAAAGTAGTCTTTGCAAAAAATTTGCAAAACTTATGCAAGGACAATTTGAGATGAGCAGTATGTGGGAACTTAAGTTCTTCTTGGGACTCCAAGTTAGACAGACTGAGAATTGTTTATCCATATGCCAGTCTAAGTTCACCCTAGAACTGATAAGGAAGTATGGTATGGATTCATCCAGTACCATGAAGACTCCTATGGGGTCAAGTATGTATCTTAGCAAAGATGATGCAGGGAAACCTGTAGATGAGACTTTATATAGAGGGATAGTTGGCTCCCTACTCTATTTGACTGCAAGTAGACCAGAAATCATGTATGCTACATGTGTCTGTGCTAGGTACCAAGCATGCCCTAAAAAGTCTCATTTGACAGCAGTCAAAAGGATACTGAGATATCTAAAGGACACACCTTATCTAGGCCTTTGGTACCCTAGGAATGGAGACTTTGAACTGACAGGTTATTCAGATGCAGATTTTGCAGGCTGCAAAGAAGATAGGAAGAGTACAACTGGTACCTGTCAATTCCTAGGTGGAAGACTGATTTCATGGAGTAGCAAGAAGCAAACAAGTGTGGCTATCTCCACAGCAGAATCAGAATATGTGGCTGCAGGAAGTTGCTGTGCTCAACTTCTATAGATACAACATCAGCTTGAGGATTATAGTATACAGGTAAGTAGAACACCACTATTTTGTGATTCTACTACTGTTATATCTATTGCAAACAATCCCGTTTCTCATAGTAGAACTAAACACATTGAAATAAAATATCATTTTCTAAGGGAACATGTAGAAAAAGAAGATATATCACTGGAGTATGTTAATACTGATAATCAACTAGCTGACATGTATACTAAGCCTTTAGAAGAAACCAAATTCAATAGGTTTAAAATTGAATTAGGTATGATATACTTAGAATAAGTTTACAGAAATGGCTAAGTAAAATAGTGTCGACACACAGAGTTGTCTGTGTCGAGACAGAGAATTGGTGTCGACACTTCAGAGAAAAGGTGTCGACACATCTAGGAAGTTGGTGTCGACACTTCAGAGAATTAGTGTCGACACATGATAAGTAGGTGTCGACACATCCAAGGTGGTGTCGACACTTAGGCTTTATGCAGAATTAGTGAAGTAAAGTCTCGACTAAGTGTCGAGCTAAGCGGTGTCGACACATAAACAAGTGTCGACACATATATTCTGTCGACTATACTTGTGTCGACACATTGTTGTCGAGACATTATAAGTCTGTGTCGAAACTTTTCAACAGTGTCGACACAATTTGAGTTTGTTGACGCGCCCTTTCATCTTCAACTCTAGAAAAGTATAAATAGGATTTCGCCATTGTCTGTCGACACACTCACTAAAGTTTCGAGACCAAACTTGTGTGTCGACACCTCTCTTCTCTCAATCCAAATTCTTCAAACCCTAATGGCGCCCAAGCTCGAGGAGAACGTGAATGAAGGATATGAACTGGTGCGACATGCGTTTGATGATGCAGAACCAGAGATCAAGGATGTGGTAACCCTAGTTGCAAATTCAGGGTTAGATTTTCTTGTTTCAGAACCGACAAAGATATGGAAGAAAGAAGTTCTGGAGTTTCTGAATGGTGCAACCCTAGACGAATCTGGACTCAAGATAAAGTCAAGGGTGCATGGAGAAAAGGTGAAGATCTCACCTAAGAGTTTAAGAAAGGTACTAAACCTACCAAGGACTAAGGAAGAAGCTGAAGTTTCTGCTTCTAAGACCAGAGAAGATTTAACATGGTGTGGACTGGATTCCAAGATGAAAATTGGATCAGTATTCAATAGAAAAGGAATGAACAGCCAAGGGAAATTTCTCTCTGAAATTGTTGGCAAGGTGATCCTGTGCAAGTCTGGAGGACATGACAGGATTTCAGCATATATGTTCAATATAGTGACAAGGTTAATCTTCCAACTAAACACTGATTGGTCTGGAGTAGTGTTTGAAAAGATAAAGGAGAGCCTGAAGAAACCCAATTTGGGTAGGATTCTTAGTCTATACCTAGCTGGTAGCATACCAGAGGTAATGACCCAAGCTGCAGGGTCAAAGATCAATCACATGAGGAAGATGGACATGAGGATCTCGTCAAGGTGGGATAGGGTTTTGACCAAGGAGATGCCCACTCCTGAGAAGGAAACACCCCTAAAGAAGAAGAAGAAGATAGCCCCAGTGGCTCAAGAATCATCTAGCAGTTCAGAGGAACAAGTAGTATTTACTCCTGATGAGGAAGAAGTTGGAAAGTCTCCAGATAGACAAGTAGCTGCAGAAAGGCAGGGGGAGCTACCACAGGCTAGCCCTCTTCACCAGGATTCTATCCAGGGGGAGTTTCTACTGGTTGAAGAGCCAACTCCTCTAGAAAGTGAAAGAGCTACACAAACCATACTTGAGGTAATAACTGAAATAAACCAATTAGATTTATCTATTGAGAATGCAGTTATAACTGACACATTATCTACTGCAAATCAGCAACCTCAGGTTCCTAGTCAACCCCAAGATGTTGTCATGGAGGACACATCTGTTGCAGATCAAGTAGTGTTTGATCAATTAGTTGATGAGATCAGGAATTCTCCACCCCCTCATCAACAAGAGTTTACTTTGGAAGAACTTTTCCCTGATCTTCTTCAAACAGACTTTGAGAAGGAAAGTGCTGCTGCTGAAGGGGAGAAGGCCCAAGTTGAGGGGGAGCAAGTGGAGATTCTAGAAGAAACTGCAAGGACAGAGCCTGAGAAGCCAAAGGATGTTGAGGAGCTACCTAGGGAGAGGGTAGAAATAGCCAGTACATCTGCTTCTGAAGATGAGGAGGCTGCAAGAGCAAAGAAAAGGAAATTCCAAGTATTTAAAAGAGGGAGCCAAACTTACAAAAAGGCTTTACAAACTATTGCACCACATACTATATCACAAGCCAGCACCATCTGTAGATTACAGTTCTCTGATGGTTGCAATGCAAATTAAGCTTGATGAGCAAAGGAAAGCAATAGAAACATATATGGATGAGGGGCATAAGTCTTTACAATTTGATCTGGACCAAGACATTAAGTCTATTAGATTTGAGATGAATCTAAATAAGAAGGAGATGACTGACTGCTTCCACAAGGGAGGGAATACAGTGATCTACTTGGCTACACATCAAGAGAAAATAAAAGCTCAGGTGGATGACATTGCAGTAAAGCAAGAATATATTCTGGAGAATCAAATAAGGATGAATGATAATTTGACTGCTTCCCACAATGCCATAGTAACAGAGATGAAGAATATTGCTGCAGGGCAGACTGCAGCTAATGCTACAGCTAAAGCAGACTTTGATAAAGCATTCCAAGAGGGAATAACTGCTGTTAAGACTGCAATACAAGACTCTCAGAAGATAATAACTGACAAACTCCAAAGGTTGAAACCTTACTTTAAGGATGGAGTAAACTATTTGGATACCCAAATAAGATTTCAGAAAGATGATCTGAGGGATCACATGGTTAGAGAAGTCATAAAGGGGGAGAGGGTGTTAGTCAAAGCCAGCTCTGATCATGCAAAATGGATTTCCAATTCCATCAGAGCCACCCTTGGATATCCTCCATTGTGTGATGATGATAATGTTGCAGAGTCTGGGATAAATCCTGCATATCTAGGAGGGGAGCAACCTGAAGTGGCTCAAGTAATCTACCCTCCTCCAGACTTTGATATGATACATGCTGATATACAATCCATGTATAGCCCTCCTGAGGGAATTGAGAAAGTCATCATAGAGAAAGTGGTTCAGCCAGTACCTGAGGCTATACAAGAAGCTATACTGAAAGAACAAGAAGCCAGATTGTCTAAGAAGAGGTTCAGAGAGCAAGCTGAACAAAGGCCTGATTTTGAACAGTGGAGCCCCACTTCAAGGAATATCATTTTGACTGCATGGAAGGCTGCCAAAGATAATATTGTGGACAGAGGCAAATGGTATTCTGATGTAGAGTGGAGGAAGCATGAGAACAGACAAGAAGCAATTGTGCAGTATAGAAGAAAGGCAAAGATGGGAAAGCTACCTCCTACTGCCCAGGAGCCTAGCAAGTACTTTCCCAAGCCTTATCATTACTTTGAGAGGCAAAAGATCAAAGCTGAAGAGCTAAAGAAAAATGATCTTAAAGGCAAGAAGCCTGCTGCTACTGAAGATGCTGAAGCCCCTGTGCAAGCAAAGATACAGTCTGGGAAGGGCATAGTGATCAAGGAGACTGAGAAGAAATAGAATAGAATTTATCTTTAGTTTACAGTTGTAATCTTTTGATTTTAAACATTCTGTAAACTTTTGTATAATGAATATGACAAAGTTGTTAGAACAATATGATGTGTGAAAAATCTATTACATATTTGTTCTGAGATATATGTGTGTATATGTTTTGTTTAATACATGTTTATGTACTTTCCCTGATTGCATAATCCTGTTTTACATCATGCTATGATTTTATTTTGTATGGTGTATATCATTGACTAAGGGTTATGACTTCTCCAAATAGGGGGAGATTGTTGGGTACATTGGTTTAAATGTACCTGATTTGAAGAAGCCTCACCCTACTCAATGATATACATCAAAATGTATTTGATGTATTTTGAGTTTAGTTGTGCAGGTCAAGTATTCACAGGGAAAGCTGAAAAGATTCTAAGTCCATGTGTCGACACCCAGAAGAAAAGTGTCGACACTTAAGAAGACTTGTGTCGACACCCAGAGAAGTAGTGTCGACACTTGGAGTAATTGTGTCAACACCAGGGATACAGAGTCGACACCAGACAGAAAGTGTCGACACATGAAGGTTGTGTCGACACTCAATGAAGAAAAGTTCAGTGAAGCTGTGTCGACACTTAAAAGCAGTGTCGACACCCAGAGGAACTTTTTCTATATCAGAAAGTGTCGACACCTTGGAGGCTGTGTCGACACTCAGCAAATGTCAGCAGAGTCTAAGTATAAGTGTCGACACAATAAAGAATGTGTCGACACTCAGCAGAAGACTCAACACATGAAGAAAGTGTCGACACAATGAAGAATGTGTCGACACACAGCAGAAGACTCAATACATGAAGAAAGTGTCAACACTAGGAGGCTGTGTCGACACTCAGCAAAGTTCAACAAAAATTCTAAGTACAAGTGTCGACACAAAGGAGATGTGTTGACACTCAGCCAAAGTCTCAACAAAAGAAGTATGTGTCGACACAAGGAGCAGTGTCGACACACAGCAAGTATCAACACAGAAGGCATGTGTCGACACTAAACAAGTTCAACACAAGTAGTTGTGTCGACACAAAGGAGTTGTGTCGACACTTACAAGAATTCAACAAAGTACTGAAGAACAAGGAGTTGTGTTGACACACAATATCAGTGTCGAGACATGATGAAGAAGCAGTGCCGAGACATAAATTCTACAACACAAGGAGTTGTGTCGACACCTTGAAGGCTAGTGACGACACTTAGTCTACTTGTGTCGACACTTAGTCTATAAGTGTCGACACTTAAAGACAGACTGTCTCGACACTTTCAGACAGTTACAAATATTTCAAGAACTGACTGGATGACTTGACAGCTGCCATTCCAGCCGGTCTACTGCAACTGCCAGAGATGTCAGAAAGCTGTTAGAAACCGGATCAGCCGGTCACCATGAAGAAGGCCTATATATAGGCTTATACTGTCAACAGAAAGAGATGATCAACAGATTCACAAGATTAAGAGATTGAAAAAGAGAAGAAGGTCTAGCTATTCATTGAAGAATCAAGTGAAGATCTAAGAAGTTGGAGAGAGAGAGAGCTCCTTCCAAGAAGACAGCCGTTGGAACCAGGCTGTTAAGAAGGGTTCAGACCTAGTTCTAAATCTTAAGTTGCAGTGATTGAAGATCAGCTGTAGAGAATCAATCCTATTGTGTTCTACATTCAAGAAGCTTTGAAGAAAGCTAAGTGAGATTGTTCTCAGCAGAGTTCATTCAAGAACTCATCAAGAACCTATCAACTCATCTCTCTATTCAGAGTTGTAGGTATATACACTTTGTATTTTAAATTTCGTGTAGGATCCTTAGGAATCTGAGTTGTAAGCCTGCAATTATAAAGGCTGAGTGGTAGGGCCTGTGTGCCAGAGTGTAGGAGAACTATTTCTCTGAGTGTAGGCCTGTTGTGGCTGAGTGTAGGCCTTGTGGCTGAGTGTAGGCCTTGTAGCTGAGTGTAGGTCTTTGGAGAAGACTGAGTTGTAGGGCCTTGAGCCTGAGCTGTAGAAACCTGGTTGAGGTTCTGAGTGTAAGATCTGAGGATCTGAGATAGTGGAGGAGTTTGGTCGAATTTAGTACACTACTAGATAGGCGAAGGGGGAAAGTGGATGTACCCAAACCTTGTGGAACCACTATAAATCTGTGTGTTCACTGTGTGCTTGTTTATTCTGTGATTGCTGATTGATTGCTGTGAAAAATTGATTATAACTCTGAGATATAATCTGTAATCTGCCTAAAAAGTGAGAAAAGATTTAGTTAACTATTCACCCCCCCCCTCTAGGTGATTAGGTACAATTTCTTTCACAAACTGCCTGCTAAAAGAGCTACAGGTAGTTTTGTTATAGGTCAGACTAACTTGCACTAAGGACCCAAGAGTTATTTGGGTTCTAAGGTTAAGTAATCTGTTTTGCAGGTGAGTCCAAGTGGCCATGCCCCTATATTGTACTTGGATAGTGGATGTTCTAGGCACATGACTGGAACAAGGGGGTTGCTGAAGGACTATACACCTATCAAGGATGGCCCTAAAGTAACATTTGGTGGTTCAGAAAAAGGAATCATCAAAGGCTTTGGTAACATTTCAAGTAATCAATTTACAATCACTCAAGTGGCCTATGTAAAGGGTTTGGAACACAACCTCATTAGCATAAGTCAGCTAAGTGATTTAGGATATGACATCTCATTTGTCAAGAATGGTTGTCATATCAAAAGGTCAAGTGATCAAAAGATTATTTTGACAGGTTTTAGAAAAAGAATGTTTATTGTCTTAACTTTGAGTGTGAGAACAATGGTTCTCCTATTTATCTTGTAGCTGATAAGAGAGTCTCACATTGTGTTAAATGGCACAAGAGATTGGCTCATCTTAACTATAGGACCATTGGCCAACTCTTTAGCAAAGAGTTAGTGAGGAATGGTCATCAAGTTAAGTGTATAAAGGATGAGATATGCTCAGCTTGTCAAAAAGGCAAGCAGACCAAATGCACGTTTCATAGCCTTGAAAACAAGGATTCTGTGAGGTGTCTATACCTCTTGCATATGGATCTTTTTGGTCCTATGTCAGTTCATAGTCTAGGTAGGAAGGTCTACACATTTGTGGTGGTAGATGACTATTCTAGATATTCCTGGGTGTTCTTCCTAAGACAAAAGTCTGAAACTCCAACTGTCTTGTATAGTTTTGTTAAACAAATTCAGAATGAGTTGGACAGTACAGTGGTCAAAATCAGAAGTGACCATGGTACTGAATTTCAGTCTTAAAGTATGACAAAACTGTGTGAAGATTTTGGGATTTTTCAGGAATTTTCCTCACCAAGAACACCTCAGCAAAATGGTATTGCTGAAAGGAAGAGTAGAACATTGATAGAGGCTGCTAGAACTTTATTGATTGACACTTCTCTCCCAAAATATTTCTGGGCTGAGGCAGTAAATACTGCTTGTCATGTGATAAATAGAGCTACTATCACCAAGAGCCACAAAAAGACTCCCTATGAGATTGTGAAGGGCAGAAAACCAAATTTATCCTATTTCAGGATCTTTGGTTGCAAGTGCTATATACTTAACAATGACAAGTCTTATTTAACCAAGTTTGCTGCCAAATCCCAAGAGGGGATATTTGTTGGGTACAGCAATAATAGTAGGGCTTATAGAGTCTATAACTTGATTACTCAAGTTGTAGAAGAGTCAGTACATGTAGTCTTTGATGAAACAAGACTAATTAACTGTGAGTTGCCAAGAAATGCTTGCAGTTCTACAAGTATAACTGAGAGGATGGACAAGCTTACCATTGCAGAAGACTCTACTGCAAATCAGGAAGTAGAACATGGAAGCTGCTGTCCAGGGGGAGTACAAGACTCTCTAAATGCAGAAGAAAACCAAGAGGTGCAGCATGGTGAAGAGAATGGAGAGGTTCAACCTGAAGAAAGACTACCTCCAGCAAATAGACACTTAAAGGATCATCCAACCAATCAGATAATTGGTGATCCTAGACAAGGAGTGCAAACAAAAAGCAGAAATCTGAGCACTGTTCTTTGCTCCAGCTTCCTATCACAAGTGGAACCAAAGAAATTTGAAGAAGCTGTTCTAGACCCTCATTGGATTGATGTCATGCAAGAGGAGCTGAATCAGTTCAGGAGGTGTAAGGTCTGGAATCTTGTTCCTAAACCCAAAGACCACAATATCATTGGAACAAAGTGGATCTTTAGGAACAAATTGGATGAGAATGGAATCATCATAAAGAATAAAGCTAGACTTGTTGCAAAGGGATATAGGCAGGAAGAAGGTATTGATTTTGATCAAACCTTTGCTCCAGTAGCAAGACTGGAGGCAATCAGAATGTTCCTTGCTTATGCAACATATTAATGGTTCAAGGTATTCTAAATGGATGTGAAATCAACATTCCTGAATGGAAACTTAAAGGAAGAAGTCTATGTGGAGCAGCCCTCAGGTTTTGTAGATCCTCTCAAACCTGATCATATATATAGATTTAGGAAAGCATTGTATGGGTTGAAACAAACCCCAAGGGCTTGGTATGAAACCCTGTCTAGTTTCCTCATTGAGAACAAATTCTCAAGGGGGAAAATAGACAAGACTCTATTTCTTAGGGAATCTAAAGGTAAGATTATCCTAGTCCAAATACATGTTGATGACATAATATTTGGGTCTACTGAAAGTAATCTTTGCAGGAAGTTTACAAAACTTATGCAAGGAAAATTTGAAATGATCAGTATGGGGGAACTTAAGTTCTTCTTGGGTCTCCAAGTTAGGCAGACTGAAGATGGCTTGTCCATATGCCAGTCTAAGTTCACCCTAGAGTTAATAAAGAAGTATGGTATGAAATCATCCACTACCATGAGAACTCCTATGGGGTCAAGTGTGTCTCTAAGCAAAGATGATGAGGGGAAACCTGTAGATGAGACTTTGTATAGAGGTATAGTTGGATCCCTCTTGCATTTGACTACTAGTAGACCAGATATCATGTATGCTATATGTGTCTGTGCTAGGTACCAAGCATGCCCTAAAGAATCTCATTTGACTGCTGTCAAAAGGATTTTGAGATATCTTAAGGGAACACCTTATCTAGGCCTTTGGTACCCTAGGAATAGAGATTTTCTACTGACAGGATATTCAGATGCAGATTTTGCAGGCTGCAAGGAAGATAGAAAAAGTACAATAGGTACCTATCAGTTTCTAGGAGGGAGACTAGTATCATGGAGTAGTAAGAAGCAGACCTGTGTGGCAATCTCCACAGCTGAGTCAGAATATGTTGCTGCAGGAAGTTGCTATGCACAACTATTATGGATACATCATCAACTAGAAGACTATGGTATTCAAGTAAGTAGAATATCTTTGTTTTGTGATTCTACTAGTGCAATTTCTATAGCTAATAATCCTGTTTCACATAGCAGAACTAAGCATATAGAAATTAGATACCATTTTCTTAGAGAACATGTAGAGAAGGAGGACATTTCCTTAGAATATGTCAAAATAGATAATCAAATTGCTGACATGTTTACTAAGCCCCTAGATGAAACCAAATTCAATAAGTTTAAAATTGAATTAGGAATGTTAAACTTAGAATAGTTTCATAAAATTGGCTAAGTAAAATGGTGTCGACACAAGGAGTTGTATGTGTCGACACATACATGTGGTGTCGACATTCCAGAAAAATGGTGTCGACACATCTAGAAAGTCTGTGTCGACACTTCAGAAAAATAGTGTCGACACAACCAGAGTAGGTGTCAACACATCCAAAAGTGGTGTCGACACATAGGTTCAATACAAATTTTGTCGAGTAGAGTATCGACTAATCGTCGAGCTGAGATGTGTCAGTGTCGACACATATATTCTATCGACTATATTTGTGTCGACACATAGTTGTCGAGACATTAAAAGTAAGTGTCGACACTTTTCAACAGTGTCGACACATTTAGAGTATTTTGATGTGCCTTTTTATCTTCGATTTTAGAAAGGTATAAATAGGTCTTCCACATTGTTTGTCGACACGCTCACCATAGTTTCGAGACCAAATTTGTGTGTCGACATCTCTCTCATCTAAAGTCAAGATTTCTTCAAACCCTAATGACGCCCAGGTTAGAAGAGAACATCAATGAAGGTTATGAGCTAGTGCGACATGCCTTTGACGATGCGGGACCAGAAATTCAAGGTATAGTAACCCTAGTTGCTGAGACTAGGTTAGAGTATCTAGTTTCTGAGCCCATCAAGATTTGGAAGAAGGAAGTACTCGAATTCTTTGGTGCAGCTATTCTTGATGAAGCTGGTCTTAAAATTAAATCCCAAGTCCATGGAGTAAAAGTAAAACTTACCCAGAAAAGTCTAAGAAAAGCTCTACATCTACCAAGAACTAAAGAGGAAGACGATGTATCTGTATCTAAGACTAGAGAGGCACTGCAATGGTGTGGAATTGATTCAAACATGAAGATTGGATCAGTTTTTAATAGGAAAGGCATGAACATGCAAGGCAAGTTCTTGTCTGAAGTGGTAGGAAAGGTATTTCTAAGCAAGCTAGGTGGGCATGATAGAATATCAGCTCACATGTTCAGTTTAATGACAAGAATCATTTTCAAGCTCAAAATTGATTGGTCAGCAGTAATGTTTGAGAAGATTAAAGAAAGTCTGAAGAAACCCAATCTCGGTAGGATTATGAGTTTATCCTTGGCTGGAACTATTCCAGAAGTGATGAACCAAGCTGCAGGTTCTAAGATAAATTACATGAGTAGAATGGATGTTAGGATTATCTCAAGGTTGGATAGGGTATTAACCAAGGACATGCCTACACCAGAGAAGGAAACTCCACCACAGAAGAAGAAGAAATCCATAGTGACTCCTGAATCATCTAGTAGCTCAGAAGAGCAAGTAGTTATTAGTTCTGATGAAGGAGAGGCTGAACATGTTGGACAGTCACCAGCAAGGAATGAAGATGTACAAAGGCAGGGGGAGCTACCATCAGCTAGCCCCATCCACCTGGATCCACTCTAGGGGGAGCCTCAAAATATGGAATAGCCAACTCACCTAGACAGTGAAATGGCTACTCAGACAATTCTTGAGCAAACTCAGTTGCATAGTCAACCACAAGATGTTGTCATGGAAGACACATCAGTTGCAGATAATACTCCTGAGATAAGAGATTCTCCAATCCCTACTCAACAGGAGTTTACTCTAGAAGAGCTGTTCCTTGATTTGGTACAGACTAATTTTGAGGGAGAGAAAGCAGCTTTTGAGGGGGAGAAGGTAGAACTTGAGGGGGAGCTACCAAGGACTGAGAAGGACTTGCCTCCAAAGGATAGAATTGATATAGCTAGTACTTCAGAATTTGAAGATGCTGCTGAGGTTCAAGCAAAGAAAAGAAAGCTCATGGTCTTCAAGAGAAGAAGCCAAAGTTATAAGAAATCTTTACAAACAGTTACTCCACAACTTGCACCATCTGCTGATTATAGCTCTTTGATGGTGGACTTGCAAGTCAAGTTAGATGAGCAAAGGATAGCAATGGAGAAGTACATAGATGAGACTCACACAGCTCTACAGCTCTCACTGGCTACAGATATAAAGTCTATAAGATTTGAGGTTAATCAAAATAAGAAGGAAATGACCGACTGTTTTCACAAAGGAGGAAATACAGTGGTATATCTGGCTACTCATCAAGAGCAGATAAAGATACATGTGGATGATATAGCAGTTAAGCAAGGCTATGTCTTAGAAAATCAAATCGGGATGAATGATAACCTCACAGAGTCACATAATGCTATAGTCACTGAAATGAAAAATATTGCTACTGCTCAAACTGAGGCTAGGACTACAGCCAAAGAAGAGTTTGATAAGCAATTAAAAGAAAGCCTCACTGATGTGACCACTGTAATTGAAGATTCTCAAAAGCCTATTTCTGCACAGCTTCAGAAGTTCAAACCTTTTTATAAAGATGGAGTTAACTATCTGAATGCTCAGATCAGATTTCAGAAGGATGATCTTAGGGATCATATAGAAAGAGAAGTCATAAAGGGGGAGAGAGTATTAGTCAAGGCAGGCTCTGACCATGCTAAATGGATTTCAAACAGCATCAGAGCCACCCTTGGATATCCACCCTTATGTGATGATGATAATGTTGTTGAATCTGGTATCAACCATGCTGTTTTTGGAGGTGAGCAAGCTAAAGTGGCTCAAGTCATTTACCCTCCAGCAGATTTTGACATGATACATCAGGATGCCCAATCTATGTATAGCCCTCCAGAGGGTGCTCAAAATGTGATCATAGAGAAAGTTGACAAGCCTGTGTCAGAGGTATTTTTGAAAGAGCAAGAAGCTCTATTGTCAAAGAAGAGGTTCAGAGAACAGGCTGAGTTAAAGCCAGATTTTGAGCAATGGAGCCCAACTTCAAGAAATATTATTCTAACTGCTTGGAAATCTGCAAAAGATAATATCCTAGATAGGGGCAAATGGTATTCTGAACAAGAATGGAGAAAACATGAAGCTAGGCAAGAGGCCATAGTTCAGTACAGAAGGAAGGCTAAATTAGGGAAGCTACCTCCTAATGCACAGGAGCCTAGCAAGTATTTCTCTAAGCCTTATCATTATTTTGAGAGACAAAAGATAAGGACTGAAGAACAGAATAAGAAAGATCTTAAGGGAAAGAAGCCTGCTGATGACTCTGATGTTCCTATTCAGGCCAAGATTCAATCTGGCATGGGCATTGCCATCAAGGAGCCAGAGCAGCATTAGATTAGATTTACTTTAGTTTATATGTTGTAATCTTTTGTATTAAAACATCTATGTAAATTTTTGTTCATGAAACAAAAGGAAGTTGTAACAAAACAATGGTTTATGTTCAATCTGTTACATTGTTATTCTATGAAGATTGTTTATACATGTTTTGTTTAGTATTTATCCTGTCATATAATGTTGTTATACATCATATTGTGTATTTGTTATGAATGGTGTATATCATTGACTAAGGGTTATGACTTCTCCAAATAGGGGAAGATTATTGGGTACACTGGAATATGTGTACCAGATTTGAAGAAACCTCACCCTACTTAATGATATACATCAAGGTGTATTTGATGTGTTTTGAGTTTATATGTGCAGGTTAAGTAATTGTAGGAAATGCAGAAAAAAATTCCAAGTACATGTGTCGACACCCAGAGAAGATGTGTCGACACTTATGAAGGATTGTGTCGACACCTAGAGAAGCAGTGTCGACACCTGAAGCAAATTGTGTCGACACCAGGAAAGACAGAGTCGACACCAGGAGAAAAGTGTCGACACATACCGGCTGTGTCGACACACTGTGAAGAATAGTTGACATAACTAGTGTTGACACTTAGAGGCAGTGTCGACACCCAGAGAAGCTTAGTCGACATCAAATGTGTCGACACCAGGAGGCTGTGTCGACACACTGAAGGCATTGCCGACACACAACAAGTTTCAACACAGTTAAAGTAAAGAAGTACTTGTGTCGACACAAAGGAGATATGTCGACACTCAGCAAGTATCAACAACAAAAGAAGTTGTGTCGACACAAAGGAGATGTGTCGACACACAGCAGAATTCAACTAAGTTTTAAAGAAGAAGTACTTGTGTCGACACACTCAATCAGTGTTGACACATTCAACAAAAGCAGTGTCGAGAAGCTGTTACAACAACAGAAGGAGTTATGTCGACACCATCAAGGCATGTGTCGACACTTAGTTCACTTGTGTCGACACTTAGTCCATTTGTGTCGACACATAATGACTATCTGTCTCGACACTTTCAGACAGAGACAGTAATTTCAAGAAGTGACTGGATGACTTGACAACTGCCATTTCAACCGGTCAACTGCAACTGTCAAAGCTGTCAGAAGGTTGTTAGAAACCGGATCAGCCGGTTACTATGGAGAAAGTCTATATAAAGGCTTTTTCCTTCATCTGAAGAGATAATTTTTGATAGAAGATTAACAAATCAGAAGATCAACTGATCAAATAAGAAGATCAATACAAATCCAGAGAAAACTGTAAATCAGTATTTTGAAGAAATTTCAGATTTACTTGGAGAGAGAGAACTACAGTAATTGAAATCAAGAAAGAGACTTGTTTAATCAAATCTCTTAAGAAGCAGGTTCTGAACCAGACTGCAAAGAAGGATCCAGATTTAATTCTTCATCTTAAGAAGGAAGTTACCAGCAGGTCTAATTCAAGAAGATCAACTTTTATTGAGTTCAGACTCAAGAAGCCTTGAAGAAAGCAAAGACAAAGTTGATCTCAGGAATCCGTACTATCAAGAACTGATCAAGAAGGTTGCCCTCTTCATTCTCTCAAGCAGAGTGGTGATCTAAAACTTGTTATTATCTTTTTGTAGGATCCTAAGGGATCTGAGTTGTAAGCCTAAATTTATAAAGGCTGAGGCAGGGCTTTTGAGCCTGAGTGCAGGAGAATCTATTCTCTGAGTGTAGGCCTTATTGAAGGCTGAGGTAGGGCTGTTTAGCCTGAGTGTAGGTCTTGTTGAAGACTGAGTGGTAGGGCTTTGTGCCTGAGTTGTAGGAGTGGAGACACTCTGAGTTGTGGGAACCTGTTTGGGGTTCTGAGTTGTAAGATCTGAGGATCTGAGGAGAAGTGCAGAAGTTAGGCCGAATCTAGTACACTACTAGATAGGCGAAGGGGGAAAGTGGATGTACCCAGTCCTTGGGGAACCACTATAAACTTTGTGTGCACTCTGTATATGATTGTTACTGTGATTGCTGTGCTGATTGTTGTAGAATTTGCATTTGCTGCTTAAATTATTGAACAGTTTGTCTGCCTTTAAAGTAAAAAAGAAAAATCCACATATTCACCCCCCCTCTAGGTGGTTAGACACATATTCTTTCAGTTATCATCCCATGCACTTGAGCTGGATGGTTGTTGAAGCCGTACACAGGTCCTGCTGCTGGCATGAGATGTTGTCTGGTAAGCTTCATATTCTGAAGAGTGGAGAAGAATAAGACATCGATCGAACTTCCGTTGTCGACGAGTACCCACTCGACCTTGTAGCAGGGATCGCCGATCCCTGCACTAAACACGAGAGGGTCTGGGTGGGGCGTCTGGATCCGCTCAAGATCGTCATCTCCAAAGGCCACGTTGTAGTCTTGCTTGCACCTATTATATTCGTGGATGCCTCCCTGGGCGCTTACTGAAAGTATCTGGGCAGAGATAATCAGAGACCCGACATTAGTTTCGATGTTTCCAACCATCTGCCTGCCACTGGCTCCTCCTTGATGGGCATTCTGCTGATCTCTTGCCTGCTTTGGGGGAACTTGCTGATCCTGCACATGTCCTTGTAAGAATCTACCAAGGAGTCCTTGGCGAACTAGACGCTCGATTTCTTCCTTCAGTCTTGCACACTCCTCTGTGGTGTGCTTGGTTGCTCGATGGAATTCACAAAACTTTGACTGGTCATTTCTAGGGTTTGGAGCAGGCTGCATAGGACGATATAGAGCTGGCACATTCTAGATGGCGTAGAGTATGTTTGTACATGTAGTATTCAGTGGAGTGTATTCTCAGAGTGGCTGGTCCCTCTGAAAGTCGCGTCGTCGCTGTCCATTCAGGTTTTCTTCCTAGAATCTTCCTTCCTGGACTTTTAAAGGTTGTTCCCTATCCTTTTTGCATTATCGGTCTCCATTGAACTACTGACGATATGCTTTGATGGCTTCATCTGTTGCTATCTGTGCTTCCATGTGGTGTACAATGTCTGGGTAGCTAGGGACAGTTTCTCTCATCATAGACGAGTAGAAACCACTGGGGTGAAGCCCTCCAAGAAATACTCCCCTCAAGAGTTCTGGGTCAACTCCCGAAATCTGGCAAGCATATGCGGTAAATCTATGAAAGAACTCCTTCAAGGATTCTCCTTCATTTTATCAAATTCCTGACATATGTGAAGGGTCTCGAACGATTCTTCGGTTGGTGCTGAACTGGTCAGCGAATTGTCTCGTCAATTCCATAAAGTTCGTGATAGTTCCTCCCCTCAGAGAGTGGAACCAGATCCGAGCTTGGTCGTTGGGGGTGGCGGGGAAGACTTGGCAGAGTAGCTGGTCTGGCGCATTGTAGATCCTTATGATCGTAGTGAAGTGGTTGACATATTCTAATGGGTCATCTGTCCCGTTGAAAGTTTTGATGTTTGGTAGTTTGAAGCCATGCGGGATTAGATGGGACAAAACTCAGGAGCAAGTGGGGAGCCTTGGGCAGTGGTCGATGGGGGAGAATATCCCATCGGCCAGCCTTCTGAATTCCTAGGTGATCACCTCCCTTATCTCTTCCCGAGTTAATCTTTCACACGGCGGTAAGAAGTGTTCTTCTTCCAGGATTCGGTCGCGATGACCGACTTCGGTTGCTCTGAGGACTGTGCACGTGGAACTTGTGGCATCAGAGAGTTCTTCTAACACTTCTCTTCGTGGGGCTTCTCTGGCTAGTCCATGGCTTGACAGAGGCGGGGGATTGTCCGATGCAGGCGGCTGAGTTGGTGGCGCTCCCATATTTCTAAGAAGAGTGAGCATCTCAGTTTGCTGCTCCTCCATATGTCGAACTCGTCCTTCCAATGCCGTAACTGGGGCGAGAATAGTTTCTGCTCCAAGGGGCACATCCACGAGTGAATGAGAGTGGGTTGGTTCAGTGCGTCCTCCCGGGAAGGATGCTTCAGCTGTACGAGCACTTCTCTTTGCAATCGAAGTTGTTGTTGGAAACTGTTGGGTTGAAAGTTCTACCTTCTGGAGGATGATTGGAACTACGTTCTCACAGACAGCGCCAAACTATTGCGGTCTAACTTGACATCTCAGTCAGACTGGAATGACCTGGACCGTCTTAACTCTTGGAACGGTCAAGCACGCACCCAGTCTGTAACACCCCCTATCCGTCGCATAGCATATAGCAGTAGGTCCGGCCGGGGCCCGACGCCATATACCACAGACAGACCGGGTGGTTACGTATGTAAACCATCCAACCAATCTCAACGTCCTACACAGAGCATTCTAGCGGAAGCAGTTTATAAGTTGCAAAACAAGAACCCAGCACAAGCATGAATGTCCACTAACATGATAATAGGAATGCATACAAAAATACCCAAATATTCGGCCTTAAGGCCTTACAAAAATGTTTCACTTGTCTTTTACATGATTTCCAAACCTCGGCACGCAGGCCGGCCATACATGAACAAAACATAAAACATTTCCATTCGGGCCTTCGAGGGCCAGCTTCGCAAAAAGGGCTTTAGCCCGCTATTGACCGCTTGGTCCAGCTGCACCTGCAAGCAAACAAACCACCGCACGGTGGCAAACAAAGCAACGGTCAGCAATGCTGACCAAATTATAACGATCCCGCCCCCAACTCGGGGCGGCGATGCTCCTTCCCTGCATTTCATTAGCACAAGCGAGCAATGCATATAACCATAGCCATTTCATCACAGACGTTGGCTCGTACGGCCACACGTCCCGTGCACTCAGGGCACATTCTCGGTGAACCGGTCGATGTTACGTCAATTGAAGCCATTAACATTCCGGACTCACCACCGCCACTTAGACGGCCATTCCTATGAGCAATTCGTCTTCATGGTATTGGTCACGTCAATTTAAGCCATTGACCACCGAAGACCCCCATCTATGCCAACGGCGAGTGCCATGTACCTTTAGGTCTCTCTAACCCGAACGACATAAAGCGGGTACGGCTCCATCTAACCCGTGCTCACATCGCAACGGCAATTTAAGCCATTTGCGCGGGTCAAACTTTCACCGATTCCCATTCTACCGCAAGACACATAACCCCGTTATGTTCAAGTTGGCACTCAGGCCACCAAGTTGGCAAGACCTCGTGTCCGCCCAGTTTTCCGGGTGCACCTTTGGGTTAGTCCCCAAGGCTCCCTGCTGCAATCTACCGCGTAGAAAACCCGAAAACACCAAATAGCACGGAGTCTTCTCCGGCCTTATGCAATGCAACATCACCGATCCGAACTACATGTCCGGGTAGGCTTCAACCAAAATGCCTATGTCCGTTCTCGCATACGGACGCTAAACAACGGGGACTTCACATATCTACCCGAAGGAACGCCTCCAACTCTCCGCAAACTCGCGAGAGCGGGCTTCCTATGCAAAGAAAAGAGCGACTCATGCTCAAGATGAGGATCGTTACCCTTGCGTTCCTCTTTCGGCGCCATCGAAAAGTAATCGGATGGAATTGACCGCACTAGCGTTGCCTCCGCGGATCCGGAGTCGGCTTGCGATTCGGAGCTCCGAAGCTCCTCCAATGGCGGATCTAGCTCCTCTTCTTCTTGCCTTAGCTTTTCTTTCTCCAAGGGTTTGGAGAGAGAACAAGTGGAAAAAGTGAGGGTTTTCTAAGTCAAAACCCGGGTATATCCCTTCAGGAACAACCCCCAGCCATTGGATCCTCAGTCAAAGAAATGAACGGCTTCGATTCGGGACTGAAATGCCCAATCTGGGCCGAACACGGCCTGGCACACGCCCGTGTCCAGGGCCGTGTGCCTCATTCGCCGTCAAAATCGAATCACCTGGAACCTCACACGGGTCTCGAACACGCCCGTGTTCGAGCTGACACGCCCGTGTTCCACCTGACACGGCCGTGTATCTGGCCGTGTACCCTATGATTTTCTCCCGTTTCCAACCCGAGCGCTGACACGGGTTCGGACACGCCCGTGTCCTTGCCCGTGTCACCTTGACACGCCTGGGCTCCAGGCCGTGTACAAGGTCTCGGCACTTCACGGCTAAGTGTCGACACGGGTCGACACGCCCTGCGACACGCCCGTGTCGCAGGCCGTGTGCCATGTCTCGACACACTGTCGACACCAAAGTGTCGACTTCGCGGGACGAGTGTCGACACGGGTTGACACGCCCTGCGACACGCCCGTGTCGCAGGCCGTGTGCCCAGTCTCGACATAATGTCGAGACAAAAGTGTCGACTTCACGCCTTAGTGTCGACACAGGCTTGACACGCCCTGGGACACGCCCGTGTCCCAGGCCGTGTGCCTGCAGCCAAAACTCAAATTGGCCCAAAATATTCCCCTTTGCTCCTTTGAGTTTCGGGGCGTTACAACTCTACCCCTCTTAAAAGAATTTCGCCCACGAAATTACATAAAGGGAAAAACATGTACAAAACTAAAATTTGTACCTGAGTGGAACAACTCCGGATATTCGTCAAGCATCGTCTGCTCTCGCTCCCAAGAGAGCTCCTCACGACCGCAATTGTCCCACCGGACTTTGACCATCCTGATCTCTTTATTGCGTAGCCGCTTGACCTCCGAGTCCTCAATCCGCACGGGCTTGACTTTTGTCGTTAGCCCACTATCCACCGGCACTTGATTGGCCGCGATCACTTGCGTAGGCTCTTGCACCGCCTTCCGAAGCACCGAAATATGGAATACATCATGTAAACCACTTAGCTCCACTGAAAGCTTCAGCTGATAGGCCGCTTCTCCTACTCGCTCCAGAACCTCGAACGGTCCAAGGTACCTCGGGCTTAGCTTTTTCAATCGCCGCACCCGCGAGACACCCTTGAACGGCTTGATCTTCAAGTATACATAATCGCCCACAGCGAACTCCACGTTCCTGTGCTTGGCATTATAGTACTTTGCTTGCCGGTCCTGAGCGATAAGCAACCTCTCCCGAATTGTTCTCACCAACGAAGTAGCATCCTCCACTTCCGATCGCTTATACAACTTTGACTCGCCCGTTTCTAACCAAGACAACGGCGTGCGACATCGTCTACCATAAAGGGCCTCGAAGGGCGCCATCTGAATACTTGCTTGGTAGCTGTTGTTGTATGCGAACTCCACCAAATAAAGGTGGTCTTCCCATTGCTTTCCGAAATCCAAGACACACATGCGAAGCATGTCTTCCATGGTTCTATTGACCCTCTCGGTCTGCCCATCCGTTTGCGGATGGAAGGCTGTGCTAAACTTCAGCTTTGTTCCCAACATTTGCTGCACCAGCCTCCAATCATTGGACGTGAACCGCCCATCTCGGTCACTCACGATGCTGCGGGGCACACCATGAAGCCGCACTATATTATCCACATAAAGCTTCGCCAGCTTCTCCACCGGATCATCCTTCCTATGCGGAATAAAATGCGACACCTTTGTTAATCGATCGACCACCACCCAAATGGCGTCGTTCCCCTTCTGCGACCTTGGCAAACCATGCACAAAGTCCATAGAGATGTCGTCGAATTTCCACTCCGGAATAGGCAAGGACTTAAGAAATCCTCCCGGCTTTTGGCACTCCGCCTTTACCAAGGCGCAGGTTTGGCACTTCGCTACATATAGCGCCACATCCTTTTTCAAACCCGGCCACCAAAATAGTTTCTTAACATCACGGTACATCTTCGTGCTCCCCGGGTGAATCGAGTACTTGGTATGGTGCGCCTCGTACAACAACTCCGCCCGTAAACTGCCCACACTTGGGACGCACAAACGACCGTCTTTCCACAACAATCCGTCCTCCACAACGAATTGGGAATTTGACCCATCCAGAGCCTCTATCATGAACTGCTTCATATGAGCATCCATATCCAAAGCCTGCCGAATCCGATCAGCCAGGTCATATTGGACTTCAGTCCAATTCAGCACTGCTTCAGCACTAGATTGTCTATCCACACAAACAATCTCCAACGCCTCCAGCTCCTGCACCAACCGCTCATCATGCACTGATAGCCAATTCGCTTGAGCTGGGGCTCGGCGACTCAAGCGCGTCCGCAACCGCATTCCCCTTGCCAGGCACGTAGTGGATCTTGAAAGTATAGTCCCCCAGGAACTCCATCCACCTACGCTGCCGCATATTCAGATCTTTCTGATCAATTAGATACTTTAGGCTCTTGTGATCGGTGTAGATATCAATCTTCACACCGTACAAATAGTGTCTCCACAGCTTCAAGGCAAAAATCACGGCCGCCAACTCCAAGTCGTGGACCGGATAATTCCTCTCGTGCACTTTTAGCTGTCTCGAGCCATAAGCTATCACGCTGCCGTGCTGCAGTAGCACGCAACCCAAACCGCTGCCCGAAGCATCGCTATATATCTCATAGCCTTCGGTTCCACATGGCGAACTCAGCACAGGCGCCGTGGTCAACCGACACTTCAATTCCTCAAAAGCTCGCGCGCACTCCGGCGTCCAAACGAACTTATGCTCCTTCCTCGTCAAAGTAGTGAGAGGTAGCGCTATCCGCGAGAAGTTCTCTACGAAGCGCCTATAATAACCGGCAAGCCCCAAAAAGCTCCGGACTTCTGCTACCGTAGCAAGCTCAGGCCACTCCCGTATCGCAACAATCTTCGCCGGATCCACCGCAATACCCTCTCCACTCACTATATGCCCAAGGAACGCCACTGAGGATAGCCAAAACTCGCACTTCGAGAACTTGGCATACAACTGATTTCTCCTGAGTGTCTCCAACACCAAATGGAGATGCTTGAAGTGATCTTCCTCACTTTGCGAGTACACCAAAATATCGTCGATGAAGACGATCACAAAATGGTCCAAGTACTCCCTGAACGTTCTGTTCATCAAATCCATAAATACTGACGGCGCATTAGTCAGCCCAAACGGCATGACCGTAAACTCATAATGCCCGTATCTCGTACTAAACGCTGTCTTCGGGATATCACTCTCCCTTATCCGCAGCTGATAGTACCCAGACTTGAGATCTAACTTCGAGTACACCGTCGACCCGACTAACTGATCAAAGAGATCATCAATCCGGGGGATCGGGTACTTGTTCTTCTCAGTCAGCTTGTTTAGCTCCCGATAATCAATACAAAGCCTCAAGCTTCCGTCCTTCTTCTTAACAAAGAGGACCGGTGCGCTCCAAGGCGAAGAACTCGGGCGCACATACCCTTGCTCCAACAACTCTTGTAGTTGAACTTTCAGCTCCGCCATTTCCTTAGGCGCTAGCCGATACGGAGATCGTGACACAGGCTTTGCACCTGGCACTAGCTCGATCGTAAAATCGATCTCCCGTTGAGGCGGGGCTCCAGGAAGATCTGCGGGGAACACATCAGGGTATTCCGATACCACTGAAATACAATCCATCGCGGGCTTCGGCTTTGCAACCTCCACTAGTGTAAAGAACAGTTCTGCTCCAGCACGAACCGCCTTCACCACCTGAAGAGCAGACATCAACGTCTTGCTCGACCCCTTTAAGCCCGTAAACGTCGTCTCACGACTTGCTCCCAGCTTTACTTCCTTGCTACCGCAATCTATATGGGCCTGCTGCTCCGAGAGCCAGTCCATGCCAAATATGACGTCGAACTCCGCCAACGGAAGTAAAGACGCCTGCAGGTCGAACTCCTGCTCCCCAATACGAACTTTAACGTCGCAGATCCTAACCGCTCGCATCGAACACCCATTGGGCAACAACACATCCAACTTGTCCTTCGCCATCGAAGAAGGGACTCCGATGCGTGATATAAATCCTTCGGACAAGAAGGAGTGTGAAGCTCCCGTATCAAAGAGTGCTCGTGCCGGGTTTTCACAAATCAACACAAATCCTAACAAGCAGTGGTAAGGTAACATATACATAACAAGCATATAAAGGAATTGACTTGCTATAAATTAAACCGTACCTGTCACCACATCAGCTTGTTTAATGGCCTCCTGTTGGCCAAGATTATAGACCCTTGGTTGGGCCGGAGCATAGTGGGATGCGGTCGACTCCACCGCCTTTCCCTTCTCTTCGTAGGTAGCTCCTGGCCTCCTTTCGGACTTAGGACGTCCGCTCCAACAATCACGGGCGAAATGCCCCGTCTTGCCACAAGTGAAGCACGCGCCCGGGGTCCGACTCGTAGTCGCCCCAGAAGCACCAGAAGGAGCTGGACCCGAAGTCCTATGCTTCTTGAAAGCTCTCCGATAGCCAGACTTTCGAAGTAGTCGGCACTTTAAACTCAGATTTTTTTTCAACCAAGCCTTTCTTCGCTTGCACACTCTTCATGTCCTTCTCCAAGGACCGGGCAGTATTGACCAAGGTTAAGAAACCCTGCGTCATCGGCCCCGACAGTAATAGTCTCAGCTCATCCCTCAAGCCTTCATAAAAACGATTAGTCTTGCGCTCCTCATCCATGATGGTAGAGCTCGCATAACGACTCAACCGCGTAAACTCGTGGAGATATTCATCCACGCTTCGCTCACCCTGCACCAACTTCAGGAACTCATTCTCCATTGAAATTCTCTGAGTAGAAGGGAGGTATCTTGCCAAGAACAATCCCGAGAACTCTTCCATCGGAACGTCTATCAGTTGTCTACCTCGCAGATGATGCAGCTCCAAACCTTCCCACCACATCCTTGCTTCACCGTCCAGCAGGAACGTAGCAATGGTGGTCATCTGCCACACCTCCGTCTCCGTCGCTGTCATGACTCTCTTCACCCTAGAGAGCCAGTCTTCAGCCTGCGATGGGGTTCCCAACCCCGAGAATAACGGAGGGTTAAAGCTCATTACATGCTTCAACTGCCTCTCAGTCGCCCTCCTGGGCACTATTGGTTCTACAACCACTTGCTCCATCCTCCTCGGCTCGGCCTCTTGAAGAGGTACTTGCTCCATCACAGGAGCTGGCTGCTGCGCTTGCCTCCCAGGCTGCGCATTGATCACGGCCAACACCGCTTCAGCCACCAATCTTATATTTTCAGCCGACAAAGGTGTTGCGGGAGCAACTTCTGGTGCACTACTAGCCTCAGAACCTCGGCGTTCTGACGGCCCAACACCACTTCGGGTCACCTATAGTGGTACAAAACACCGTTAAGCGACCAAATAACATTGCAAATAGCAATTATAGGAACACGCAGGTTCCTCAAACACGAGTATTTTCATTCCTAAGTGGACATTCATGGGTTCTTTTTAATGTTATAACGATGACGCACACAATATGCGCACCACCCCTTAAAAAGAATTCGCCCACGAATTCACTTTAAGCCCGACCAAAACCAGTAGTCTGATACCAAATTGTAACACCCCCTATCCGTCGCATAGCATATAGCAGTAGGTCCGGCCGGGGCCCGACGCCATATACCACAGACAGACCGGGTGGTTACGTATGGAAACCATCCAACCAATCTCAACGTCCTACACAGAGCATTCTAGCGGAAGCAGTTTATAAGTTGCAAAACAAGAACCCAGCACAAGCATGAATGTCCACTAACATGATAATAGGAATGTATACAAAAATACCCAAATATTCGGCCTTAAGGCCTTACAAAATGTTTCACTTGTCTTTTACATGATTTCCAAACCTCGGCACGCAGGCCGGCCATACATGAACAAAACATAAAACATTTCCATTCGGGCCTTCGAGGGCTAGCTTCGCAAAAAGGGCTTTAGCCCGCTATTGACCGCTTGGTCCAGCTGCACCTGCAAGCAAACAAACCACCGCACGGTGGCAAACAAAGCAACGGTCAGCAATGCTGACCAAATTATAACGATCCCGCCCCCAACTCGGGGCGGCGATGCTCCTTCCCTGCATTTCATTAGCACAAGCGAGCAATGCATATAACCATAGCCATTTCATCACAGACGTTGGCTCGTACGGCCACACGTCCCGTACACTCAGGGCACATTCTCGGTGAACCGGTCGATGTTACGTCAATTGAAGCCATTAACATTCCGGACTCACCACCGCCACTTAGACGGCCATTCCTATGAGCAATTCGTCTTCATGGTATTGGTCACGTCAATTTAAGCCATTGACCACCGAAGACCCCCATCTATGCCAACGGCGAGTGCCATGTACCTTTAGGTCTCTCTAACCCGAACGACATAAAGCGGGTACGGCTCCATCTAACCCGTGCTCACATCGCAACGGCAATTTAAGCCATTTGCGCGGGTCAAACTTTCACCGATTCCCATTCTACCGCAAGACACATAACCCCGTTATGTTCATGTTGGCACTCAGGCCACCAAGTTGGCAAGACCTCGTGTCCGCCCAGTTTTCCGGGTGCACCTTTGGGTTAGTCCCCAAGGCTCCCTGCTGCAATCTACCGCGTAGAAAACCCGAAAACACCAAATAGCACGGAGTCTTCTCCGGCCTTATGCAATGCAACATCACCGATCCGAACTACATGTCCGGGTAGGCTTCAACCAAAATGCCTATGTCCGTTCTCGCATACGGACGCTAAACAACGGGGACTTCACATATCTACCCGAAGGAACGCCTCCAACTCTCCGCAAACTCGCGAGAGCGGGCTTCCTATGCAAAGAAAAGAGCGACTCATGCTCAAGATGAGGATCGTTACCCTTGCGTTCCTCTTCGGCGCCATCGAAAAGTAATCGGATGGAATTGACCGCACTAGCGTTGCCTCCGCGGATCCGGAGTCGGCTTGCGATTCGGAGCTCCGAAGCTCCTCCAATGGCGGATCTAGCTCCTCTTCTTCTTGCCTTAGCTTTTCTTTCTCCAAGGGTTTGGAGAGAGAACAAGTGGAAAAAGTGAGGGTTTTCTAAGTCAAAACCCGGGTATATCCCTTCAGGAACAACCCCTAGCCATTGGATCCTCAGTCAAAGAAATGAACGGCTTCGATTCGGGACTGAAATGCCCAATCTGGGCCGAACACGGCCTGGCACACGCCCGTGTCCAGGGCCGTGTGCCTCATTCGCCGTCAAAATCGAATCACCTGGAACCTCACACGGGTCTCGAACACGCCCGTGTTCGAGCTGACACGCCCGTGTTCCACCTGACACGTCCGTGTATCTGGCCGTGTACCCCATCATTTTCTCCCGTTTCCAACCCGAGCGCTGACACGGGTTCGGACACGCCCGTGTCCTTGCCCGTGTCACCTTGACACGCCTGGGCTCCAGGCCGTGTACAAGGTCTCGGCACTTCACGGCTAAGTGTCGACACGGGTCGACACGCCCTGCGACACGCCCGTGTCGCAGGCCGTGTGCCATGTCTCGACACACTGTCGACACCAAAGTGTCGACTTCGCGGGACGAGTGTCGACACGGGTTGACACGCCCTGCGACACGCCCGTGTCGCAGGCCGTGTGCCCAGTCTCGACACAATGTCGAGACCAAAGTGTCGACTTCATGCCTTAGTGTCGACACAGGCTTGACACGCCCTGGGACACGCCCGTGTCCCAGACCGTGTGCCTGCAGCCAGAACTCAAATTGGCCCAAAATATTCCCCTTTGCTCCTTTGAGTTTCGGGGCGTTACACAGTCAATAAAGTAGGTCGATTATACACACACAGTTTTAACGTGAAAAAACCCTCAACTGAATAAAAAACCACTTGACCGGATCTGTGCCAGTCAAAGTCCACTATTTTCTGATTGTTACAACTTGTTTGTGAAGTCGAGGGTGACACACCACCTCTCGTTACAGCTTTGGGGTGAGAGAACACTTGGCATGCGGCGGAAGACAGACCGTCGCACCTGGAGTTATTACAAATTGCACTTTGTGTTGGTGGGCTTCACTTAGCGTCTTGCTGATTCTGAACGTGGAGCAGAGCGCCTGTATTTACAGCTGTGGGGGCCACTTGGAACTTGAGAGATTGGGCTTTGTCGGGTGGCTTTAGCTTGGCCCGCTCATGGCTCGGGTGCGGCTCGGGTGCGGCTCGTTGGAGGAATTCAGCAGAGCTTCGACCGAAGGAAGAAGAAGACTCGGAGGAAAAAGGTGAGAAATGAGAAGGCATGAGGCTCCTTTTATAGGCTCCAGGGTGTGGTTACGGAGGTTATGCCGCTATCCGCATACCGTAACCACCCAGTATTAATATTTTTCCATAGTTTAGGGGTGTGGATTAATATAGATGTTTGCACTCCAAAATAAATAATTAAATTTAATATTAAGTTCAACCATTAACCTGGTGGTTAGTGGGTGGTTACTTACGAATCGGAAGGCCGACAACATCCCCAACCAATTGGACGACGGAAGAGGAACTCCAACGGCGGCCGACGAACTCGCCGCTGAGTTGGCTGGTGAGGGGAGGACCTTCCACGGCGGCCGGTGAGGAGCGGTTGGCGCAGCCACCACTTTGGACGCGCGTCAGCGGCCGAGGGACGGGGCGGCCCAGTCGGCAGCTCCGTCGGCCGCGCCGGCGGCCGAGGGAGGGGGCGGTCCTGGAGGCCGCTCCCTCGGCCTTAGCTGGCGCCCGAGGAAGGGATCGGCCTGGGCGGCCACTCCCTCGGTCGCGGCCCGCATCGCCGCTCCCTCGGCGGTGGCTGAGGGAGGGGGCGGCCCCGGCGGCCGCTCCCTGGTCCGCGCCGGCAACCGAGGGAGGGGGCGGTCCGGGTGGCCACTCCCTCGGCCGCGGCCGGCGTCCGAAGGAGGGATTGGCCCGGGCATTCGCTCCCTCGGCCGTTGCCTGAGCGGCCGTTCCCTCGGTCGCGGCCGGCGGCCGAGGGATGCAACAGCCCGAGTGGCCGCTCCCTCGACCGCGGCTGACGGCCTAGGGAGGAAACGGCCCGGGCGGCCGCTTCCCCGACCGCGATCAGGGTCGGCGCTGCAGGAGAGGGCAGGCGGCAGACATCCGGGACGGATGCCGGCCTCCCGCCGCCGACAAGATTGTCACAACACGCATTTTCTCAGTATTAAAATACTATCGGAGCGAGAGAAAATACGCGATCGTGATTCCACGTCGTGCAAGGTACAACTGCAGACGTTCAGGCAACTTTGTCCTTTCATTTATTTTTATAAAAAATGGCCTATGAATTAGGTTTTAAAACATTGATATATTTTTAGATTTGCTGACCGTGTCCCCCGGTCTGGTGGATCAACTAGTCCACGAGTGAGAAAGTATAGGTTTACACAGCGAAAATTTATTAAGTTTGATTCATTTGTTAACCTAAATGAGAATGAAGACTCAGCATATAAAGCAATGAACATATGACTTCTAGATTTATTATAAGTAAGAAAGCAGTTTTATAGCCCTTAAAATAGTAGATTGCCAGTTTTAAAGCATGTTATGGAACTATGCTCAAATTCAGTTTTATTTTATATTTAAAATACCTAACATGCACCTTAACATAAATTATTCCCTGAGAGCAAATATAAAACTAACAGTAAGTAACATCAGTACAACTAGCAAGTAGTCTAACCCTATGGACGTCAACAAACTGACACGAACCCATAAGAAAACAATCTAAACTGAAACAAAAGGTAGCTACCTCACAAACAGGAGGTGAAATAAACAGCTACAACCACCCGCAAAACCAAAAACTCAAGCTCTAACTGCCAAACCTACTACTGCACTGAACCTGAGACATTCAAAAGAAGAACATATCAGAAGCAAGTTACAAGTGGTGCTATAAAAACCAAAGATGAACAACAAACCTCAAGTAGCAAGAAACTTGACGAACAAGCTATCACCAAAGAGTCAGTATAATCATAAAAACAAAAGATATGCATAGAGGAACTAACTATGCTGCACAAAGTAAGCAAGCACACAACCGGGCGCGAAATAGATGCATATGTATATATATATCTTTCATCTTTTTAAATATCAATTCAAGATTTAAGAGAGACTGATCAGCTCCAAATGACATCAAAACCCCAGGAAACATGTCATTGATGCGGTGGCTCTTAGTCCAACACGAACCATCAGTACAAACATAGGGCCTGGGTGTATGATCCACAAATAGAAGAGACACTATGCTGAGGGATTTTCCTCAACGCGCATAGCCCAACAAACAAGGCACTGTGACGGGAAAAAGGTCCACAATGCGCAGAGCCCATCAAATCATTCTATATTCATATATTTTGTTATATATATATACATCAAATCAAGAAGAACTCTGAACGAACAGGCCGACAAAGAACAAAACCTCTCTCTTGCAACGACCCGGCTAAGAGCGTACGACGCCGTTAACAAGGACTAAAACCAGATCGTAGCATACGATCGACGCAAAGACACAAATTTGTTTGGCAGAACTCCAAGGGCTTAGCCACAAAATTTTCAGTCAAACAACATAAACGAATCAACTAACGACGCTTACGACTAAAACAGAGATCATAATGGGACACTAGCTCAAATCGCCACGACGATCCAAACGACACACACACAAATGCAGCGACGGATGACAACAAGGATTTCATCGACTAGAAACAACGGAAAGCGGCGAGCCATCCGACAAACTACATTCCCACGATACAAACGACACTTACAACAAATAAAGTAATAAACATGGTCAAAACGACACTTACAATCGAGCGGAGAGGTTAACTTGGTCAAAGCGACACTTAAAATCAAGCGAAGGAATTAACTTAGTTGAAGCGACGCGACGATCAAGACGTCGCGATGACAAATGACACAATATAAGGCAACAAAACTTCCGACATACAGTTCTCCGTCGGAAGACGACAAGGATTCCGACCAACAAAACTTCAACGGATCATGTGATACTCATACATCAAACAAGGCGACATAACTTGGTCGAAATGACGCGACGATTCAATTGATGCGGCGACAACGACATGAAGGGGCCGTCAAATGAACTCATGATTTTTACGGACTGATACATCACAATAATCGACCAAAAAGAGGGGGCTAACTCTCCAATGAGGGTTTCACGGCGTAGAGCATAATGACGCGACGATTACATTGACACGGTGAATAAAATGACACGACGACGCAATTAGCCCGGCAAGAATCTAAGCCTTTCGCAACGATGATTTCTAGGGACAAACGGTATAGGCAATCCAGTCGACGAAAATTTGACATACTCTACGAAATTGGGCATACTTCACGAATTTGAACAGGTGTAGCGCAAGACACGACACCCGGCGAATTTTACTAAAACGACTCGATGGATTCGGACATACACGACACTCAGAAAAAAATAAACAAACTATAGAGATAAAATATCATAGCAATTTCTACTAGTAAGCTAACAATCGGAGTTGAGAACTGGAAAAGTGAAAAACGAACAAAACACCACAAGCTTCAAAACATTCGGAAAACAACCACTCACGTGCTCCGCTTCGAGGTTAGTGCGTAAGAACACCCCGTTTTCGATTCCTGAAACTTTTTGGAGCAAAACGAGAGTTAGGTCAAAAGCCATAGCGCCAAAAATCAACGAAACGGAGAAATCTTACAGCGCATGTGTAGCTCTCGTCGAGAGCTTTCCGGATTTATGCTCCGACGACAATTTCTTGCACCAGAGCTCCGGTGGTGGCCGCCGAAAAGTTCACGGAAATCGTCTCGCCGTTGCTCTCTGATTTCGGCCCGAGGAAGAAAAGGGAGTGGGGGGCTCGGCTTCTTGTCTTGTGGGAGAAGATGAAATTATATATATATATATATATATATATATATATATATATATAATAATAATAATAATAATAGTATTAGAATTTAGAATAGAGGGAGAGAAATTTAGCCAGAGAGCGGGAATTGATTTCTCGAGAGGGGAGGGTCTTTTTTTCGAGAAATGCACGGTGGATTTCGCGAGAGAGGAGAGTCTTTTTTGAGAAAATGCACAACGGATTTCGCGAGAGAGGAGAGTCTTTTTCGAGAAATGCACAATAAAAATAGTGACTTTTTTGTTCTCATGAATAGTGGAAATTGCAAATATATTCTTCTCTTAAACTTAAGGATGAATAGTAAATTTCATTTTTGAAAAGTGTTTTAATATAATAATGATAATACATTCTAAATATTGTATCGCTACGGTGGGCCAAACGCACGCCGAATCATGCAAAATTCGCTTTATAGGAGAATACCCATGCTACAAACCCAACAGCGAAGACAAAATCAAAATCCGACGCACCATTCTTGAAATATAAATTTCCAAAATTTACGGCGAACGTTAAATATACAAACTTCGGAAATTCGTCGAGGCTCCTATAATGCTTGGATCGTGACGAAAATTGACGAGCAAGTCAAAAATAAATTAACTTAATTTCGTAAGGCAAACTTTTCCAATTTCGACAAGAAGTGAAGAATTTGGCCGACTCGATCGAACGGATGCAAAAACGCACTAACGGCGACGCGCCGTCAATTCCGTGTTAACGCAACGGCCTTACGTCATTATGACGTCACCAAAAGAATTAAATAATTGTTGGAAAATCTGGAGCGTTACAGTCACCCCTCCAAAAAGAAAGTTTCGTCCCGAATCTTGGAATGCAACACAAAACGAGAGAACAAGGGAGAGATGAGATGAAAATTCGCTAGATAGGAATACTAACCAGAGAATACTAGGAGAACAACTGAGGATGAGATTCTCTCATCGCAGATTCAAATTCCCAAAATGCACTCCTGACGTCCTGATTTTGCCTGAGAACTTTGAAAGAACCCACCAACCTAACAGTTCATCTCAAAACCCAGGTGATGAGATGAAGGGTGGCGGGGTACATGAACACGGAGGGGAGAAAGCTGCAGGCGATGTGAGATCAATCCCAACCACAGGACCGCATGGATATTCCGCCACAGGGGCCCATCGGGGTCAACACCCAGACCTGGAATGCGGTGGGGAAGCCATAACATGGTCCCAGATACACGTATCCTGCTGGCAAATCATTCTCAACACACCCCCGCAGCAGTACAACCTCGCTCTGATACCATGAAAGAACCCGCCAACCCAACAGTTCATCTCAAAACTCAGGTGATGAGATGAAGGGTGGAGGGGTACATGAACATGGAGGGGAGAAAGCTGCAGGCGATGTGAGATTAATCCCAACCACAGGAATGCAGGGATATTTCGCCACAACGGCCCACTGGGGTCAACACCCAGACCTGGAATGCGGTGGGGAAGTCATAACACGGTCCCACATACACGTGTCCTGCTGGCAAATCAGTCTCAACAAACTTTAACCATTGGAATGGTTTTCCTCCTCAGCACACGATCTTGCGTCCAGAATACGGACAGACTCTTCGACGTACGAGAGATTATGTTGAAGCTGGGGTACCGAATCAAGGGCGTGCCAATCACTACGAATACACTTTCGCAACTGGCTCACGTGAAACACAACGTGAACAACGGTGAAAGAAGTAGGAAACTCTAGCCTACAAGCAGGCACAATGATGCACTAATGTGTAATGACCAGGGCCAACCAAACCGGGCGTACCCAAAATGATGCTACAGAAAATCTCATACCTTTCAAGCCTGAACAACTTTCCGTTTGACCTATCATCGGTCTGCAGATAAATGGATAAACACCTAAGGTCAAAACCCCAAACTCCATGCAAAACTCTGCCAGGAACGCGATATAAACTTGAAGATTCGCCTTGACACAAAACTCCAAGGCTTACTATGGAATCTCATGACCTCATCTCAATGCAGTCCTATTTTATTCTCCACTGAGTAACCAATCAATCAAAATTAAACAATATGGTCACACTTTATCCATCTATTTACGATAGCTCGCACCGAATTTGTGTTTTTGGGGAAACCTTAATGAATAACCAATCCAACTCATAGCATCAAATAATTCATTTCAATTCTCTATACATCCTAGTGGAATCTAAGTGGTAACGAACGCCAATGTCAAAGTTTGCAATATACTTTATCCATTCTCTATGGCGCGCAGATTCAACTCCCTTTGAGTGAAGATACGCTCTAAATAAGCTCTTATGGTTCGCAAAAATCTTATACAATGCGCCAAACCAAATAGTCTCCAAAACATTGAGGTATAGATCATCATTGTAATTTTCCAATTTAAACGCATTATAGTTCTCCTCATATATCCCCAATTACCTTAAATCCTATGAGACCACATTTCTCTTTTGTATCATGACATACCTAGGCACAACGTACATCTCATCCTCAAATAAATATCAAATTCTTCTACATAAATCGAATCAGGGATGCCAACAATCACAAGAATCATTTCACAAGCTTGTATATCGTCATGTCAATCCTACTAAAATTCCTTATTTCCTTGCGCGTAATAATTCCTTCCAAATCAATCACCTCAGCGATCTTTACTAAGTTCGTCGAAAATTCATCCTTCTTAATATTGTGACCAAAAAGGAGGACCACGACAGCTAATGTTTCAATTGCTTATCTCGGCAAACAGAACTATGCTCTCTTAACCTAGACTGCATAAATCTCAAAATACACAGCACACTCCTCTGCACTCATTGAGTATATCAGAACATTTTCCTATGAAAACGGCCACAAGGTGACCCAGAAATCCTCTAAACATTATATTCATCAATTCCATGAAGGCAGAGGAGGCACTCGCTAAATCAAAAGGTCGCCACTAAGATTTCAAAATAAAGCCCATAACGAGGACAAAAAGGCAGTCCGTGGAATATCCGACTCACGGAACCTTCACACATAAAAGTATAAATGAATACCAAACCTCGAGAATACGGAACTATCTTGAATCTGATTTAACAAATTATCTATCTGCAATGGTGAACATTTATCGTGATAGTCACCTAATTCAACTCTTTATAATTCATTCCTAATCTTCTAAAGGCATCCCCCCACATGTTCGCGAACAGAACTGGGGCATTCTAGAGCAAGGAACTTAGCCTATTGAAGCCACAAAATGGCAACTCATTAAGATAGGTACGAAACTATTCTATCTCGCACGGGGTCAAGTGGTAAGGTGCTCTCGTGAAAAGACAAGTATCTGGCTCAAGATCTAAAACAAACTCTGCCTCTCTCTAAGGTGGGGAGACCAAGAAAACTAGCCCGGAAGACATCTGCAAACTCTCACACCACAGAACACGCGGCACAATTGGAGTAATTTCTAGAACATAAATAGAAATGAGAAAAGACTCGTAGCCAGACTCTAAGAACTTACAAGAATGCACCGCAGAAATAGCCGGAGAATCTTAATATTGAAATCCAAACACACTCTAGGGTTGGTCAATGTTCATCATAAAGTCCAGGTGCTTATCCTAGCATCAGACTATAGCTTCATAACTAGGCTTCTGATCCATGCCGAAAAATCATACTGAAATCTTCCAAACCTGGCACTACCAATCGACATACCCTAGAAATCCAATCTAAGGAATGGGATAACTTTAGATATCCTAGTTCGACACCTCTAGGTCACCAGAAGGAAATTTAGCACGAAACAAATCACTAACTCGATCAAGAGTCAAGCGATAACAATCTACAAGAATTTTAACCACATACAAGCAGATAGCACCAAAATCAAAGAACGCGTGCCCATTGGTTATTTAACTTTACTTTCCTATAAATCGCGTACGCAACCAGCTGAATAGAAATTGAGATATAGAGGAAGCTACGAGTACCCAAAGACTCACCCTCAAGCTGAGAAGTTGTCCTCAACGCAAAATGCTTCAGGGCCATCTTCTACAATAAGAACAAACAATTTGTTAAGACCTAGCTTAAGACACCTTAGCTAGCAAACTCAAATATCCTGACTCAACCAGATTAGAAATGAAAGGATACTTGTTCTTGTTGTTACCTTGCTCTGGGAATTCATGAAATGATATTATGCTACTAACTTAAGATGATGAGCCGTCATCCCCTTGACACTTTTGACAATAATATGAATGCATGAATGTTTAAATTTTTACTTTCAAATCATGTGTGTACATATATCATCATGTAGATCTTTAACTTGGCACGTGTGTTTATGATATGTTATGATGTATATGTTGTGCTATGCATTCTAATAAAAGGCCTTAGTGCATGTTATGAGCGGCGTAGACAATAAATATTATGCATCGCATACTACATAATATCACATGTAACGAGAAAGTAAAACGTGTTAATGTGCATTAATGTGATGATGGTTATACATCTCATACTACATAACTGTCACATGTTGCCGCTTTTAGTGGATTCATATACAAATATATATTATGGATCTCATACTACAAAATATGTCATGTATAATTCTTATCATGCCACGAGTGTAGTGTTCATGCTTTCATCTATATCTACTGATGACATATTGGTGTGCGTATGCAAGGATACTAGACAAAATAGAATTTTGCTTAAGGGTAGTGGTCGTCCGACAGGCTTGCCAAACCAACCAACCCTCTTGCAAAACCTCCATCTGATACTAACTATCACAACCCCCATTTTCTCAGTATTAAAATACTATCAGAGCGAGAGAAAATACGCGTTCGTGATGTCACGCCGTGCAAGGGACAACTGCAGACATTCAGGCAACCCTGTCCATTCATTTATTTTTTATAAAAAAAGTCCTATGAATTAGGTTTTAAAACATTGATATATTATTAGATTTGTTGACCGTGTCCCTCGGTCTAGTGGATCAACTAGTCTACGAGTGAGAAAATATAGGTTTACATAGTGGAAAATTATTAAGTTTGATTCATTTGTTATCCTAAATGAGAATGAAGACTCAGCATATAAAACAATGAACATGTGACTTCTACATCTATTATAAGTAAGAAAGCAGTTTTGTAACACTTAAAATGGTAGTTTGTCAGTTTAAAAGCATGCTATGAAACTATGTTAAAATGCAGTTTTATTTTATATTTAAAATATCTAACGTACATCCTAACATAAATTATTTCATGAGAGGAAGTATAAAACTAACAGTAAGTAACAACAGTACAACTAGCAACTAAACTAACCCTATGGGCGTCAACAAACTGACACGAACTCATAGGAAATCAATCTAAACTGAAACAAAAGGTAGCTACCTCACAAACAGGAGGTGAAACAATCCGCTGCAACCACCCGTAACACCAGAAACTCAAGCTCTAACTGCCAAACTTACTACTGCTCTGAACCTGAGGCATTCAAAAGAAAAACATCTCATAAGCAAATTATAAGTGATGCTATAAAAATCAAAGAGGAATAACAAATCTCGAGTAGCAAGAAACTAGACAAATAAGATATCACCAAAGAGTCAGTATAATCATAAAAACAAAATAAAGACATAAAGGAACTAACTATGCTGCACAAATTAAGCAAGCCCAAAACCGGGAGAGAAATAGATGCATATGTGTGTGTATATATATATATATATATATATATCTTTCATCTTTTTAAATATTAATTCAAGATTTAAGAGACTGATCAGCTCCAAATGGCATCAAAACACCGGGCAAACATGTCATTGATGTGGTGACGCTTAGTCCAGCACGAAACATCAGTACAAACATAGGGCCTGGGTGTATGATCCACAAAAAGAAGAGGCACTATGTCAAGGGATTTACCCCAACGCGCATAGCCCAACAAACAAGGCACTGTGCCGGGAAAAAGGTCCACAACACGCACAGCCCAACAAATAAATCTATATTCATATATTTTGTTATATATATATATATATGCATCAAACCAAGAAGAACTCTAAACGAACAGGCCAACAAAAAATAAAACCTCTCTCTTGTAACTACCCGGCTAAGACCGCACGATGCCGTTAACAAGGATTAAAACCAGATCGTAGCATACGATCGACGCAGAGACATAAATTTCCTTCCCACTAGCCATAGCATATTGGATTCGACGAGAGCCGAGTGCACTCGCCGATTGTCAAGTTACTACCACGCGGAGGTAGCAGGATACAGCACGGCGGTAGTCCAGCTGATTTATTGGCATAGTTCTCTGTGAGCAACTGCCCGACGGTAGCAATACCACTGGCCATAGCATATTGGCGTAGTTCTCCGCGAGCTACCACGCGGCTGTAGAAGAATACCGCGCAGCAGTAGTAAATAAGGTGTCGGCTCCTGAGTTGTGTGTTTGGAGGTACCGCGCGACGATAGCATGCTACCGTATGGAGATAACCCTTGTATCAGGAAAACCTAGATATGATCGGCCACTCCTTTATAAACGATATCTGAAACCTAGCCGCCAGTTTTCTTCTTTACGAGCCGAACTCTTCTCTGAGAGAACGAGAACCCAATGTATATGACATCATGCCGCCAAAAAGGAGGACATGATCCATGGTCGGAGATCGAGTAAGCTTCTTACCCTCTCCCTTGGTGCTAGATCTTTAGATCTTTAGATCCATGGCCCGACAGGTGGCTTGCAGGCTAGCTTTTTATGCAGAGTGGGATAGTTAAGCAGGGGCCCAATTTCAGAATTGGCTTCCTAGCCCACTTTACGTGTAATTTTGCGGGCTTGCATTTAAAATAAAGGTCTATGTCGACATATTAGCGTGCGTGCATGTGTGAGTCATCATACTGTATTAATTTTATATCATTGCATTGCACTGTATAAGATTCTCATCATATAATTTGTATGTGCACTTTTATATGATGAGTTGCTTTGACTTACCTGACCCTTAACTTATAAATCTATATGAGCATTTTTATAAGTTAAGTTAATTTATGTAATTATGATAATATGATGATAATAAGATTACTTCTTTATATGCTGATTAATAATGCTCTTTGAAACTTGTTTGATTATACACTACTATTATATTGAGCTTCTCTACAGACATTTAGTATTTATGACTAACGGTTGATACGACTACCATTTTAAGAGGATACCCCACAAATGGATCAGCAGCAGCGCCTTGTGCAAGAGAACAGCCAGGCCATGAGGGCAGGGCCTGGTATGACGATACTCTTGCTTCCTTCTATGACCGATGTGAGTTTGAGCGATACGATGTAGACTTCAGGCAGTGTTGTATACTCTGATATTAATGAAGCTGATGTAGCTTCTTATTATGAATTTACTATTTTTGGACATTTACTTATTGTGATATTATGACTTCTTTGTTCTTATTTTGGTTGGGTTGACATTGTGATATAGGATTAGCCGGCAGGACAGATATCTTGTGGTACAGATTAGCACATGTGTTGATGCTAACAAAAAGCAGCTATTCTGGTCATAAGATTTCTCTCGGCTGTGTCATGTGTTCTGGGAGGGGAGTCTTACAACCGTTCTCTACCCGATGAGACTTTCCTGAAACACTCGCCTGTCAGGCTCCTTTTCTTTCCAGATGCCACCACTCTATCACTCGACTCCAGCGCAGAAACCTCTCCTAGGTGTCGGTGACTCCTCATGCGACTTCCAAGGATGACTACGACAGGCTCACGAGCTTTCCTCTCCATCTAGTTCCGGGACGCCCTCGTGAAGCTTCATCTGCCTCTAACGTCGACGCTGAAGCTTCTTTATGGATTCGATGCTGTTTCCTGCATTATACTCTGCTAGATCCAGCATGCCTCTGACAATCTCCTTGCTTCCAGTCAGTGCATCCCATGTCCTAAAACTCCTTGTTTTCGCTAGAGGTCCAAACTATCTCCAGTGATCCCCTCTCGGCAGTTCTAATCCCTGGTTGTCCCATTCTTGGGGTTTTTGTGCACAACTGTTGCTACTACCTCCTTTGTGGTATACCCCTCCACCCCCTGCTCTGAAACCTTAGTTGTTAATGCTCAAATTATAAATGAATAGCTAATTATTAGAGCTTGTCTGAATTAATCTTATCTCGTACATTGCCTGTAGAATTGTGATTCATGCCATTGTTAAGTTCGTGCTGTAGCCTTTCGTGAATATCAACGCCTAGGTTGTTTTGTTCGTTAAAATAGTTCGTGGAGTTTCTTCGCGCCAAAAATATTTAGAGAGATCACATGTTTTAAAACTACAACCCTATTCTTAGTCTACCTCAGATCTTTTGGAGCCTTAGATGACCTCTGTGAACTAGCTGCCAAAACTGACAAGTGAATGATAGAGGAATAGATTTTTTTTTTGAATTTGTTCATACTCATACTGTATCTCTCAGTACTATCGTTGTGATGCTTGATTACTGGCAGTCTGGCTCTCTTACTTTCCTCATTTGTATTAACTCTTTAGTTGGAAAATATATTGGAAAAAGTAAAAAAACTATGTTTGCAAGTTTTTAATTCCTGCTTATAGTTTTCTTATTTCCACAGCTTTTTGGGCAGTTTCCACTAAATACTACTGCTTTAGCGTAGCTTCAACGCTATTTTTCTTCTTCTTTTTACAGTTGTTTCCTTCCTTAGTAAGTCAGTTCTCAGCCCTTCTATTTCCTACAGCTTCCGTACCTGCCCTTTTCTTATTTAAACAAGTTGCCCCAAAAAACATAAACATACAAAAATGAAATCCTAATTCCCTCTTCATCATCTGCTTTGTATTTTCAATCTGAGAGTTCCCCCATCCTATCCTTTGATTTTGTCTCGTTTGTTCTGCTTCTCTCCGCAAACCCCCATTGTTGATTTCCTGCAGCTCAACTTGTGTTTTACCAGTGTTTTTTCTGAACTTACTTCCCCAACTTCCAACCCAATATGATTGTTCTGAGTCCAAGTGGTTATGCTTTTGTTTTGCCATATATCTTAATAAATATTTAACAAAACTTTCCCTGGAAGTTTGCATAATTACAGGGTGCACATATCCTATTTTTGAAATACAAAAATCTCCACTGAAGTTTACATTTTATAACATAAATCTCCGATGAAGTTTGTATTTCATAACATTAACCTATACTTCAAGTGTTAACACAAATAATACGGCAAGGGACAACATTAGACAGAGTCAGGTATGATAGGTGAGTTGACACTACAGGCATCCGCGAGCACTCCACAGGAGGTCGTGGGCACAGTCGCGAGCGGTCGGCCGGGAGTACATCTCCCAGGGGAGCTCGATCACGGGTATTCAACACGGCCGCGACGGATTCTCACCAAGAGCCTCAACGGACTCTCCTCCACAGCAAACCGCGTATGCGGTCTCTTCTCTCAACTCTCCACCGACCGACTCTTCATGTATCTCGGGAGGCTGCGAATTTAATGCTGCATCTAGTAAGGCATTAAATTTCTGGCATTTCGATAACCATTTAGGACCTAACCTCCGTTATAAATAGGGGCCAGAGGCGCATGAAGGGTGGACCGCAAACCCAGACCAGAACCTACCGATTGTAGGTGCGGACCCTGAGTTCGGTGCTTGCTAGTCTTTCTCTTTTTCCTCTCTTGTACTCCCTGGTACTCGCTACCACCCTTGTAACCTTTTTCAAACAATCAAAAGGCCCATCGCAAGAGAGACATTCGCCGCGGGTGGGTCAAATCTGGTGTTCACCACTCTTATCGACACCTCCTTTCTGTGATTTCGTTCTGCCCACCAAACAGCCTGTAGGGTAGTAACGGTTGGTTGCAGTTTTGTCCACTCCATTGAACTCCCAAGTGTTTTGTGCGCGGAAGAACTTAGGTGACAAAATTTGCACCAATAGTTCGAACATGTGACCTTCAGATTCAAGCGACGGAGAAGCTGCCCCTCGTTTTTTGTGGTTATAGTGGATTAGTGAGCAAAGTTGTTTGATGGTGGCTTGAAAGCACCATTCAGATGGCTTGCTCCGGACTTTTGGTGATGATTCCTGGGTGTTTCTGGTGTGAGCCATGGGGACCAACATTTTTGTTGGCTTAGACGATTAATTTCTGTCTCTCTCGGCTCTCTCTTCTTTCTCCCCAAAAAAAAAGCTTCATCAATGTATGATCCAGCTGTTATTTATCTTGTATGAATATTAAAAATTTTATTAGGTTATAATTTAGGACATGGAATATATAGTTTGTGGTGCCCTATAATTTCTGTTTCCTGTACCTGACCTGCAAAAGAAGGCTTTTATGGGAAGGATTATAAAGGGGGGTCATTTTACACTTTCACTTATATGGAGGCTGTTTGGAAAATTTGTCCGCTGTGTACCTAACCTGACTTGCAAAAGGAGGTTATTATGGAAGGATTATTAAAACAGGTCATAATAACTTTCACTTTATATGGAGTTGAGAAATTTGTCCTAATATATATAGATCAGAATACAAGTGTGTTAATAGCTTGAATTAATTTTGCACATAACTTATCTAATAATGTGCTGATATTGGTTGCAGTGATGCCCGTATATTGTAGACTCCCTCGTCATTGCTTTCCCGTAAAAAATGGCACTTGAGGATGGTTACTTATGTATTATCGAGAAAATTTCAGGACGGTAAGATGTTTTAAGAATGGCGGAGATACATACTTGTAGATTTCTGCTTCGTAGAAGCCTCTGTACAACTGGGTTGGAACACACTGCGACTGTCTGTTATGCACACGCAACAAAGCCGCACCTGACGCCAAGTCCGTCTTAAGTAAAATTTTTCACAATCCCTATGGATCCGGATATCCAAATACCCATGGAATGGATTTTGGACATTTACATTAATTGTTTTTTTTGTCGGGTGGAGAAGTCTGCATTCTGATGCTTGCCTGCATGAAGATTGTGTACGTTCCAGCATGCACTTACTCCTCGCTTCTATGAATGCATGAAAAGTTTTTTTTTGACGTGGGCTCTGTTTGAGACAGTGGTGACGGTGTCAGTGATGGAAAATCAATAATGTCAAAAAAAGCTGCTTTGAAAATAATGTTATGAACTGTTTGAAAAACTTTGCTTTAAGTTCTTATTTAAACAATATTTTATATTTTTTTGTTTGCAATAATAACCTTTAGTAATAGCGTTTTGGCTTTTTTAGCATGCAGGAGGAGGAGAGAGGGGAAAATTGATATTGGAATTGATATTGAAAGAAAGGCAAAAATTTTGTGCATGGTCAAAAAATATCTGCTGGAGCGAAAAATACGTGTCGTGATAAATAATGCGCGCCCGAGTGAAAAATGCGTGTCGGGAAAAAATGTGTGCCGATGCGAAAATGTGGGCTAGTTCAAAAACGCGAGCCATAGTGAGTTCGCAATTCCAGAATGCTTAATCTCAAAACGACGATAGGACCTAAACATTAAACAAAGGTTTGTCGGTTTATTTTAATATCGATGACTTTAGACTCAAAAGCAAATTTCTCTCCCTAAAATAGTTCATCTAAAACATTATTGGTTTTCGTATTCTAAAAATCAATTTTTGAATATCAATATCGTCAAAACAAACTGACCTTATGAAAAGTATGTTTTTTTAAAAAAAATTATGAAAAGTAGGGAGATTCCAGCGGATGCCCGGGCCTCTCCCTCCCTCGGGCGACGGCTGCGGCCGAGGGAGCGGCCGCCCTGGACGCTCCCTCCCTCGGGCGCCGGCTGCGGCCGAGGGAGTGGCCGCTCGGGTCGCTCCCTCGCTCGAGCACCGGCCGCGGCCGAGGTAGCGGCCGCCGGACCGCCCTCCTCGGCCGCTGGCGCGGCCCAGGGAGCAGCCCCCGGGCCGCCCCTGGCTGGCGGCCCAGGGAGCAGCCTCCCGGGCCGCCCCCTCCTCGGTCGCCACCGAGGGTGCGGCCGCCCGGACCGCGCCCGTGGGAGCGACCATCCGGGTGTTGAAAATGTGAAGTGGAAGTGGGTGATCGGACAGGCCGGGCGGCCTGGGCGGATAGCGTTGGACTAGGCGGACTGGGCGGACTGCGATGTGCGGCCTGGTGGAAGGTCTAGTGGGACGCCGGCTGTCTTTCTGAGCGGTTTGTTGCATGAAGTCCGCGGACTATGCGGCCTGGTATCTGCGGTTAAGGCGTTGGCTGATGATTGGTTTTTTCAAGGAGCGGCCTGAGCGGATAGAGGCTTGTGGACTGGTGCATTGCTCAGTGCCGTGGTGCAGGCTTATGCTGTTTGGCGGTTTGGCTCGTGTCCACGGGAAGCTTGCGCGGACTGGTGTGTCCGCGGTGTGGGCTGTTGCGGACTGAGCTTAGAGCTTGGCTGAGGCCTTGTCGAGCTCTGGTGTTACAGCAGGTGCTTTGCTGTGGAGGTTTTTGGCGGACTGATTTTAGAGTCCGGGAGATGGCTGCTACGATGGGGCAGGTGTGCGAGTAGCTGCGGACTGCTGGCGGTCTGTGCTAGGATGTTTGGCGGACGAGAGTTTATATCCGCCATGCTCGCATTGGCCTTTAATGGCTTTTGGACTTGGTCACACTCTGTGCCAAGTTCATGGTGTCCGCCGTATCCGCCAAGTCCGCTGTGACCGGGCGGACTGTTACTGTGCCTTTGGTCGTGGATTTGTGGCGGATTGAGGCTTGAGTCTTGCGGACTGCCTCGGGTTGGTGCGGACAGCCATTGAAGGGGTTGCTGTCCTGCAGTGGTCGGAAGCTTTGCGGGCTGATGCCTTGTCCGCATCGCTTGGGCGGACTGGAAAGGGTTCGCCAATGTTGCCTTGCTCCTGGCGGTTTTTCCTTGGTATCCGGCCAAGTCCTTGCGGACGCGGCGGACGGTGTTTTGCTAGTCGCGCGGGGTGGGGCGGTGTCTCTATCTCTAGGGTGGTGACCACACTCCTCACCTCGCCTAAAATAGGACCCCCTGGCACATCTACAGTAACTTGAGAAACTTGAGTGAACAGTCGCGCGGGTTGCTTCAAGGAGCCAGGAGTTTGGCTGTGACTTTGGTCAAGTACTTGGAAGTGTGCGGGTCTCTGCGGATTCAGCAGGAGGTCGCTCTGCGACTTGTCAACTCTATTTCATCTTTGCCAGCTTCAATAACCTGTTCGCCGGCTTCAGGCGGGTAGGGGGTGTTCCTCAGTTCAGCTTCAGCAGGAGACGAATAACGGATTGTCCGCGCGGCCTCGGCTTCGGCGGTCTCCGTGGCTATTCGGCGGATTGCAGCGTAAGCTTGGGCGATCTAAGCGGGCTCGGCGACCTCGGCGACCTCGGAGGTCTCGGCGGACTCGGTGCTGTCCGCCCGGCTTGGTTTTTGGTGCTTTTTGTTTACAGCTGTTACTAGCGAAATCATGTCTCGCTATGTATGCCTCGTGTTGTAAAGAAATGAATGAATAAAAGATCTGCTTGTGCTTCCATTGTTTGTTGGGATTAACCTTTGTTCCTTGGTTTTCGCTGGTTCAATGTGAGAACTGGGTAGTTTCGAAGATATTAATTTGGCGTTTGGGCTACCTTGCTGACCACGTTGAGAAAATTTTAACATGGTATCAGAGGGAGGTTCAGTTGCGTGAGCGGCAGTCAGCCAGTGTTGTACTCAGTTATTGAGTGGTGATCAACCTGTGTTGTTGCTCAGAGCTTCTGAAAGTTAGCCAACAGGTGTTGCAATGGAAGGGAGTTTTGCAAGAGGTCTGGGAATTGAACTGTTAACGCCGACTAACTTTAAGAAGTGGAGGTCGTGCGTGAAGAATTATCTTCTTGGCGAGGAGCTGTGGGAAGTCGTCGGTGGTGACGACAGGCAGGAAGTCACTGCTGCTTTCGGTACTGCTGAGCAGGTTAGGCTCTGGAGAAGAACAAATGCTAAGGCGGAGTTCATTCTGAAGAGAGCCGTGTCTCCGGAACTGTTTGATCACATCGTTGGATGTGAGTCGGCTGCTGATATTTGGACAACCATTGATGAGTTGTTCAATAGGAAGAATGTGGCGTGGCTTCAGTCCTGGAGAATGAGTTGGCCAGGGCAACTCATGGAGACCTTTCCATCTCCAAGTACTTCTTAAAGATGAAGAGCTTATGTGCTGAGCTGTCGGCACTGGATTCTGATGAGCCTATCTCTGAGGCAAAGATGAAAAGGCACATTATCCGCGGCTTGCGGAAGGAGTATGTGGCCTTTGTAACATCTGTTCAAGGGTGGGCTACTCAGCTGTCTGCGCTGGAGCTGGAGAATCTGCTTGCATCGCAGGAGAGCTTGGCAAGGCAGATGGCTGGAGTGAATCTGAATCAGGAAGGCAGCGAAGCTCTCTTCTCAGGCAAGAAGAAAGGATGGGAAGGGAAGAAGAAGAAGAAGGTGCAGGTCGTTGGTGAGAAGGAGACTTCAACTTCATATCCGCCGGAGAGGAGCAATGCTCCTAAGGACTGGAAGAAGAACTTGAAGTGCTACCGGTGTCATCAGCGAGGGCACTTCAAGCGGGACTGCAAGGTCAAACTGCAGTCTGGGCATGCTGCGGGAAAGGAGGAGGCTTGCTCGAGAAGTGAAGAAGCAGAATGGGGTGGAGCTTTCATGACGGGCACTTGTGTCCGTGCCTTGTCTGCTGAGGACTTCAACAGCGAGTGGATCGTGGACTCTGGGTGTGGTCATCACCTCACCGGAGACAAGTCCAAGTTCACCTCCATGCAGGCTTACTCAGGTAATGAAGCTATTATCACTGCTGATAATACTGTTTATGCAGTAGAGAAAGAGGGGGTCGTGTCTTTGGGTAGTGATCAGGGGCCACTCACGTTAAGGAGTGTGTATTACGTGTCGGGCATGAAGAAGAACCTCTTCTCGGTGACCAATGCGGTGGACGCTGGTTATCACGTTCGTTTCGGGCCAACAGACGTGAGGTTCCTTCGCAACGTATCAGCGGTGAAGGCTGATGTTGCTCATGTAGGGAGAAGGGTGAAGAACTTGTTTGTTCTTGCCACCAATTCATATGTTGATAGAATGAGAGCCAATGATAGCGCTGCTATCTGGCATGAGAGGCTGGGGCATGTTGGCATGGACAAGCTGAAGGCGATGGCGAGTAGAAGTCTGGTGAATGGGTTGCCTAAGTTGTCCTCCTTTGGTGACGAGCATGTTGCGCGGGCTGTCAATACGGTAAGGCACATCACCTTTCGTTTGATAAATCACAAACAAGGAGCAAGAAACCATTGGAGTGCATAAATGGCGACTTGATGGGACTGACGGTTACTGCCAGCCTTGGAGGAAGCAGATACATGCTTGTCTTGATTGATGACTACTCAAGGTATACTTGGGTGTACTTCTTAAAGGAGAAGTCAGAAGCCTTCCAGTTGTTTGTGGAGTTCAAGGAGTTGGTAGAAGTCCGACTTGGCTTGCGGATCAAGAAGCTGAGAACTGATAACGGGAGTGAGTTTACTTCCTCCGAGTTTTCTAACTTCTACAGGAAGCACGGGATCCAACGGGAACTTACTTGTGCTCACACTGCACAACAAAATGGGATAGCGGAGCGGAAGATCCGTCCTCTGACGGAGACCTGCAAATGCTGGCTTCATGCGAAAGATATCCCAAGGTCCTTTTGGGCGGAGGGGATGTCTTGTGCTGCCTATGTCAATCGGATGCCGCTCAGCCCAATCAACATGAAGACTCCTATTGAGCTGTTGCTGAAGGAGAAGCCGAGTGTTGGACACCTTCGGGTGTTCGGTTCAACTTGCTACGTGCATGTCCCGGATTGTTCACGGACTAAGCTGGATGCGAAGGCAAGGAAACTTGTCTTTGTTGGCTACGATGAGCGGAAGAAGGGATGGGAAAGCATGGACCCTGTGGCGAAGAAGTTCGTGGTGTCAAGAGACATTGTCTTTGACGAGCTGACGTCATATGGAGGTGGCTCGGTTGAGCTAACCGGAAGTAGCAAGGTTGATGAAGCACCGGTGGTGGCTGCTGAAGGCCTGGAGGAGGAGCTTGCTGTTTCACCCAGCAGCTCCTGTTGCTTCTAACTCCGAGGCTGAGCCTTGGCTCAGGAAGCAGGGGGAGCACTGCTCAATGCTTGCCCTAGTAGGAGTTGAGCCCGAAGAAGCAACAGAGGCAGTGAGCAAAGAGTCGACCCTTCGGAGATCGAAGAGGGTGGTTAAGTCACCGGCTTGGTACTGTGATGGGAATGCAGTGAGCTTGTCTCCTGCTTCTTTGCAGGTCCTCTGGATGAGCGAGAGCCTGCAAACTTCAACGAGGCCACTGGAGTGAAGGAGTGGGAAGGTGCCATGAAAGAAGAGATTGATGCTCTGAAGAAGAATGAAACCTGGGACCTTGTGCCCAAGGTTGATGGCATTACTCCGGTTACTTGCAAGTGGGTGTACAAGTTGAAGAGAAGGCTGATGGGAGCATTGATCGATTCAAGGCTCGCCTGGTCGCTAGAGGATTCTCACAGCAGTATGGAGAAGACTATGAGGAGACATTCAGTCCAGTTGCGAAGATGACTTCAGTAAGAGTGGTGATCGCCTTGGCTGCTTGCAAGGATGGAGAATTTGGCAAACTTGATGTGAAGAATGCTTTCTTTACGGAGTGATTGACAAAGACATCTTCATGGATCAGCCACTTGGTTTTCTCTCTGAAAAGCATCCG